>JAPTHN010000130.1:0-467040 GCA_026936325.1 Platynereis dumerilii
ACTCAAAGATTTAAGACATATATACATTTTATAATACAGAAAACAAAATTAGGATGGTTTAATTAAAGTCTAGAAATATTTAGATATATTTAATCTGCAAGAGCTACATTTACCAAATTTCAGTAAGAGAAGCAATATATAGATAAGCAAATCCAAACAGCACTAACACCTATTTATATTAGTTATGAAAATGAGAGGGCCATTTCACAGTAATAAAATTCACTTTGTGATTCGATTCATAGTAGCTGATGACGTCATATAACCAAAGAGAACTACAGGCTGTTGCGTTAGTTATTGCCAAGATAGTTTTCACTTTGTAATTTTACAACCGATTTTATTGCATGTTTCAGATGCATAATCTTTGTGTTTGCCAGTCAGCAACAAGCTGTGCATATATATATTATAAAGCCTCCCTGAATCAATAACATTGGAAAGCATTTGTATTGTGACAAATAATCATCATCATGTATCATGAAATATAAAATAAAATGAAAACTGCTATTTTCACAATAAAGGGGCAGCCATTTAATATTCTTGAGGGGGTGAGGAGTTTGGTATTTTGACATAACGAAACCTTGAAATAATAATATAATAATATGCATTTATATAGCGCTAATTTCAGTAAACTGCTCATCAGTGCTTTTTCAGATCAAATCACTTATAGGAATAAATAATTTCTGGAAGGGGTATTCCGTAAGAAGGTGTCGCTTGATTCAGAAATGATTATCTTGGGACTTCGCACCGCTTGAAATAAATAAGTAAATAGATAATTTGTAACTGAGTAAAACTACATGTCCCCCACCCCCAGATATAAAATGGTTGCCCCCTTAAACCAACCCCCTTATTCCCCATGAAAGAAGATCACCTGTAAGCCTTTCAGTAACTCCTGATGCTCATCTAATTAAGCTGGAGCCAATTAGTGCATTTGTACAGAATCGTGCAGCCTTCTAACATCATGATTGTAATTCCTGATGCTCATCTAATTAAACTTGAGCCAATTAGTACATTTGTACAGAATCGTTCAGCCTCTTAATACTATGATTGTAACTAGTGATGCTCATCTAATTAAACTTGAGCCACTTAGTACATTGTACAGAATCGTGCAGCCTTCTAACATCATGATTGTAACTCCTGATGCTCATCTAATTAAGCTGGAGCAATTAGTACATTTGTATAGAATCGTGCAGCCTTCTAACATCATGATTGTAACTCCTGATGCTCATCTAATTAAGCTTGAGCCAATTAGTACATTTGTACAGAATCGTGCAGCCTTCTAACATCATGATTGTAACTCCTGATGCTCATCTAATTAAGCTGGAGCCAATTAGTACATTTGTACAGAATCGTTCAGCCTTCTAACATCATGATGTAACTCCTGATACTCATCTAATTAAGCTGGAGCCAATTAGTACATTTGTACAGAATCGTGCAGCCTTCTAACATCATGATTGTAACTCCTGATGCTCATCTAATTAAGCTGGAGCCAATTAGTACATTTGTATAGAATCGTGCAGCCTTCTAACATCATGATTGTAACTCCTGATACTCATCTAATTAAGCTGGAGCCAATTAGTACATTTGTATAGAATCGTGCAGCCTTCTAACATCATGATTGTAACTCCTGATACCATCTAATTAAGCTGGAGCCAATTAGTACATTTGTATAGAATCGTGCAGCCTTCTAACATCATGATTGTAACTCCTGATGCTCATCTAATTAAGCTGGAGCCAATTAGTACATTTGTATAGAATCATGCAGCCTTCTAACATCATGATTGTAACTCCTGATACTCATCTAATTAAGCTGGAGCCAATTAGTACATTTGTATAGAATCGTGCAGCCTTCTAACATCATGATTGTAACTCCTGATACTCATCTAATTAAGCTGGAGCCAATTAGTACATTTGTACAGAATCGTGCAGCCTTCTAACATCATGATTGTAACTCCTGATACTCATCTAATTAAGCTGGAGCCAATTAGTACATTTGTATAGAATCGTGCAGCCTTCTAACATCATGATTGTAACTCCTGATACTCATCTAATTAAGCTGGAGCCAATTAGTACATTTGTATAGAATCGTGCAGCCTTCTAACATCATGATTGTAACTCCTGATGCTCATCTAATTAAGCTGGAGCCAATTAGTACATTTGTATAGAATCGTGCAGCCTTCTAACATCATGATTGTAACTCCTGATACTCATCTAATTAAGCTGGAGCCAATTAGTACATTTGTACAGAATCGTGCAGCCTTCTAACATCATGATTGTAACTCCTGATGCTCATCTAATTAAGCTGGAGCCAATTAGTACATTTGTACAGAATCGTGCAGCCTTCTAACATCATGATTGTAACTCCTGATACTCATCTAATTAAGCTGGAGCCAATTAGTGCATTTGTACAGAATTGTTCTGCCTCTTAATATTATGATTGCAACTCCTGATACTCATCTAATTTATGTGATTCCATATTTTTGCAGCTGAAGTCTTATTCTGCAATTTTTTTTTACTAGTTATTTGTGTACAAAAGTTGAAAGACACACATGAAACAATATTTTAGTGTTAAACTCACACATACTATATTACATATAATATATAAATGTATAATAAATATGTATGTACATATCAATGGTTTTGTAAGCAAAAATCTTAAATATGATAGTTGTTCAGCAGAATTTTACAAATTTGTTTTTGGTTTCATTTCTTGAGTTTAACCCAAACTATGCAATATTTGCATAAGATTTTAAAATTTAAATAACACAAGTTATTATTTTGCTTTGTCTGAATTAGCACAATTTAGGCCCCTTTTGCAGAGTGTTCACATTATTGCTCACAAATGTTCAATTTGAATAGATGATAAGAAAAGCAATTGATCATCAAAATTATTCCAGAAATTTACTGACATTAAGAGCTAGTGATTGTTCTATTATTCGGATTAGACATGGGTTTTTCTGTTCTGAAATGACAGTTTATGAGTCACATCTATTTAGTAATCACACAATAAATCATTCCTACTTACTTTACATCAAGTTCAATAGAAGGTAAATATTTTGACAATTAATCGTAGACTGAACAATTTTCTCTTTATCGAATTTCACATTATGGTCAAAATATCTAGCTCTTATTCTAAAAGGAAAATAAACTGCACAATGTATATATTATATAGTGTTATATTAAATTGTATTGTATGCACAATTTTACTATAAAGCCAGCCCTAAAAAAGCCCATGGCCGCTGGGCAAAGATATGGAGAACATTACCCAAGGTTCACATGCCACAGCCACAGAAGTGACAATCATCTGCAAAAGCTTGTCATTTTAGAGCTCACACAAATTATACTCTCCAATTTAGTAGGAATACAAGGTTGGCAAACTCAATTTGGGAAACCTTGTTACCACTTGAAATAGCATTGGATTGGGAAATCTGAAACAAGGAAACTTCTTATACAGTAACAAAATCACACCTTGACAAAGCGTTACAAATTTGAGAAGTATATTGGCACTTTGTGATGTCCACATCAAACATCAAGACCCAACATACACTTTTATTGATGCCTTTAAAAAGTAGCATTTTTCTTCTTTTTTTTTCCTGGAGAAAACTAAATTGATTTTTAAAAATCATGATTTTTTGTTAATATAGATGAAAATAATCGAACTAGCTTCCATTTATCAAGATTGATGAAAGTACAATTCGAGCGAACATACCTGGATAAAAATAATCTTATTTCGTATAAATATATATTACAAATTGTCACTTAATGTAAAAACGGATGTGTTCCTGGGCCATTCCCTATTATCATGGAATCCATGTTCAAAGTCTTTGAACCCTGCTCGCGCTTGAGACAGCATTGGAACAGATATTCTCACACAATGAAACTTTGGGGAATTGCCATCCTTGAATGATTTGATTCGATTTTTGTATAGCCTACTGAATATGAGAGAAGATATTTGTTCAGTGTTACGAGCTCAGGGTTCTGTTAATGATTGTAATGCCTGTGGCCATAGCATTCTCTAATTTTGGTGATGCATTATTTTTTCCAAGCACCACTGTCATATACCTCTTATAGCATGGTGCACAGCAGACTGAGCAGTCCCATGTTACCGTCCATATACAGTTTAAACAATTTGAATCAGACTGTATTATGATTTCAATTAGGAGACATCTTCCTTCACAAATTGATCCCGCTTATGAAGTGCCATGATTTACATTACAATTGTCTCGCATGAGCTGCTCTACAATATTACAAACTCATGCAGCAGAGTCTAATTGTAGAGTCACATAGCAGTCACATTATAACATTATATTGACACATCACTTCACACAACATTACTATCAGAATCACATAGCAAAGTGAAATAACAGAGCCACAGAGTAGTCGCATTATAGAGTCATGAAAATATAATGACTCACATACCAGAGTCACATAACAGATTCACATTATAGCGATATTCACATTATAGCGTCACATAACAGAGTAACATCAGATTCAGGTACATGGTCACATAGCAGAGTCGTATCCCAATCATATAGCAAAGTGAAATAGCAGAGCCAAGGAGCACTCACATTATAGAGTCATGATAATAGAGTCACATACCAGAATCAAATAACAGATTCACATTATAGAGTCGCATAACACAGTAACATCATCAGATTCAGATAGCAGAGTCATGCAGCGGAGTCACGTAGCAGGGCCACATAGCAAAGTGACAATGCACATTCACCAAGCAGACAGCTAGACAGCCAGACAGACAGACACGGTCTGAGACCAGAAATATATTTTACAAAGAGACAGACAAAAATTGTTAAAGATATCATATTGTATACAAGGCCATATTTACACATTAATTACAATTATTGACTCTTCAATTTTTGGTTAACTCATGAAGAGTTGTGATACAAATTGCAGAGTCATCCAGCAGAATATGTTATTTACATGATGAGAATAATCACCGTAGTGTCTGGATGTGTTGGGTAGTTTACACGTCAAATGAATCATTCATGACAAATTACAATAATTATTTAATAAAAACAGGGGTGTTGTGTTAGTTCACGTGGGTTTTACTTAAGGCATTTATTTCTTTAAATATGGCCAATATTCAGGTAGGCACACTCTAAAAATGTCGGGACAAAATCGGTTTTTTAGATTCAAAACGGTTTTTTTCAAAAACCAAATTTCAATGCAAAACAAACATAGATTTTTTAAAAAAATCCATGTTGGCTTTTTGCATTGAAAAACCATTTTGAATCTAAAAAACCAATTTTGTCTGAAATTGTCTAGAGTTTACAGGATGATAGAGCATTTCTCCTCTGCAAGAAGAATTGTGTCAAACTTCTTCCATATATGTTCTGTTTAAAAAAAAAATGTTTTAATATGTACTTTTTATGCTTACAGAGTGAGACTTTAATAAATTATTAAACTATGTAAAATTTAATGAGACAAATTAAATTTTATCAGAGGACAAAAGTTATACTACTGTGCAACTTCATTTTTACTTCAGAAATTAAAAAACGTTTCTAACTATAAACACTTCAAGCAATCCTGGATGAACCACGTTTTAGTTGCATTTGCAATAGTGATTTTGTAATGCATGCTTTTCAAAACTTGCTGTGTACTGTGTATCCAAAATATCCACAAACTTTGGTGACTATTAAAATCATGTAAATAAAAAATTGCACCAGAATTGATCATACGATAAAATTTACTAATTAATTTAACTAGTTAATTATTTTTTCCGACAGTTATTATTCAAAATTACTATATTCTACAAATTTTATCAGAACAGCTTCTACTTTGTACTATAATCCTTGCAAATTTGTGAAGAGTGCTCAAGTATATATGTTACGTGTCATGATTTGTTACAATAAATCCCCGCATTGAAGCATACAGCTGAGTCAAAACTTATGATCATGGCTGTAAATGAACACCCACTCAATTAAGACTTTCTGGCGCCAATTTGGTAGACACAATTGAAAATTGACAAATTACATAATACATACATGTCTCGTACCACTCACTCGTTTTAAAAGTTTGCAGATAATTCACCAGTCTCAAAACAGGAATTTCAAATCTACAGATTGTAATGTTGGTTAATGGGATACACTATTGAGTATTTGGATTTGCGGGCCTGCAACGTGGGTGTCAGAAATATTTATGAGGCTAGTACTTCACATCCTCACTGGTAGTTTTTACAGAAAAATTTCAGAAGTGATTGCACAATTATCCAGTTAATATTTTTAATATTTGTTCTTGAAGTGTTATTCTGTGAAATAACATGTCTCCAGACTCATAAATCACCAACAATGACATATCCTCAACAAACACAAATTGTAACATGACCTATCACTCAACAAACACAAGGTGTCACATGACCTATTACTCAACAAACACAAAAAGTCAAGAAGTCTCAATCTCAAGTTGATCATAAATTTCCATGTGGCAGATTGGACCTGCAAGTTACCAATTTGAAACACTTTTTGTGTCCGAGAGCAGGGCCTCGGGCCCTTTGTCGTCATCAATGGGATTGTCATATCAAAGTTGGTGTGGATCGAAAAGCATTTCACAGATGCAAGAACAACCCAAAGTTATGATGCCATTATGATGCCCAGTGTTTACACTGTTGCACTAGATGCCCCGGCTTTAATCTTATGTCTCACTGCTCTAAATAGTTAACTTTAATCCCCCAAATTCCTCCTTGCTCAGCAGACGATTTCTGAGAAGCATCTTCTTCTTCTTCCCTTTGGCCCTTCCGCCCTGAGACAAAGTGGGGTGCACCACAACCTGAGATTTATACTTCAGCCAATTACTAAAGATAGACAGATAGACACATAGACACATAGATAGACAGATAGATAGATTGATAGGTAGATTGATAGATCTATAGATAGAATGCAACTTTTAACAATTTATAGAGATGTGTTAATGTAATGATCATATCCCATTGAGTTATACGGGTTATTAAATTGCTCGAGGACACGGTGCATGCATTGCATGCTATTTTTTGTTTTGTCATGCTTTAAATTGTCCCAAACGGCCAAATGGTATTGCTTTAATTTCCTTTAGAGTAATTTAATGTTGGCTATTTTTCTGGTCTGAATGGAAGTGTCCTAGTCTATGCAATGGCAAGGTATAAATATTAAGGGCAAACCAGATAGTCCTCGCGGGATGATGGATCTATGCATTTTTAAAAGCTTCAGGACAAACTTTTTTTCGAAAAGCGAGAAGAGCCACTTTTTTGCCACAGTTCTCCCATCATGGCGCCATAGCTACCGTGGAGACACACTTTTCAATTTTAATGAGCTGAACGAGCTTCTTTTTGTACCGAGATCTAAATCTGCAGGACATGCTTTATTAAAAGGTCTGTCGATGAACCTGGTGACTCAAGAGATTGGAACTCCCCATGACTGCCCTACAATTTTAGGCTACAAAGGTAAAGTACAGTAACTGACATTCTGTACTTTGCCTTTGTAGCCCCTAAAGCTGAGAAGGGAATTATAAAATTCTTAACTTTATTATGAAAATATTGAGAACTAACTTAGGTTAAAGGTTTACTTTCGAATTTTAACAATTTTTGGTTCCCACCTTTATGGTAGGGAAGTAACAAGGTAAAGTACAGCAAATGCAGTTACTGTACTTTACCTTTGTAGGGCAGACATTGAGAGGTGACTTTTTCACATAATACCATCTACAGGTCCACCCTTTGCAGTTTTTTCAGGTCCACCATCTATGTCATCAGTTTTTGTGTGCTTTAATAAATATCAGTGTAATTGTGATAAATAAATAAATTGAAAAAGAAAGCTGAGTGACCAGGGGAGCACACAGAAGATAGATAGATAAATAGACAGGACAATAAAAAATGATCAGACTAGAAATGACAAAGCAAGGTCTACATGTTCAGAGAACCTGAGAGAAGTGATTACATTTTGTAATTATTCTGATAGCTTTTTTTTTGTAACTTTAATATTTTATTACAATAGCCTTGACTCAGTTACCCAGTATGGCTTCCCACTTCCAATCTGACCAAACGAGTTTCCTCCATGCAGGATGGCATGAGTGATTGAACAACCAGTTTTTTGGAGTTAAGACCCGGCCAGGGTTTTAATCCTGACTGATTCAAGGGGAAGAAGGACTTGACGAGGTACTTGATGGTATCATCAGTGAGTACTCCTTGCCTATTTCCTATGAGTTGCAAGTTATTAAAGGCGCCAAATTACAAAAACTGCTACACGTGGCCCTAAGTGAGTCAAGACAAAGCCATTTTGACAAGACAATATTGCAATTTATCTTTCGTAAAGCAATTGGTCAAATTAATATTGCAACTTTATCTGTCGTGAAGCAATTGGTCAAATTAATATAGCAATTTATCTGTCGTGAAGCAATTGGTCAAATTAATATTGCAATTTATCTGTCATGAAGCAATTGGTCAAATTAATATAGCAATTTATCTGTCGTGAAGCAATTGGTCAAATTAATATTGCAACTTATCTGTCATGAAGCAATTGGTCAAATTAATATTACAACTTTATCTGTCGTGAAGCAATTGGTCAAATTAATCTTGCAATTTATCTGTCGTGAAGCAATTGGTCAAATTAATATTGCAACTTTATCTGTCGTGAAGCAATTGGTCAAATTAATATTGCAATTTATCTGTCGTGAAGCAATTGGTCAAATTAATATTGCCATTTATCTGTCGTGAAGCAATTGGTCAAATTAATATTGCAATTTATCTGTCGTGAAGCAATTGGTCAAATTAATATTGCAATTTATCTGTCGTGAAGCAATTGGTCAAATTAATATTGCAATTTATCTGTCGTGAAGCAATCGGTCAAATTAATATTGCAATTTATCTGTCGTGAAGCAATTGGTCAAATTAATATTGCAATTTATCTGTCGTGAAGCAATCGGTCAAATTAATATTGCAATTTATCTGTCATGAAGCAATTGGTCAAATTAATATTGCAACTTTATCTGTCGTGAAGCAATTGGTCTAATTAACCTATCCCATGCAACAAAAATAAGTTTGAGGACAGAGCTTTCTCATATGCTGCCCCAAAGCTCTGGAATAATCTGCCTGAAACACTGAGAACAATAAAAACTTTGGAAAACTTCAAGAAGAACCTCAAAACTCACTTGTTCCAAAAATTCTACCCTTGATCTCGTTTGAGAAGCGCTAATGAGCAGTTTACTGGAATTAGCGCTATATTAAGTTATTATTATTATTATTATATTATTATTATTATTGCAATTTATCTGTCGTGAAGCAATTGGTCAAATTACTATAGCAATTTATCTGTCATGAAGCAATTGGTCAAATTAATATAGCAATTTATCTGTCGTGAAGCAATTGGTCAAATTAATATAGCAATTTATCTTTTGTGAAGCAATTGGTCAAATTAATATTGCAATTTATCTGTCGTGAAGCAATTGGTCAAATTAATATTGCAATTTATCTGTCGTGAAGCAATTGGTCAAATTAATATAGCAATTTATCTTTTGTGAAGCAATTGGTCAAATTAATATTGCAATTTATCTGTCGTGAAGCAATTGGTCAAATTAATATTGCAATTTATCTGTCGTGAAGCAATTGGTCAAATTAATATTGCAATTTATCTTTCGTAAAGCAATTGGTCAAATTAAATTGCTTTCAGACTACCATGACGACCAGGTCGAAAAAGCTCTGAGAGTAGTTGACAAGTGCCATGACCACTTTGGCACCCGAGCAAACATCGCAACGATCGTCCCAGCGAGCCTGAAAAATTACTACCGCTTTCATCTGAAGCAAGCTGACAATGGGGCCGAGTATACTCTAAAATCACTCCACACTCTAAAATATTTCAGACAAAATTGTTTTTTTTAGATTCAAGATGGTTTTTTGAAAAACCAAATTTCAATGCAAAACCAACATGGATTTTTAAAAAAAAATCCATGTTGGTTTTTAAAAAAATCCATGTTGGTTTTTTGCATTGAAATTAGGTTTTTCAAAAAACCATTTTGAATCTTAAAAAAACAATTTTGTCTGAATTTTTTAGAGTGCAGGACCAGCAAAAACTGCTATTTGAGGAAGGAGTTTGTGAATGCAAGGATAGTTCAACAGTTCAAGACAACAAGACCCCCAGTCTGCATACTATTGACCTCAATGAGCAAGTAGAGTAGGTTGGGGCAAGAAGCCCGGGTTAGGTGAGAAGCCCCCCCAGGATTATATCTGAACTTGCATTTTTGGAGTGTTTTCTTATTGATAGGATTGAAGCAAGAGGCTTTTAAGGTGATGTCACAAATTTTGAGGGCAAACAGCACCAAACCATAGTAGAAATTAAGGAAACAAAAAAATTTGCATGGTTTTTGTAACTTTGATAGATTTTTTAAAATCGGTTGTCAGAAGTAACTTTGGAAATTTTTAAAAGTGTTATGAATATCTGCAATGCTTCACTTTATGACCATCACATAAATATGACTTGGATCATGATTTAGCATTTTAGTTCAAAATAAAGTGGTCAAATTAAAATATGCGGGTTTGGGGCGAGAGGCCCCACATAGTATGGGGCATGAGGCTCCCTTCACTGGGGCCTTGAAGCTGCTTCAGGAATCATTCAATAATGTGTATTTTACCTTAAATCTTGATAGAACAGCTCATTAAAATAGGAAAAACTTGGCTGAGATTGAGACAGGGCAAAAAAATATTAAAAAATAAATGTATGAACAGAAATTCAGAAAAAGTGAATAGAATGCCTTAAAAGTGATAGAAGAACCCCAAGAAAAAACTTTCAAGCTGAATGCGCTCGCAAAAACAATTGCCATAGGATTATACAATGTAAGCCTAATAGCGGAGCTTCTTGCCCGATGGGTGGGGTAAGAAGGCCATTTTCAATATTTGACAAAAATGGCCGTTTCTTCTTTGCTAAAATTGGTAGACATTTGCTTCACTAGTTATAAGAAGAGTGAAGTGATCCCTTCCTGACAGCACAAGCATTTGAATAATTGACTATAAGAAGTAGGTCAAATTGAAATTGCACCTGGGAGTTAAGGGGGCTGCATGCCCCACCCCACTCCACTAGGTCAATCCATCAAGAAACGAAAACGAGGCAAACGAAGGAAGTCCAAAGTGTACAAGGTCTTCAAAGACTGCAACATAACTGATGGAGTATACCCAAATGAGTACCTAGCTATTTGACAGCATGTAATTGTAACTATTTCGACTAAACATAGAGGCCGACAGCCTGCGTTCAGCAGATTACCTAACAATATCTAACATTAGATTATTCAGTAGGGCACTAGAAGGTAGAAAATTTTACATCTTATTAATCGCCCCAGTAGTCAAATCATCAGCATGAAAACGCACGAAGTTCCATTTTCACAGTGCAAAAGTCCACATGTTTTCTATATCAAAGTGACAGACAGTAATTCTGATGAGGTCTCTGGAAATCCATAATATTGATTGTGATTTTGTTGTTGAAAGTGACCTAATTCAGCCATTTCCTATTTTTATCTTCAGGAAGCTTTCAGGACTCTTACAATGGAATTCAACTAACGACATTCTAAAGTTACAGAAACATTTCCTTGATAACAAGTTATTTTTTAAGCTTTTAAACATGTGTGCATCTTTGTAGTGTTGTCAATATGATACCCAGGAGAGCTCTACATAAACTCAGCAACATAAAATATGCACACATTTTTAGTTGATCATATCTCTTATAAATCATGGAAGATTCAGACAAATTAATTTATGGCTGGGGAAATACAAGTGATTGCGTTCAGCTGTTTTTAGAAATCGATGATGTCACTACAGATCCTGCAGTTGCTGACGAAATTATTCATACAACTTCAATTATGCATGCATGTGCAAATGGGCATTATTGCAGGATACAGTGATGTGAGAAGAAAAATGTCTCTTTTAAGTTATTCCTCTAATCGATACTTCACCATTATCTCTGTTTTCAAGCTAACAAAACAGTGCGAAATGACAAAAGCATTCATACAGATGAACGCCCTGGGTAGAAATTGAGCAAAAGCTTGAATTAATTTTCCTTTCAAATACTTTAAGTTTAATTCATCAACACAATGATGACACTGCAGCTTTTATCATTTGCAACCTTGCATCGAAATAATTGCTGGTATTACCTTGGAGACATATAATTAGTATCAGTGGTCGAAATAGCTCTTGGAATTTGGGGTGTCTGTCAGTGGCAAGGACCGAAGGGTCAAAGCTTTTTGAGGCCGAAGGTCTGCGGGCCGCCAGAGGTCCCCAGAAGCAATGTCATCACCACAGGAGGGCCAGGGGGGCACTGAAAAGTGTCCCCCTGAAATGCACTTGGCCCCCCTCTGCCCCCCCCCAATTTTGGGCTTACACCTATTGTCCCATAGGTCATTACCAGTAAAAAGCCCCCCCCCTCCAGGTTGAATGGCCTGCCCCCCCCCATGCCCCTGCGAAAATCAATCCTGATGACGCCACTGCCCAGAAGCTGAGGTATCGTGGGGTTGAAGGTCTTTGCCTGCATGGGCTCGAACCCCGGGTGGGGAACCCACAATTTTCAGTGGACCTTCAATCCTTCATGAGACAACATCCCAGCTGGATGTCGTTCATATGAGATGTTAATTGGCTGTCTGTTAATTGTATTAGTGTTTATGCTGGGCAAGTAAATGATCCCTCACATGGGGTAAATGCGTAACATGTAGAGGACTCCCACTCTCCCATCTCATCAATCAACCCTCGTGAGTGCCCAGAATTGGGCTTAGAGGGCTACACTTACCATATCTATCTATCTATCTATCTATCTATCTATCTATCTATCTATCTATCTATCTATCTATCTATCTATCTATCTATCTATCTATCTATCTATCAGCTTCCCCCAGTCATTAGGCTGTAGACTTGAAGAGTCTCCTGCGATATTCAAAAATCAATCAATGCTAACAGACATATTATCTATCTACCAACCGAAGACTCTTTCACATCAATTTAAAATCATTTTTCAAAATAAAAACAAAAAAAAATCCAGAAATACTCCATTCAGTGTTATTTTAGCAATCTCTAACTGGCGGAACCAGAATACTTCTACCGATACAGCTAATGAGTTATTGATGTAGCTGAGCAAAACTTCGATTAGGAATTACGGCCAAACTCGACACTTCTTAAAATTTAATGACCAAAGCATATTATACTTATTATGCCATATCAAGCATTACATAGCAACCAGGCAAATACAGTGACAGGACCTCACAAGCAGTGTGGGGCTCCCCTGGAAACCAAAAGATAATTTAATTTTGAAAAGAATTGGGTAAAAAGGTATCTTGAAGACAGTGGCATCCCTATAGGGGGGGGGGGCACGGGAGACACGTGCCTTCATATTTGACCTGTGCCTGCCCAGTTACCGCAACCCCCCCCCCCATATGACCTTTACAACCTTGGCCAAAATAAACAATTAGTATTGTAGGTGCCCCTCCAGCGAGTCATGTACTGCCCCCCCCCCCAGATGTCCTCCCCCCTTTTGAGACCCCCTAGTTACACCACCGCTTGCAGAATTGTAGGCTCCCTTGAGGCAACATTTGATGGAATTCCAAGTACAGTACTTCAAAATGTACAAAAGTAAAGAAGTCAGAGAGAATGAAAAAACATTCATATGAAATAGTTAATATGTAGATGGCAATGCCATAGATTCGCGGAGCTCAAATTAACTGTTCTTATTTTGAAACCATGTTAGTGACAAACAACAACACAATCACTTAAGCCTAAATTAATTGATGCTATTCAAGTACAGTAATAGCAATCAGCTCCTGAACTTCACACCTTAAATAAACTTCACACATCACTGCTACCAACCAGGATGCTGATAGTTCAGTCATTTCCCCTGGGTGTGGCACTGCAAGCATGATGCTACACTGGTGGCGACACCTGTCAGCAAAATAAGCTTTTTTCATGCAGGCGACACAAACGAGCATAAAAATGAAGTTTTCAAAACAGAATAGGATAGTTAAGAACCAAATGGAATTTTTCAGACACTGCTGCGATATTGCAAGAGAAATTCAGGTATGTTTATTTTTACCGAAACTAACTGTTTGATCAGGGACCAACTCCATCGCATGTACAGGCTGTCCTTCATTCTCACTCCACTGACAGATTCAAAATTGATTAAAATTGATTATGAGCTGTTGTTAAGCTAAGTTCGCTGACGCGACGGGCGGCTTCGCCGCCCATCGCTTCGTGAATATCATGAGCTAAAGCAACTTCATCAGTCAATAATCACCAAAAGTGGTGTTTGTGTTTGAAATCATAATATGGTAGTATCCAAGGACTACATTTTGAATCATTAATTTTCTTGCCATGGGGAGTTTTGTTCAATAAGTGGAATACATCCTTCATGAATAAAAGACATATCTCTCATACTTGTTTACACTGAAAGTAATGTCCGCAGTTACCTACCAAAATTCTGACTATCCCTGCTATGCCCTTGCTCCCCAAATCTAATCCTTTGCCTTATGGGAAAAACATATTCATATGTCTCAACCAGAATTGCTTTTGATTTGAACATGGCCATACGTTTCAAGTCATAAATGCAACAGGTTCAAGCATTGACCTATAATATCCAATGCTACATTTTAAAACAGCCAGGGAAAGAAGAAGTGCTTCCTATGAGACTCAAGTGCAGGGGCGGACTGGCCTATGTGGCAAAGTGGCAACTGCCACGGGCCCATCCAGTCAGGGGGCCCACAAGATGTCAAAAAATAAAAATTTTAAGGAAAGAGCAAAATTTTGCCACTAAGTTCATGATTGTGTGTTGAAGACGAGGACAGCCTCCACTCATATGGTAGCCCTAACCAAGTATGAACAATTTGCCAAAAGACATGTGGAATGTTTCTCTTTTGAAAATAATGCCAACGGTAGAGATGTAGGGGCCCATTGATTTATTTTGCCACGGGGCCCAAAATGCCGCCAGTCCGCCCCTGCTCAAGTGTACTAGGGCTCTGTGATTATAATTACCAAAGTGTTTCCTATGAGGCATATGTCTATAATCGGGCTCTGAAATTACCAAAGTGTTTCGAATGAGGCTTATGTCTACTCAGGATCTGCGATTACCAAATTAAGTGCTCCCTATGATGTGTTTGTCTACTTGGGCTCTGTGATTACCGCAGTGCTTCCTATGAGGCTTATGTCTACTAGGACTCTGTGATTACCAAAGTGATATTGATCAGGAGTTGCCCTGATTTACCATTTGCCCTGATGCGGGGGGGGGGGGGGTTGCAGCCATCCTACCCCCCCCCTGCCGACATGTCTGTTCACTCAACAGGTCAATGAGACACAACATAATTGTGACACGTGTATGTATCAGTGCGTTTCACCAAGAGCTTTTAATCATTTAGTATTTACAGGAGTTGGTCCTTATATAAAGATCTTAAATCGATATTCACTTAAAGATTCTTCCACTGTCAGAAATACACAGAGGAATTACACAAATTAATATTTATTTGTTTGCTTCCTTTAACAAGAGACCTGGTCTATGCACTGGGAATCTGTATTCTATTTTGCTTTCTCATTTTGAAATGATTTTTCAGTGTCATAGCAATCACCTAGACCAATTAGTTGCTCCCTCAAAGGACAGCAAGACAGTAATTTGCTGTTTTGAAAGCCCTGTGCACAGAAAACCATTTACGCTGGGTCGGTTAGCCATTGGTTTTAATTAGTCAAATTTTGTCAAGAATCATGCAAGTGACT
Source organism: Platynereis dumerilii (assembly GCA_026936325.1). Lineage (NCBI taxonomy): Eukaryota > Metazoa > Annelida > Polychaeta > Phyllodocida > Nereididae > Platynereis > Platynereis dumerilii. The sequence continues at coordinate 15,701 of JAPTHN010000130.1, forward strand.
CAGTTGATTAGTCAAATACAATGCTCAGATTAGTCGAATAAAAGAGGGAGCCACATGCTTTTGGAAATTGCCCCACTTTCTTATTTCTCTGACTATGGATTTGTATATATATTAATGAGCAAATAAATGATTGAAATTGAAATTGAAATTGAAATACTGTATGACTCCAAGAAAGCTGTACAACCCAAAATAAAGTTAGAAACTTTTCTGTCGGAAGTCCAGACCTCTGTTTACCTATTTTGCCCTCCTTTCTTCTCTTCACCCCCAAATCTCCTTACAACTGGCAAAATTTTTCAATGGAGAATGTTTAAGTATTCCATATTTATGAGCAACGGTGTATGTCAGGCTCAGGATTATATCAGTAGCTTGGGTAAATCAACGTTACAAGCCAGATTTTGAAAGCATCTTCCAGTTCGCACTCCTTAACTATATAACCCAATCTACTGCTAGTTAAATATTTTCATTTGATTTTTCAATTTAATTTTAAAATGAGGTATGTCCCAAACTGACCTATAGGCATTGAAAGTAATCTATGATTATACTTTATTTACAGGTCCATACACGGGTCATTCTCAAATTTCGGGACAATTTGCGTCACTCCAGTTCCATGACATTAATTTGAATGCGATTGATGTCTGAAGCGTCACTCCACATCTGTTATTCATATTTCTATTTAGAACCACTGCATTTGGAACAAAAGTCACTTATTAGACCGGTTTTTTTTTGGTGCATTGTGTCGAGTAATCCGTGCCAAATCAGTGGTTTTTCCCTGTCACTGGACCTGACATAACAAAATCAAGTGTTAATTTTCCTCCTAAAGTACCATCATTTCCAAAGTTACTATGCATGATTCATGAGAATATAGACTTGAACTAATATACATCATATATATTTAACTTTTTTCTTGTTTCATTTCATCGAATTAATTGATGTAAAAGACGTGTCACTAGTTTATGTTAATTTTTTTGTCCACTCCGTTACCAGGCATAGCTCGGCTCGCTATTGTTTTTTATGAGCAATTTCCACTCAATGTCGTAAGATGCACATGTACCAAACTACCACAGCTTTGCAGATTTTCATTAAACAGGTATTCAACAAGTTAAGGCATAATTTCCATTGGAACATTTTTTGGTCCCTCTAAAATGTCCACTCCGTAACCTCTAATTCCCAGCTTACCAGTGATACTTTTTCAAAGACATTTTATGTATATATTGCTGAGGGTGACAGGATTCAATAGAATGCAATCAAAACTTTGTATCTCCCAAATAGAATGCACTATTAAGAGAAAACCAAACCGTTCCTGTCCACTCCGTTACCACAAAAAATCGATATTTAATTTAAAAAACAATTGATCTGAGACAAAGTACTTCTGAAAATAACACTTACATAATTTTTTTCATTTTTTCTATTTTTAAATAGGCCAGAAAGCAGGTTTTATGCATCAAAAGTCCACTCCGTTACCACATTGTCCAGGGCATTTTGTGCCGGAATTTGAGGATGGCCCACACATCTGTTGCGAAATTTGGCAATGCTGTATTTTTGCCGAATATTGAATACTATGATGATAATGTTATAAATCTTGGTAGCCAAGGCAACGATTGCTTTGGAAATCTCACTCTTTGTTTATTCAATGCGTTCACTGTTTATTTTTGACTCCAAGAGGTAGATGTACGGAATGAAAGTCACTATCACAAAATATTACCAGGTGAATTTCCCCATATCTCCTACGGCCGGTGGTACCACTTGGGAGTGACATATGCTCCTGGTTCTGGGGCTGAAGCCTACATTGACGGTTGCATGCAAGCTGCTGTTACCAGAGATACAGCACCAAGGAATTCGGAAATCAAGAATACCGTATAAGGTTGTAAAACTGACCTTGCATGTGCGCGAACCCACTTTGACGACTTGCGCTTCTGGACTGTCAAGAAAAGCCCTCTGTTTGTGGGCAGTTGTCACAGATGGAAGCATAAAGAATAAGAAAGCGAGATGTATAATGGACAAACAGACGAGGGACACACAGGCAAATACAAAGACAGAAACACAGACAGCTAAACGTTTACACTTGAGGACTGTCAAGAAAAGCCCTCTGTTTGTGTGGCAGTTGTCACAGATGGAAGAATAAGAGAGGGATATAGCAAAGCGAGATGTACAGATGGACAAACAGACAAAGGACACACAGACAGTTACAAAGACAGACAAAGGACAGCTAAACGTTTACACTTGAGGACTGTCAAGAAAAGCCCTCTGTTTGTGTGGCAGTTGTCACAGATGGAAGAATAAAGAATGAGAAAGCGAGATGTACAATGGGCAGATAGACAAAAAACACACAGACTGTGAGAGACAGATACAAAGGCAGAAACACAGACTGCTAAACATTTCCACATCCGGCCAGTCAAGAAAAGCCCTCTGTTTGTGTGGCAGTTGTCAAAGCTGGAAGATTAAGAGAGGGAGATAGCAAAGCGAGATGTACAGATGGACGTTGACGACCAGACAAAGGACAGAAAGACAGAACTTTACAAAGACAGAAACACAGACAGCTAAACATTTACACTTCAGGACTGTCAAGAAAAAGCCCACTGTTTGTGTAGCAGTTGTCAAAAATGGAAGGATGAGAGAGGAAGAAAGACAGCTGGACAGCTTAACCAGCAGACACCCGTACTCAGACAAGTTACAGGTAAAAAGACAGCTACCGGAAAAACACACTACATAATCAAAAAATAGCTACAAAGACAATTAATCATACAAATAATGAAAAGGCAATGCAGACAGAAAAGGGTTGAATTTACTGCAAGGCAGCTAAATAAAATGCTTCACAGACAGCTGCACATCAAAAGAGTCAGCTGCCAAAGACAGGTTCAGAATGCTTAAAAAGACAGCTATACGTACAGAACAAAGACAGCTACACTGTTAGAAATTTCAGTACAATCAACGGTTTTATTCCGTAATTTATACGGTCAAACGGCCGTGATCATGAAACTGTAGTAATTACAGCTTTCTTGTTGTTATTATAACGAGTTTTATGAATTCACGGTTTAAAAACTGTAACTGAAGACTTAGCCTTGTTTTTGTTTTCTGTGCCCTTATTACAGATTTCGTATAAGTGTGCCATGTTCCATGTGAATATATGCCCAGATGATGTCAGTATTGCAATACTGACATCACTATTGGCACTCCAAGCTTGAGTGTTGATTCCAACTGCTACCAACAAGTCAGGCTTATGGGCTGTCTAAGTGTGAATGACAATTGTTTAATCTGCATTCATTGGTATGGTTGTTTGATTCAGTTGGAGCAGGTGAAATTGATATGTTTGAGCCACTTGCTTGATCCATCATGGACATTCATGGTGTCCTGTTGTGAAATTTCTCATTGAGGGCAGCACCTTGTGGCTTTTTAACCTTTTAGGTGAGATCTGCGCCAAAGAAACTGTTCAGAATTGAGATTTGGGAGATTTTTCGGAAGTGAACGTGGGGTGTTGCATGGGCATACCAGAGGACGAGAAATGGGGGGGGTAGTTGCTCCCCAAAAATTTGGGAAAAGGCCAGACAAGGAGACTAAGAATTCGATCATGAAATAAACAGTATTGGAAATCAGTGATAAGGATGCCCCCAAGCAAACCCCCCCCCTTAGGTCTTAAATTCTGAATGGATCCTGAGTATATTATTTTTGCCAAGACGGAGCAGCACATGATAACCTCTCAGACCAACATATGAATGTGAGAGTGAATGAATTTGTTTTGTTGTAAAAGTGCTAAAACTGATAGCAGTTATACACAAAATCCATGCATTATATATAGCTGGATATTGTAACTTTTGGATTTATTCAAAACATCAAACTGAATAATCAATGTTGAGCAACAATCTAACAGCTTATACGTGTGTGAATTTGTAATGGTGTGATCAGTATGGGTTCCAAGTGACACAGTTGAAACTGCGAATATACAACTGTGAAATCATTATGCTGATACTGACATCACAAGAGCACTGTGGCAGTTGAAAAGAACATGGCACACTAATACGAAATCTGTAATAAAGAAGCTTTATTGGCAATGCCTTAAGGTGTTTTAACTTAAGAGCAGTCATTCAATCTCTGGAAGCAGGACTGATGAGACACATAAAGCAAGGTAAGATTACTATTATTTCTTCATTTAGCATGCATGATAATGCTAAATTATATCTAATTGCCTATTATTTAATAACTACTGTAATGGTTGTATTGAAGTAATAAAATGGTATGGTTCCATAGCCGTACCGGAGGGGGGGGCAGGGAGGGGGATTGCCCCCAAAAGTTTGGGAAAAAGTAAGATTCGGGTAAAAGGGCTAAAAAATTTGGGCAGATGATTGCTTTACGTACTCTATTTATGCACTAGTCTTGATAGGTTAATTAGCACAGGAGTAAGACAAGTGGCTCTGCAGGAGCTGAAGTTGAACCCTGGACCCATTGATTGCCAGCCCAACACTCTACCACTGAGCTAAGCCTCCCCCCTCCTTAACGAGGGCGAGGGTTGGTCTAGTGGTAACGTGCTGGGCTGCCAATCACTTGGTCCAGGGTTCCAATCCAGCTCTTGCTGGGTAACCCTGGCCTATGTTGGACGGCTGTTGCAATCATCCTTCGCCTCATTGCCGTGGCCTCCCCTGTCCTAATTAGCCTACCAAGTGCATAAATACATGTTGTAAATCCCCAATCATCCATCCACCCCCTCCTTAATGGACTCATTTATTAATCAGTATGAATAAATTATCATCACCCTGTAGACTAGAATAACCCAAATGTTACATTCTAATTTGTCTACAATGTTTAAATATTAATAGACCTACTATGTAAAAAATATTTTAATTTTATTGTTTTTCTCGCACCATTTATTATTTATTTAAATAATTTATTTGTCATTATTTTACATTTTACATGTGATTATATTTTACACAACTATCAATATGATTTTAAAATAGCTTTGCAGTGAAAGTTTCACTTAAGGACTTTGGTCTGGGTTTCATTGGTCATGTTTGCAGACTTAAGACTTAAGTACCGAAGGCAATCAACTCAATAGCAAACTATCAACAAGAAGCTTCTAAGCCTATACAAGTTAAAGAGTGTTGTCTAATTTTCAGATTCAAGACAGAGGCTGACTGGATGAAGTACATGTGTGTGTTAATTGTGCAATGCTAGTTCATGGAGGGGCCTTTCATGATTGTGTTTCTTCAGGTCTTTGAAGCTGTCAACTCTTCCAAGGTTAGTGGCACAACAACATTTTTATGTCTGCTCTCCTTTCCTCCAAATAATTAATGCTCAAAAACTCACTCATAGTTATATACTATGTCTGCTCTCAACTAGTGAAATATAGCAAAGTAATTTGTTAGTAATCACTGGGGTTTGCAATATTTCACATAATTATAATATTGGAATTAATTTCCAAATGTAATTGCATGTTTTGCAACAGTTTAACTTCTATATTCTCTTGGCTAATTTTGCAAAGCTATAATTATGGATATCCAATGGTTTTTAGCTCATCTATTTTCTTTAAAAATGAAGAGCTATTGTGGTCACTCGATCTTCAGCGTCGTCGGCGTTGTCCGGGTTAATGTTTTTGTAAGTGTCCATTTGTGACCTTAGTTTTCCGCTTATGGCATGAATATGAAATTTGGTGAAGGTATGGGGCTATAGGTATGGATTGGGAACATGTAGAGAAATCCAAGATGGCTGCCATTTTGTGGCGGTCATTTTGGCAGCCATCTTTCTTCATTCTTAACTGCCCATTGTGACCTTATGATTTCACATGCAGTTATGAAATTTGGTACAGGTACGGGCCTGTGGATATGGATCGGGAGCATGTTGAGAAATCCAAGATGGCAGCCATTTTGTGGTGGCCATTATGGCAGCCATCTTCATTCTTGAACTCCCCACTCTGACCTTAATATTTCACTTACAGTTATGAAATTTGGTACAGGTATTGGCCTGTGGGTGTGGATCAGGAACATGCTAAGAAATACAAGTGGGGGGCCATTTTGGCAGCCATCCTTCTTCATTTCTTGAACTGCCCATTGTGACCGTAATATTTCGCTTAGAGTTATGAAATTTGTTACAGGTATTTGCCTGTGGGTATCGATCGGGATTATGTTGAGAAATCCAAGATGGTGGCCATTTTGTGGTGGCCATTTTGGCAGCCATCTTTCTTCATTCTTGAACTGCGCATTGTGACCACAATATTTCGCTTAGAGTTATGAAATTTGGTACAGGTATTGGCCTGTGGGCATTGATCAAGAAAATGTTGAGAAATGTAAGATGGCAGACGTTTTGTGGTGGCCATTTTGGCAGCCATCGTTCTTCATTCTTAACTGCCCATTGTGACCTTTTGATTTCACATGCAGTTATGAAATTTGGTACAGGTATGTTCCTGTGGGTATGGATTGGGAGCATGTTGAGAAATCTAAGATGGCAGCCATTTTGTGGTGGCCATTATTGCAGACATCTTCATTCTTGAACTCCCCACTCTGACCTTAATATTTCACTTACAGGTATGAATTTGGTACAGGTTTTGGCCTGTGGTTGTGGATCAGGAACCTGCTTAGAAATACAAGTGGGAGGCCATTTTGGCAGCCATCTTTCTTCATTTCTTGAACTGCCGATTGTGACCGTAATATTTCGCTTAGAGTCATGAAATTTGTTACAGGTATTTGCCTGTGGGTATCGATTGGGAGTATGTTGAGAAATCCATGATGGTGGCCATTTTGTGGTTGCCATTTTGGCAGCCATCTTTCTTCATTCTTGAACGGCACATTGTGACCACAATACTTTTTCTCTTAGATTTATGAAATTTGGTACAGGTATTGGCCTGTGGGTATGATCGGAAACATCCAAGATGGCAGCCATTTTGGCAGCAATCTTTCTTCATTTCTTGAACTGCCCATTGTGATCTCAATATTTCGCTTAGAGTTATGAAATTTGGTACAGGTATTGGCCTGTGGGTATGAATCAGGAACATGTTGAGAAATCCAAGATGGTGGCCACCAAAATGGTCACTTTAAAATGGCTGACATCCTTGAACTGCCCATTGTGACCCTTGCTACTTTGCTTAGAGTTTTGAAAGTAGATACCGTTATTGGCCTGTGGGCATGGATCAGGAACATGTCAATAAATCCAAGATTGTGGTAATTTTGGCAATATAGGGTGGGGAGAGGGTAAACTTATAAGCATAAGCAATTAAAGAGTGTTGTCAATTTTCAGATTCAAGACAGAGGCCGATGAAGTACATGCGTCTTGTGCAACACCAGTTGATGAACAAGTCGTGAAATTCACGGATAGGTCTGCCATGATTGTGTCTTCAGGTCTTTCAAGCTGTCAACTCTTCCAAGGTCAGTGGCACAATGATCCCAACAGTAGATTCATGCCAATTTAATGAAATATAGCCTATGACTCTCCAACTATTCGGTGAGGTTTGCATTATTTCACATATATTTGTATTCATTTTAAAATGTAGTTTTGTGACAGTGTAACTTCCAAATTCTCCTCGCTTAATTTACGAAGTTATAAATATGGACATGCAATGTTTTTAAAAACAGTCTTGAATGCTGCCTCATCAATCTCCCCTCTGGCATCTGTCTACCTCTCCATCCACAACCCACTCCCCTTCAACCACTCCCAATCCTATCCCCTTTCCCCTCTGCCACCAGTCCCTCCTTATTCCCTCTCTCCATCTTCTCCCTTACTCTCCTCTCTCCCTCTCCCCTCTCAATCCCTCCCTTCTCCCCTTCTCCCCTTCTCCTCTCCCCCTCTCCCCTCTCTCTCTCTCTCTCTCCCTCTCCTCTCCCTCTTGTCTCTCCCTCTCATCTCTCCCTCTCGTCTCTCCCTCTCGTCTCTCCCTCTCGTCTCTGCCTCTCGTCTCTCCCTCTCGTCTCTCCCTCTCATCTCTCCCTCTCGTCTCTCCAAAAGATATTCTTAAGCAATGGTTGAGACGTCACCGGCATTGCAGCTGCCTGATGTCAAAATCAAACAAGAGCCCAAACAATGTCAATGTGTTGTCATGGATGCTTCATGATGACTTCACATTTTGTAATGGCATGAAAAAGTTTTAAAGTGACATTTTGACTTAAACTGGGGGGGGGGGCAGGGCGGGGGTCGGGTAGTGGAAAGGGAGGCAAGTGATGACTTTGCAGATGCTATATATTATGATGCAACAAATTTCTGCATTTTATTCAGTTTCTTGTGCCTTTCAGCATGATGATGAAACACCACTTGCCCCACTCTCGGAAATTATCTGGCTTTGCCACTGCAGTATTGAAATATAACAACATGACAAAACCGCTCGAATCAGGGTCATAATCAGGATAGTGTTATAGTCCATGAGCCAGACCAGATATTGGTACCACCTGGGGTGGCAAAATCTAACAGTGTTTTTCTGAAAGACATATACCTATAGACTATAAAAAAGTTTGAGCCCAAGATTGGAGCGGCAGCTTAGTGGTAGTAATCTGCCGTTAAATATAGGAATCTGTGTCGGATTTGAGCACACAAATTATGGGGTGGGGGAAACTAAAATTGCTATATCTTCTGAACCAATGGACCAATTTCAACAAATTACCCCTCAAAATGTCCGGAATTTTGAGTTTTACAAATATAGGTCAATACATGACCAATATGCAAATTAAGTAGGTCGTCAGAGGTCAAAAGGTCACAAAAATTGACTGTTGCTTAAAATCTGAACCATTGTCCGAATAAACACCACAGCTGCCAACCCAATGAGACTTGGTAGGTCATGAAGGGTTTATATTATAGATATCAAGAATGAAAGTCCATTTTATGCCAACAAATGGATAATTCATGCATGTGTCAGCAGCGGCACATAATGAAATATGGTACATATTTGAAAATGACCATTTTAAGGGTGGAGGAAACTAACTTGCTGTATCTCCTGAACCAATGGTCCTATCCCCACAAATTACCCCTCAAAATGTTCGGACTTGTAAGTTCTACACATATAGGTCATTATATGACCAATATGCAAATTAATTAGGTCATCAGAGGTCAAAAGGTCACGAAAATTGACCGTTGCTTAAAATCTGAACCCTCATTGTAAAAAAAACTCCTTAGCTGCCAAAGTAATGGGACTTGTTATGTCATTTAGGGGTCAGATTATAGATAAAAATTGTCAATGTAAATTTTATGTCTAAAGATGCAGAATTTATGTATGTTTCAGCATTGGCACAAGACGAAATATGTCAGATATTTGAAAATGACCATCTTAAGGGCGGGGGAAACTAAAATTGCTATTTCTCCTGAAACAATGGTGCTATCCAAACATATTACCCCTTAAAATGTTTAGACGTGTGTGTTCTATAAATATAGGGCATTATATGACCAATATGCAAATTAATTAGGTCATCAGAGGTCGAAAGGCCACAAAACTTGACCACTTCCTAAAATCTGAACACCTCATCAAACAACAAACACCATAGTTAACAAATCAATTGGACTTGTTAAGTAAATTAGGGAAAACATAATAGATAACAAGTTGAAAGTCAATTTAGACTGCAGAGTTTATGTATATGTCAGCAGTGGGACATAATAAAATATGGCAGGTATTTGAAAATGATAGTTTCAAGGGTGGGCGAAAACTAAAAAAATTGCAATATCTCCCGAACCAGTGGTCCAATTCCAACAAATTTCTGCTACAGGTGTCAGGAATTAGGAGTTTTATACATGTTATTTGACCAACATGCAAATCAATTAGGTCATCAGAGATCAAAAGGTTGTAAAAATGTACCTTTGCTTAAAATCTAAGCCCTCATGAAAAAATTACACACCGTAAACGACAAATGTGACTGAATGTGCCACACACAACTGAAATGCATGTCTTGTCAATAAGATGAAGAGTTGATTCAAGACATAGTAAACTAAATATAAAATAGGACTATCAAATTTGTGATTTATAGATGTCCGGAAACTGCTCCTCTTTGCTTCTGGCTTTTTTGACAACTGAAAACTAGACAGACTTAGAGAACTGGGATCAAATGGTCAAAAATATGGCAGCACACCACCAATAATCCCCTCCCAGTTTCCTCCTTCTGGTTAGTATCATCCCTTCTTGTTTCCTCAATCTTCTCTTTCTGCCTTCTCCTTCTTTGTCTCAGGACTCCTTCATAGTCTCCTACTCCATAGTCTCCTCCTTCATAGTCTCCTTCATAGTCTCCTCCTTCATAGTCTCCTCCTTCATAGTCTCCTCCTTCATAGTCTCCTCCTTCATATCTTCCTTCATAGTCTCCTCCTTCATAGTCTCCTCCTTCATAGTCTCCTCCTTCATATCTTCCTTCATAGTCTCCTCCTTCATAGTCTCCTCCTTCATAGTCTCCTCCTTCATATCTTCCTTCATGGTCTCGTCCTTCATAGTTTCCTCCTTCACAGTCTCATCATTTGCCTCAATGCTTCTATTATTTCTCCTATTCCCTTCATCTCAATATGTAGATGTACTTCTACCCTCCAAACGTCTTTCTTCTTCCATGTCTCCAGCTTCCATGCTTCCTCCAATCATCCTCTATGATATACAGTACAACCCAAAATAAAGTAAGAACATTCTCCGCCAGAAGTCCTCTTTTTACCTATTTTGCCCTCCTTGCCTTTCTCCCCTTCACCCCAAATCTCCTCAAAACTACCTTAGTCTCCTCACCACAACCTTATCCCATATTAAGAAGTTAATAAGAACTCCATTAAGACGGCTAGCATTACATTTGCAATTAGCAATGGGGCACACAAAAAAATCATACACAATGGGAGAGATTGAGTTTAAATTGTTGTTGCTTTAATGTAAATTTAATGTGATTTTAAAAGGTGGTTCAAAGAAGGTAAAGGTGGCTGATTCTTCCTTCCTGTTGGGGTTAATCATACTTTATATATATTGGGTTGTACTGTAGGGAGGATAGGGTTCACGAAAGGTAATTTTGTAGCAAGTAAAACGGGGAGAGGTCAGACGGAGGGGATTGTTGGATGGAGGCTTGAGGTGGTATGGGGTTATGCACTCAACAAGCTTATTGGGATAGGAGGAGAAAACAGAAATGGGGCAAAGGGATGACAGATACTGCTATGCAATAGAGTGCCCTAGCCTGAATATGAACCCAGTATAGTGTGGTTGGGTGTTCAACATGCGCCACTGAGCTAACCTGCCTCCCAGTGGGTGACAGGAAAAGAGGCAGAGGGAGAGAGATAAGAAAGATGAGTGACTCCAAACCTTTTCTCTCTGATTTCTTAGTCTCCTCCCAACATCCTTGTCTCCCCATCCTACCATGCTCTAGTAATGGACCCTCTTTCCTGGCTTTCGCCTCCCTTGTCACCACCCCCCCCCCCTGCTGGCACAAGGGAACTACAAGAAAGAAGCATTGAGAAAGAAGGCCAAGGCGATAGTCATATCAAGGATGAGCAAAAAGGAGGATGAATATATATACAATTTCATGGGGCAGGGGGGGGGATTGTGCACCCTAAGAATGAAAAATGTTTAGAATCAACCTTTTTGAGTATATTGCCTTGTCATAATTAATGCTCAGGGTGCCCTGAACCACCTCACATAAGGTGCTTGGGAAGCACCCTGGATGCCCGTGAAAAAGAGCAGCTCCCGGTGGAAATGTTATAGCATGTTATCAGTACTCTGGCATTGTTCCACTCACCGGCATATGTGACTGGAGGTGGGTCAGTGCCTTCGCCTACCCACAGCTGCAGACTAGCATGTTATTTAGGCACTGCTCCGCAATTTATGCAATAATCAAGCCATCCAATTATTTCAAAATTCTGCCGATAGAGTCGACGCATCCATGAAAGGTTGGGTGGTTCACCCCTTGAAGCATCCGATGAGACTCTACTGCATCCAACAATGTGCAATACACTCTTGTAGAGTGTACCTTATCAATACTGATGCACGTTGTCACCTCTGATGCACCCCAGAAGTTTTCACATCCACCCCACAGGTGCTTCACTCCACCCTATGTACCTTTTTTCTCAGAATGTGGCTGGAGAATTGGAGAATGGTAGGATCGAGGAGACTGTGGGAAAGAGGAATTATTTCTGGTACTTCCATGTGATGGAATCTTCTCCAAGCAAGGAAACTCAAATTGAGGACTTATGGATTTGATATACTCACCTGGTCCCTGGTGACATTTTTTACATTTCAGTGTTGTATAAGAAATATCCTGTAAAGCTCAATTTTAGGCATAAAATTGACTTTGACACTTGTTATCTATCATCTGAGCCTTACATGACTTATCAAATACCATTGGTTTGCCGTTACGGTGTGTAATTTTTTCATGGAAGCTCAGATTTTAAGCAAAGGTACATTTTTGCAACCCTTTGATCTTTGATGACCTAATTGATTTGCATGTTGGTCAAATAACATGTGCAAAACTCCTAATTCCTGACACCTGCAGCAGAAATTTACTGTAATTCAACCACTGGTTCGGGAGACATTGCAATTTTTTTTAGTTTCGCCCACCCTTGAAACTATCATTTTCAAATACCTGCCATATTTTGTGATGTCCCACTGCTGACATATACATAAACTCTGCATTTTTAGACATAAAAATTGACTTTCAAACTTGTTATCTATTATGTTTTCCCTAAATGACTTAACAAAGTCCAATTGGTTTGGCAGCTATGGCGTTTGTTGTTGATGAGGTGTTCAGATTTTAGGCAGTAATAAATAATTTTGACCTTTCGACCTCTGATGACCTAATTAATTTGCATATTGGTCATATAATGCCCTATATTTATAGAACACACAAGTCTAAACATTTTAAGGGTAATATGTTTGGTTAGCACCATTGTTTCAGGAGAAATAGCAATTTTAGTTTCCCCCGCCTTTAAAACGGTCATTTTCAAATATCTGACATATTTCGTCTTGTGCCAATGCTGAAACATACATAAATTCTGCATCTTTAGACATAAAATTTACTTTGACAATTTGTATCTATAATCTGACCCCTAAATGACATAACAAGTCCCATTACTTTGGCAGCTAAGGAGTTTTTTTTACAATGAGGGTTCAGATTTTAAGCAACGGTCAATTTTCGTGACCTTTTGACCTCTGATGACCTAATTAATTTGCATATTGGTCATATAATGACCTATATGTGTAGAACTTACAAGTCCGAACATTTTGAGGGGTTATTTGTGGGGATAGGTCCATTGGTTTAGGAGATACAGCAATTTTAGTTTCCTCCACCCTTAAAACGGTCATTTTCAAATATGTACCATATTTCATTATGTGCCGCTGCTGACACATGCATGAATTATCCATTTGTTGGCATAAAATGGACTTTCATACTTGTTATCTATAATATAAACCCTTCATGACCTACCAAGTCTCATTGGGTTGGCAGCTGTGGTGTTTATTTGGACATGGTTCAGATTTTAAGCGATAGTCAATTTTTGTGACCTTTTGACCTCTGACGACCTACTTAATTTGCATATTGGTCATGTATTGACCTATATTTGTGAAACTCAAAATTCCGGACATTTTGAGGGGTAATTTGTTGAAATTGGTCCATTGGTTCAGAAGATATAGCCATTTTAGTTTCCCCCACCCCATAATTTGTGTGCTGAAATCCAACACAGATTCCCATATTTAAGGGCTGATTACTACCACTAAGCTGCCGCTCCAATCTTGGGCTCAAACTTTTTTATAGTCTATAGGCATATGTCTTTCAGAAAAACACTGTTAGATTTTGCCACCCCAGGTGGTACCGATATGTAAAAATATGGGGTCTGGCTCATGGACTATTATGTAGTGCTCAAATGGGTAGTTAATTTTTTCACCTGATTTAAATATTATTGGAAAGATTTTTTTCAACAAGACCATTTAAATACAGAACCGTGATGTACCTATGGAGCAACAATGGTCATGACATCACAATTGCATTATTTTGGCCGCTGTTTTGTGACGTCATCAGGCATCTCATTCTGCAATGCTGGTGATGTCATAACTATGTTTGACAGTGATTCTAAAAACATCATAGGTCCTGATATTTAGGCTGTAGGCCTAAACAATTTGATGATATTCATAGCCAATCAGCTGGTAATGCTTCAATTATGCCTTCTCTTGTATCAAGTGAAAAAATATTTGTATCTCTGTTTACAGGAACATTTGAGCAGACTAGAGGTGGCAGAACAACGAGGAGTGCTAGTATCACCAATGATAGTTTGATATGGTAAATATGCCTTTTTTTAGATGTCATTGATAAAGCCTGGCTACTTTGAAAAAATTCCTAAACACTAAACACTAGTAAACAGGTATCATTTCTATATGTACACTCACCAAAGAACAAACACCCCCCTTCATTTTTGCTGATAATTTGTACGATTTTTTGGGCCAAAACCAATTAAACAGTAGTGATCCTATTACAAAAATGTATCAATGTGAAAATAATTGAAGTGCAACCACTTCCTCTTTACCTTTGACCTCGTTTATCATATTTGGGTATTTTTTTAAATGCCCATACCCACATCTCACTAAAAGAATTGGGGTGTCATTGTGAAGTGTGTGACAAAGAGCCCTAAAAAAGCAGAAAAATGCTTTATTTTTAGCTACAGATCACCATTGTGAATTTGTTGCAGCAAGTGAAATTACTTTTATGAAAAGTTTACATGACATGACCAGTTGAATCTCGGAAATGCAAATGCTATGTTCACATCAAAATATCAAACAGAAGACAAATTTTTGAAAATAACTCGATTAAAACCAAATAACATGAGTCATTTCCCTTGCTGTATGAAACCCACATCTGGAAGGTGATCTGTAGCTATCAAAAATAAAGCATAATGTCACAATTTTTTCGTTTTTTATGGCTCTTTGTCGCACAATGCGAAATGACACCTAGATTTTTTTGGTGAGATGTGGGTAATCTGGGTATGGGGCCATTTAAAAAAAACATCCAACTGTGATAAACAAGGTAAAAGGTAAATGTTCTGGAAATGGTCCCACAAGGTAAGAGGTAAATGTTAGGGAAGAACGGTCGCACTTGAATGATTTTCAGCACATGTTTATAATAGGATCAACACTGTTCAATTGGTTTTGGCCAAAAAAAATTATCTCACAAATTATAAGCAAAAATGAAGTGGTACGTTTCATTATTTGTTGAGTGTACAGTAGCAAGATTTTATACCTACCCTGAAATTTGGTCATTTCTTGGGTAGCTAACTGGCTGAGTGGTTTAGGTGCCCGCCAGAAGGTCTTTGCCTGCCTGGGTTTGGAAATTCGAGCTGGATGTCATTCAGTGCCACATTGTATCAATGCTTAACATGGATTATCCTAAAGTGGTTAACTCCCATAACTTTACTTTTAACAGGGTTACTGTGAAAATAGCTTAGCCATGTTTTAAGCTGACCTCATGTTATATAATGACTAAATCATTTTCCCAGTAACCCGTTAAAAGGTAAGTTGTGTGAGACGTTAAGTTGCTGGCCCCTTGTATCAGTGTCTGTGCTGGGCAAGTAAGAGAAGCCTCACATTGGTTAAATGTAAAACATGTTGAGGGCATTTGCCCTCTCTCCCATCTCATCAATCAACCCTCGTGAGTGTCCAGAACTGGGCTTAGAGGGCTGCGCTTACCATATATCTATCATAATGCTTTATCCCACTGCGACCATGACTACCTTATGATTTCTATCCAAACAATTTTGACTTGATCAACCATTTCTTGAACACCTTTAATATTTGTGAATCAGTGCAGACATTGTATTGTTGTTTGTGTGATCCTCCTCATTCTCCCCAGCTATTGGTTATCTAACCATTTTCCTTTTGTTCCAGGTGTCATGTCTGCAACTGATTTCTCACTGCTGGTAGACAATAGAGTTGTGATAGAAAAAATCAAGACTTTCTACGATGCTCTGGAACGACTATTCGCCTCTTACTACAATACCACGTCGTGAATATCGCATATCCTCCAGAAGTGCAAACAAGCCTCGAATTTATTGTGCAGAGGTAACATTATTCTATCTTGGTTGGACTGTAAAAGGTACAGTGATTGATAGGCCTGTAACTGAAGGCAATCAAGTGACAATGCGTTTTGCAGTAGCAAAATCATAAGACGGGAAATATGTTATAGTAACTGACAGTAATACTGACTTCTCTGAATTAATAAATTGAGGCTAAGAGGTCACTGCTTGGCTATTTTTTGCAAACTTGAAAATGTGGAAGTTATAACAATAATAAATAAACCCAACAGAATATCAAACAAAATGGGTAATTTTTGTAAAGCTTTTACATTTTGAATTTTTGTGTTTTCAGTGTTTCTTCAAGATAAACCCGGAGCGAGTGAAAGGAAAGAAACACACGACGATTAATCCGAAAGTTTTGAACTTAGTCAATGAAATGGCAACTTTTTTATAACCTCTGTCATTTTGGCAAATACAATAATGTATGCTGGCATTATTTTGAGTGAACATACAAAGATAAATTTAAAAATAATTCTTTAGATATTGCATTCTTGTCCTCTGGAGTCATGTTCATAAAAAAAGTGACATTAGATGGAATTGTTTGAAATATTTACTTTGAAAAATTGTGTATCAAGCTAATGAGGAAATGGTACTGTTCATATAGTCTACTTGTATGAACAACATGTATGGACCTTGGACAGCATGTGGTATACAGTGTGTTCTCAAAAATATGGAATACTGATTATGACACATTTATTAAAATATTAAGACAAATTTATTGAATTAAATTCATCAGAAGAATTGATGTTCTGTGGAGATTTTCACAACTATTTAGTGAAATAATGTTATTGTGTGAAGCAGCCAATAAGTATCCTTTGATGTTGTTTATAGTCTACAAATTCAATATATTGGAAACAATGTGTTTTTACAGATATAATGCAGACTTCAATATTTAGACACACTATCGAATTTGGTTCATCAAAAGAATTGATGTTGTATGGAAATGTTGTCACCTATTTTGTGAAATAATGCTATTGTGTGAAGCAGCTAATCAGTATCGTTTAATGTTGATTATAGTCTACATATTCAATATATTGGAGGCAATTTGTTCTTACATATATAATGCAGACTTTAATATTTTCATCAAAAGAATTTATTTGTGTAGAAATGCTGCCGTCTTTAGTGAAATAATGTTATTGCATGAAGCAGCTAATCGGTTAATAGACTATATAAATTGTAAGATGAACATTATATTAATACACTCTGGATACAGTTTGTTATTGAAGCTTATAAATTAATAGTAAGACATCTTTCACGATCCTGTCTTTTATTTGATATATTTGTGATTCTACCATAATGAAGAAGTCCATTGCATACATGTTTATTTGTTTTGATGAGCACACAAACCGTAACAACTGCATACAGCTTTCATTCTTTGACGCCTGTCCCTGCAATTAGGAGTAGGCTTTTTCAATGGCACTCCTGTGCAAGGATGACACGCAAATTCGTGAAGCGTTCCATATTTTCGGCGCACAATGGTGAGGTGCGAGATGCCAGGAATTGAATAATCCAACTTCGGCAGACTTTTGTCGCTCAACTGCGCTTGCACTGACTGTATTTTGCAATGATAAGTGCTAGCCACCGGACTGGTGGTTGCCCAGACCCGGGATTGAACCAGGGACCTTTAGATCTTCAGTCTAACTCTGTCCCAACTGAGCTATCTAGGCCAGCAATTCAACCAGTCACACCTTCCCAATGTAAAATTGAAACAATACAAGCATCTATGGTCTTAACCCATGCATGGAAATTGGAACACAACAGAGAAGATTCACATGGTCTCTTGTGCGAGGATCCCACCCATTCATGACCTTTGGCCTGTTCGACACCACGCACCATATTTGGGCATGGGCGGAGCCTGCTGCCATGTATGGCCATGCCCATATTTGGCTTATGCAAATCTCTCTCCCATGCTCCTCCTCCCCTGTCAATCAACTAGCCTAACTGATGTTCAATCAACTATGACAATGATGAGTATATAATTGAGGAGTATTTTTGGGATTATCATCATTTGCTGATTTTTTTTGGAACCATGCTTCACTTGCCAAGAGAACTTCTCTTCATCATCTGCCAGTACCTGGACCTTCCAGAGCTACTGAACCTGATGTCCTGCTGCACCACACTGCAGGACTTTGTAGAATGGTTCTTCCCCATGGACTGGACCGACATCATGGACCTGCAAGATCAGGGACCCCTCCACATGTCGACGCTGCAGTGGGTCGTCAGGAAGAAGTCTGCCCTGGTTGAGAGCCTGTGCGCCAGAGAGCTGCCCATCGTCCGAGACATCCCGGCCAGCCTGAACTCCGTGCTTGGAGAGTGGAGGGGAGACCGACTGACCGTCTTGGCCTTGAACCACCAGTCCGTGGCTGTTTTGGACTTCCTCCGGTGCATGCCGTCTCTTCGAGAGCTGGACCTGCATGGATGCCGTAACCTGGGAGACCATTCGCTGCCGTCCTTGTCCCAAGTGCCCAGTCAGCGAGAGCTGAATATCGGAGACAACTTCAACGTCACCGGTCAAGGGCTTGTAGCCGGACATCTGCCTACCTCCCTGGAAGCACTGTATTGTGAAGGGCCCATGCTGAGTGCTTGCCAGGTCGACATAATCTGTGTGGCTCTGCCTGTTTTGGAAGTGAGTGTGACATATTTTGCAAGTGCAATTTTATTTATCATATTAATTGAACATATAAGTGCGAGTGACCTCCCCCAAACAGCTTTTAACATAGGTGGCGCTATAGCAGTAGTGTAGCTGATGGTAAAATAGGTGGCACTGCATGTGGCATACCTGGCAGCTTGTTGGCTGGCTGACTGCCTACTTGGCTTGGACGAAATAAGCAAATAAATCATAATGAAATAATAAGGACAAAAAATAATATTATGTTATGAGCATGTATAGATCGAAAAGGACATTATCGATGCATAAAGTTTACATTGAATTGCTTCATATTTCAGTACCTCACCCTGAGCGTCGTTCCTGGAGAGGAGGCCAAAGATGCATTAAGAAGGAGGAGGGAGGAGGGCATGAAGATTCTTCTACTCAAGTGGAACTATGACAAACGGATGGGTTCCGGAGTGTACTTTTGAATGTAAAATTTTGAAAATATATGTGCTAAATGTCTGAAAAAAAAAAGAACAACCAAAAAACAACAGCCTTTTTAAAGGCCACCAAATCCTCCCAAGAGAGCACACCACGCACACATCTAAGTGTATGATGTAAAAATAAAGGCCAAGTGAAAGTCATCCCACAAAAATCTAAATTAAGTCCCAAAAATTCTCAAACAGTTGAAGAGAGCAAAATGTGAATAAAGTCCCAAAAAAACTGAAATAGTTGAAGAGAGTGAAATAGCATGTCCAAATAAAGTATGTAAGAAATAAGTGCAGGAATAGTGAAAACAAGTTTTAGGTATGCCCAAACCATGGTTACAATTTAGCAAACATATTAAGAGTTATTTTGTGACATCAGTGAAATTTCATGAGAGGTAAATAAGTACTTAGTTCAATCAAGTATTTGGGTTGATTCTAAGCATGTAAAAGTTGATTTGGTGAAGGTAAGAAGTTAGAAAAGTTTGGAAACAGGCAATTAGTAAAGAAGCCAGCTTTATTAAAAGTTAATAAGGCAATAACCACAAGGAAATAATAAGGTCGCTCAGTGGAATCGAACCACTCGGCACTATGGACTAGCCAAAGGCCTCCCCCAGGATCACAACAGATTTATTATTTAAATTTTGTGGTGTAATGCCAAAAGGAAAGAAAGTTATGATTTTACTATGTTATTGTATTAAATGTTACATTAAAGAATATCCTGTCATACTTCAAAGTTATATTTTTCCTATCTAACTGTATTAAAGCTTAAAATCAAATAATAGTTTAGTTGCAAGAGAGAAAGTTAAGAATCATGAAATTTTTATCTTAATCAGTATGTTAAAAATTATAATAAGTAATAATGAACGATTATTGAAGGGTTTTTATGAAATTATAGTTAATATGAAAAACCTTTAGTTTATGAACATGTAATTAAATTCTCAACAATACACTATATCTCTTAATCTGATTTGCTTATAAAATGAAAATAGAACTGAAAAAATTGATGAGCAGTCAGCAAAATTTAGAAATGATACAGTTAACTGGTGTAACTTGTAGCAGCAAAATTAGGCGGCTAATACAAATATCATCACTATTAATTATTCTTAATAAGCAAAGAGAAGTTTGATCTAAAAATTTAATAGAAGTTTGATGTAAATATTTAATAGTGGCAACTGAAATTGAGTTCTAAATATTTTTAAGTATATCAATATAATTTTATTTTTATTTGAAGTGTATTTTAACCAAAGCTTTTAAATGTGTTTATGTGTCCAAGTAAAAAAACAGTTGTCTTATTAGTTTTTCAGAAAAAGAAAATACTTAAAAAGTCTTGTTACAGTAATGGTTAACTATCTATAGCGGAGATTGCGCAGCAAATTTTCTGGAAACGCCAAAGCCTAAATCTTTATCACTATTATGTTAATAAAAGAATGTTGTGTGTACTGTTGTTTTGTGATGCGAGGATGCATTCAAGGAAAGACACCTCAGGAAGCGCCTCCTTCACGTTTCTTCTGGTCCAGCTTCTCCATCCTGGCCCTCTTCTCCTCAGCCAGCCACGTATCATATGAGGTCTCGCTTGTGGTTGGACAGTACCACTTGCCATAGTACTGTCGATGACCTGTGTCGACGCTGCGACGTTGACCACACTTTGAACAAGTAATCCCCTCTGTCTTCCTCACATATTTCTTTGTGATGACTCCTTGTTCAGCAAGTCTCATTTTACGGCGGATGTCAAAACGTTGTTTCCTCGTGAGATCTTCAGACAGAGGGGCAGGTTGTGGCGCAGAAGAGGGACCAGGAGTCGGCTGTGGTGGTGCGACAGATGGAATGATGAAAGATGGACCAGGAGTCGGCTGTGGTGGTGTGACAGAAGGAACGATGAAAGATGGACCAGGAGTCGGCTGTGGCTGCTGAATGATGATGAATCCAGCAGGCAGAACAGGTTGTGCAGGCAGAAGTAGTCGCTCCCTTGATGTCACAGATGTCGATGCTGCTGTTTGTCGAGGTCGTATCGGCACAGGCACTCGACGGCGGCCAGTGACAGCCTGTCCTGAGGTATCTGCCGGCAGATGAAACTGGTGCTGTGGAGCATCTGCAGCTTGCCTCGTCAGGGAAGGGGCCACTGGGGACGGAATCACCTTTGCTGTCGCAGGTGGAGCCGATGCTGCAGGGATTCCTTGCTGCAGGACCGTCTGCTCACGTTTCTTGGCGGTCTTGTTATACCACTGCAGCAAGGTGGTGTTGTTGATGTCGTGCAGCTGGATATTTGTCGCACGTATGATGGTCGGGCAGCTCATCAACATTTTGACGATGTTTGAGTAACCCCTGCAGATTAGACTCCACCTGGAAATTGTGCGCTTGTCTGCCTTGACGGGTGACGGGTGGCAGTCACAGAGTCGTGAGACTAGGGCTTCCATGTATCGATTTGCATCGGGCCACTGTGCAGGACCTGCATTGTCACCTATGAAGCATCTGAAAGGCAAAGGCAAAATAGTTAGGCAGGAACGATCTGGGAAATTTCACACATTTTATTATTTGGTCGTGCAATAATATATTTATACGCATGATAATGAACATATTGTGCTGGAGTACTTGAAAGTTGTAGAATTCTCTACTTTTCCAGTGCAAACCTTAACAATCATGCAAGTTTTGTAATAGAGAGAATAATTGTATCAGGTGCATGTTATGTTTGCTATACAGCATAAGACTGTTCAGAAATGTTAATATTTTTAAGATAAGGGCAAAGATAAGGGCACATGCTGGTCGCAAAATTGGCTCATGCTGCGCAGAAGAAAATTTTGCAGCTAGAGCAATGAAATTTTGCGTAGGTCTCCAGTGCACCAAATTATGACCTCCTTGAATTTTAAAAAGGCAATCACAGCCATGGCAACTAAGAATTTTACATATTTTCAAGTATATGGCCTTACAAAAAATTCGCAAACATGGGACTATAGAGCTAATTCCAAATTTTTCAGATTTGAATCATTGGCCCACAGCCTATAATCAAAATAAGAGTACTGAAAATAGCCTTATCGCAGAGGCAAACTTGTCAGTAAGCAGTATGGCAAAATTTAGGATACCCTCAGCGGTTTTTGAGATCAATTTTGTGATAACTAAAAGTAAATACCACAATTTGCGTAAAATGGCAAAAAAGCGAAATAAACTGTTAATAAGTTTAACTGTAAAGGTAAGATAAGCATGGTTGTTTACAGGGTTAGAATAGGAATTTTGGAAAAATTTCAGTTGGATGTGTTGTCTCGACATCTCTATTAATTGAAGCTGTCAAAATCCGAATTTCCATTTTGAAAATTTTTTTCATCTACTTTCGACCAGCATGTGACAAAATCAGTCACAGACTTAACAGAGATACTAATAGCTAAACAATATTAAGTAAGGCACAAAAAGAAATACAAAAGCCTGGGAATGTGGCATGTTACGAAGTATAGTATAGACATTTTATTTAAAGTTATATTAAATCTGTAATGCAGTATGACAACTGCGTCCCAACTTGATTTAAGGAAGTGGAGCAAAATAATAACATGCACAAAATAAACCTGTGTCTCTTTTGGATGAATGGATGGATGGATGATTGGGCTTCATGTCCTGTCTTTATTCACTTGATAGGCTTATTAGGACAGGAGGACACAGCAATGAGGTGAAGGATGATTGAAACAGCCGTCCAACATAGGCCCAGGTGACCCGGCAAGAGCTGGATTTCAACCCTGGACCCAGCGATGGGCAGCCTAGCACGCTACCACTAGACCAAACCTCCCCCCCTCAACCCCTTTTGGAAAATGCAGGTTAGGTTGCAGTACAAAATATATATGCAATTTCAAGTATATCATTAGAACTAATTTATCTAAAGCATTCAGATCAGGGTTGCAAAAAAATCCGATAAAAAAAACAAAATGCGATACTCGTGAACTTTCCAAGATAGGATTTCTTAAAAACAGTTTAGAATGATCCAAAATATAGTTTATAGCAAGGATATGTAAACAAAAGTGGTCGCTACCAGCCTTTTAAAAAAAATATTTGGGGTTATGTACCAGAAAGTCAGTCTACGCAAACCTGAAAAACTAAATTATTTTCTTATTTTTCCTACTGTGAAGTTTTTTCTGCCATTCAGTGGTCATGCATCCCATATTAAGCAATGAAGTATGAAATTCTAATAAATCCTCTGTAGTCCAGAGTGTTCCCATGAGATGGCAGCACTGGCATTCAATTGGCAACTCCCTTTGGTTGAGGCAAGTCATGCTTCAGCTGAGGGGATATCTGGCATTGGATTTAACCTTTTTGTAGGGAGTTTTTTGCTCCCAAAACATGTTTATCATGTCAGCTGTAAGCCCCAGTAAATTGGGCAGCACTAATGGTTGAGGATGTAAATTTCCCACCAGCAAAAATGCATTTTCTGAAGCCTCATGTGGTCAGCTTGTTTCAAAATGGTGGAAACACCATCTTGCCTGCACTTGGCAGTCTTTCACAAGGCTTCCTTGCAACCTGCCACCACACAGTCAAGCTCAGATGCATTATTCAAAGACCCTGAAACATGGGCAACCATACTAACAAAGGCATTTACCATCTGGAGTAATATTATGCCTCAGCACAGGCCATTTTGGTGCTCAACTTATGGGCAGAAAGGTGCCATATTGAAGTGCTGAAGAGGCCAGCTCCAGTCTGCTTTCTGTTGGACTTATGGATGGCTGTGATGCCTCCAAGTGATGAAATATCCTCCAAGAGAATGTTTGGCAGCCTTTTAAGGCACCTTGGCACAAAAGTCTGCTAACAGGAAGCAGTTCTAACTTTATTTTGTCAACTGTTGTTGTGTTTACATAATGCAGTTCTCAGATCTCTCACCAGATGGCTGAGTGAGGGCTTAGTTCCCAGGTCACTCACCAGATGGCTCATGGGCATAGCTCCATCTAGTGGGGTATTTCTCCCACCAAAAGGGAACCTCTGCACTTATGTTGATCACTGCTATAGCTGTATCAGAATGCTTACTGCAAACTTGAACACACAAATCAAATAAATAAATGACAATAATAAAATCTACAAAAATAAATAAAAATGGCAATATCAGCCAATCTAAGTTGGTGCTCATCCATTACAAATCTTGCCTCACCGCACCACAAACATAGAAGCATATATGCTGTATAAAAGCATTTGATTTTAACCTTGACAAACTATATGAATAACTGCCTAACTGCTCTGACAAAGGAAATTGGGGCTGTACCTGATTATTAGAGGTTATCATTTATACCTTAATTCAAGTCTGCCAATTGGTGACAATTAAACCCATGTTCTAGATTATGGGCTTCCAGTTACTGGTAATTCTGTTACAGTAAACTGTTCTGCTACCATTAAATTTTACCAGACTCAATCAGAATAGTCTTATGTGGAAGTCAAAGACCAGAGAAATGAATTATCTCTACTTAAAGTGCAACAACTGTTACTTTTGCAGCTGGTTTCACCGGATAACTGTCAGCTTCCAACTGTATTGTCTTTCTGGAGTATCCCAAACTATGATTGACCATTGGGCATCACCTTTGACAACATTTAATTTCACGTATACGCGTATTAAGTTGACATACAGGCACATTATACAAGTTTCTTCCCCTCTCCAGCCGAAGGCGATATGTTTGATGGACACACATGTTTAGCCTTATCTGAGCTCCATCATCATTCTGCACTATGACAAGTGCCCAACAACTGTTGTCCACTATGGCAGGGTAAAAACTTGGCATTGATTGTCCTTGGACATTTGTTGTTTTACATATACAATAATATGTATAAAATTTATGCAGATATCATCTTTGACGAGGCATGGACCAAACTGAGCACTTCATTTAGTTGTGGAGAACTTCAGGAGAAGCACACGTTACTATATCTGTCTTGTATCTGTAGGAACTTTACATATTAACGTTACATCAGATTATTACAACAGCATAATGATAATCAAATTGCCACTAGGCAGTGCCGTAACTTTCAACAATAGGCCCGACTACATTTCCTTGCCATGATATCTCTTGGAACCGCCCAGCATATTATGTCAACTAAAGAAATAATATTTGTTTTTGCATGTTGCGGTTATTCACCCACATCTGCTTAATTAATTAAATACTTTTTCCATTCCAGTTTAGGATCTGTTGCAACAGAATACTCGAACATATGATTTTGTATATATTCAGAACTTATGTTCAAACTCATCCATAACACGGATCAGCTCGCCCTCTAACTTCTTCTCAAGTGGGTTCGAATGCTCTGGCTCTTGCTATGGACAGCAGCTGACAGCAGTGTCTTGACTTTTATGGTTGTATCCTACATGCACAACGTTCTGTGCAATTCACATACAGTGTATGTTAATAGGTTCTGAAGCAAAACAGATATACCTGCTCAGTGCTCAACTGAGCAGGTACATTCCAAGTCAAATTGAGGCGAGACTGTCAAATTAATGGCATTGTGGGCACGTATATCACATTTCTGAAGATCGTATCACTGATGAAGAAGTTTCCAAGGATAGGTGTTAGGTTAGATATTATGTATCAGAGTCGATCATTGTAGTATAAAACCAATGCTTATCAAACTGATATTGGTAACCTGCTGTCTGCTTAGTCTCTCACTGTAGTGGTACTGCAAGCTGATAGATGTCTACTAATTACTTGCAAGTACCGTGTTCACACGTCATGTATAACATTGCCATGGGATACCCTAAATAACAGAGTTATAGCTCTGTTTGGATCAATCCTGGATGTGTTGCAAAGGAACGATGAATGTTCTGCAAAGTCAAGTGGCTTAGACCTTTATTAATAATGCTATGTTTCATCATAGCTTTTGATGAAATTGAAAGAGAGTAACGGGCCCCTGAGTATTGTTTAGGGAGTGGACATAAGAACTCCATGAAATTAATTCTCAAAGCACTGAAATCATTCGTGTAACCTGTCTCCCTCCCATCCTGGCATGGAACTGACAGTCGCCATGACCAGTTACATCTGCTCGCTTCAGGTATTAGTGGCAAATTGCAAGTAGTTAATGTTCAGACATTTGGGACTTGTCGGAACTCTTTGAAATACTGTGATTGGTCGCTGTTCATAAGCTACTATGTCATACATGGTATGTGGTAGATGTAAGGCTATTAAACCCTCCTTTACACATGACTACAAAATATTGTTGGTTCCTAGTGGTTTTTCAAAAATATCTAAAAATTTCACAAATTATAACTACTTCACAATCGAGTTTTCTTCTTGTTTCTACACACTTTTTCATCTTTTCTTTTTGATAAAGCTATTAAAGTCTGTTAAACAGGAACTTTCCTTTCAAAATTATAAATGCATGTGCATACCTATTAAAGAGCAAACTGACCCACTTATAACAGAATCACAAATATCCTTGTAGCTCATAAAAGCTGGACACACATGTGAATTGCCACTTCACCCTGACCATCACAACCTTCAAAGCACTTGCACATTTATGTTAAAATTCACTATTCAGATGCTCTTCTTCTTCTTTATATAGAGCAAACCACACTCACATAGTTAAATTACTGCACAGTGGCAAGTACTCCACAAAATCATTGTCTTAAATGGCGTTCGTCATTAAATTTCTTACCACTACTAGGTATTAATTATCTCTTCTTACCTAGTTCGCACTCCTGGCCTAAGCTTTGGCTAAATACACTAACAGATCACTTAGGTGATGAACAATGAAATTGACTCACCAATGGAATTACTTTATAAAAGCACACAACTACCACACTTAATGCTGACAAGTTGCTACAATCTCCACAAACTAATATAACAGACATAAAAATATTATATACATGCACCAGGAAAATAGTTCATTCTATAAACTTGGAACTTTTTTTTAATCTTCATTGGCCAATGTTAGGCTGTAGCGATGCCTACTTCGCTATTTAATATCACTTCAAGAAGTGCTTGCAAATTTCAATTCATCCAACCTTTGTTCAAGCTTGTTACTGTTAGCAACATTCAAGATTCAAAATTTTCAATTTTCATTAGCATTTTTGTTCCCTCCTGCTTTGTGACAGGACTCACAGGATTTATCCCTATGATTGTAAAATATTCATCACATTCACAGTTCACAGCTGGTAAAGTACTTGCTGACATCATTTGTCAACATTGGCCCCCATATATGAATGTGCTTCTAATTTTCCGTAGGCTAGGTCGCTTCAGTCCTAACTTTGCTTTTTTGGGGAAGTTCCTACTTCTTCATGTTCTTACCTCTATTAATACCATGCGTACCAACACCAATTGCAACTGATTCCAGTGGTCATCTCCTGCAACTTATTAATCAGGCTCTCCCTGGCAATGCAATGCCAATCACCTTATTCCTAGAAACTGATCCAGGAAGACCATACTCAGTATCCATAAATCACTGCGATACATGACTCGCCTATCACACTGGTTTATGCAGGGCTTCTCTTCTTTTTTCGTGCCGCAATCGGTTGATTGCTCTTGAGACAATCATAACCAAAGCCCAATGGACTTTTCAGTAGTTCTCTACCACTACTTTACTCTGATTTATTCTTGGGGTGTCGGACTTCCTGATTTCCAACATTGACAATACAGACAACTCGCCTCACCTGACGAGAGCCATGGTTGCTGCTGCGATGACCGATGGGAATTCTGTCAATGTGTTATTACAGTCGGTACCTCTAAAACCAAATTAGACAAATCATGGCAAATCATAACACACAGTGTCACACGCTTGTTTAATTACTGACTGCCCTTCTTCCTACCACCTAGAACTGCTCATAAACATCTTACATACGTCGATAATCTATTGATATAATTTTCCTCAATCCTTATTCTGCGTAACTGCTGGTGCACTGGTGCAGGACTTATCTCCAACTCAAACAAGGGAGGGGCACCAATTACGGGACCCCTCTCATGCTATACGGGACATATTTCTGCTGTTTTCAGGGGGGGGGGCACAATACGGGACATTCCCACCACCATTGCATGCTCAGACTGCAGTCATGCAGGTGGTTTCTGCCCTTTTTTCCTCTGCGGTCGGCAATTGAGAGCTTTAAAATCTCATGGGAACACTCTGGACTACAGAGGATTTATTAGAATTTTTAAGTTAAACGAACTTACCTGTAAGTGAAGTTTGACTGTAATTCTGATGAATCTTCTTGTAGTCCAGAGAGTGTTCACATGCCCTCCACTCCCATCCCATTAATTGCCTCAAATGCCGACCTATACCTTTAAATATTGAATGCCAGTGCTGCCATCTCATGTGAACACTCTCTGGACTACAAGAAGATTCATCAGAATTACAGTCAAACTTCACTTACAGGTAAGTTCGTTTAACTTAAAAATTAAAGAAGACACTTTCATGGAAAAGGTGATTACAATTTCGAAGAGATATATTTAGGACTTTCCAAGGTGCTTGGAATATAAGTTTCGATTTTTACAATTTTAACTTTCTTTATAAACCATGGCGCTAAAAAAAATTGACGAGATAGGATTTTTCATTTCTTTGTCATTTATTTCCAAAAATAGTTGGGAACAACATGATGATATAGACAAGCCTTCCTACAAAACTTCAAATTGATATAAACTCCAGTGACTTAATGTAAAAATTAAGGCAAAAATTGCCAAAATTCCAAATTATTTAATTCCCTGTGATGGTTTAAGCCACAGAACGATTATTTCTGAAAAATGGTCATGAAAATTAATATTTTTTGTCTCATGCTGGAAATATTTTTGTTTTCATGCCATTTAAGGGCATTATAGGCATATAAATAGCCTATAAATAGCCATATTTGGCACCTACACCTGGCGCCACCCTATGGCAACAGCTATAACAAAACTAATTTTTAATATTGTTTTCTAAAGCCTAAAAAAATCAATTTTGTGGAGGGACAATTTTGAGATAGCCCCTTATTGGGCTAAAAATAGCCAAAAACTGGTTTTCCCGCCAAAATTTCAGCCTCATTTTTGGCGGGAAAACCACATTTTGCCTTTTTTTAGCCAAAAAAAGGGCTATCTCAAAATTGTCCCTGCAGATAATTGTTTTTGGAGGCCTCAGAAAACAATATTAAAAATTAGTTTTGTTTTAGCTGTTGCCATAGCGTGGCTCCAGGGGTGGGTGCCAAATATGGCTATTTATAGGCTATTTATAGGCCTATAATTGACTGAAATTGCATGAAAGCACAAATATTTCCAGCCTGAGACAAAATTTCTTTTATCTTTAATGATTATTTAAAGAAAATTATTGTTTTGTGCCTTTAAAGTCCACAGAAAATTGAGTTATTCAGATTTATGATAATTTACTCTAATTTTTTACATTAACTCACTGGAGAACATTTATCTATATCACAAAGTTATTTTGAGAAATTAGACCTGTTTGCCGAAAATCGCCTGTAAAAACTTTCTGTTTTGAGTATCAAGTTGAATCTCGGCTGTGTATAGTATTCTTCATGGCGCATCTAATGCTCCAAATGAGAAGTCTCTAACCCCAATAGAAGTGGCACAAATTGCAAACGAAGCAGCCGACGCATGAAATTCTCAGGATTAAAAAAAAGATCTTGAAGCAGTGTAAGCACAGTGGTGACGTTACCATAGATAGGGCCTGCCTGGCTGCGCGTGAATGTGCGCTCACTACCACTTGGCACGAGTAGCGAGCCACCTTAACAGGGTTTAATCCCATTGAATGGTTCCGAAGTCACAATTTTTGAAGCCACTGTCCATAGAATATCATACTTTGGAGCAAAGGAATGATTGAAATTACTAATAATGACCACATAATCAGTATTTTATAATTACTATTGTTTGTTATTGTTGTTTTCTTGTTTAATAAGTGCTACTTTTGGCATGAGATTAGGAATTTGTCGCATGAAAGAGGATTGCTGTTTAAACTGGATTAAAGTAAGCCAAAAACCACCATGGTATTTCCATCGTAGCAGTGATTCCTTACCAATTCAACTGTTATAGCATTTATATGCAAACTATGCAGTTTTCTGACATATAGTGATTTTCAATAAAAATCACTGATTTAAATCAAATGATTTAAATCAAGCAACCCTGATTCAGATACAAGTTGAAAGTGTAGTACAACACTAATAGTAATACTGTAATACTAATAACAACTAGAATGCGCAAATAAAATTTGCAAATGTAGGCGCTGATTGTTAACTTGACAATTTAAGCATGAGATGAACCTCTGTCTGCCATTGTAGATGCTCCATTGTGAATCAGCCATCCAGCTGGTCAGAAATCCTATCATGTATAGGTATGAAATCCAATGAGTGACCAAAAGCTGTTTTCATCTTATTAACATTTAGCTGCAGCCCGTTCTAATATGCTAACAAGTTCCGCTTGAGTGCACACAGTCTAGACATTGCATAAATCTAGGACAATGTCCTGATTTTTTGTGACCAGAAATAGTTGTTTCTGCCAATTTACAGCAAATAGGACAGCTATTTACAATCACAATCCATAGATCTGTTACTGATCCATCATCAATAGCAATTACAGCATCCAAGCTAGAACAGTTGACGAGTTTATGAAGTTAGAAGGTAAACGCATGAAACCATTGTATTTCATGTTTACCACAAACAGGAAGTTGAAAAACACGCAGGAAATGGCAGGTTGTACAAGCATGATCTAGGCGCAGGCGACTAGATAATAATAACATCTTCATGTTAGTCAGTGTAACCTAGCCCTGGGACCGTTGCGTGCGAGTTTTTGACATGAGATCAGTATATTTGCTCTAAATCTGTCAAAATAGTTTAATCCAAATGATATGAAATTTTTGCCAACCTATTTCCCTTCTGACGGCACAAAATGTAAGAGCTATTCCAACTAGATGCTAGAGGCAGTGTCCAAGCAGAATGAGCAAGTCATCTAATGCATGCAAATGTATTAAATGAGAAAGGCAGTACAAAAGAATATGATAGGACGGCTATACTGCATTTACACAATAAAATGTTCTTCTTACCTGCGCGTGCTCTGCACACCCTCAATGGCGGAAGTGGCACCCTTGCTCTTGAATCTACCTCTGGACTTCTTCGAGCGAGTAGCGAGCTTGGATGGACGCTTGTCAAAATCATCAAGATTTTCCCACAGCTCGCATATTTCCTTGGCCTGGGCGTTTGATAGAGGCAGGTTCTGTTCTCTAAGGTCCAAGAGGTAGTTTGCCAGGGCACACACCTTGTCATAGCCGGGGATGTCTTGTGGGTCGGTAGATGACGGGGGAGACCTCGGGGGTGACTGCGGGGACTGTGGTTCCAAGTTGGATTCTGTCGGCTCTGGTACTGGTGTAGACCCTCGTTCTGGAGATGGTTCCGACACAAGCGGAGGACGATCAACAGACAGAGCATCAACAGGCGGCAGGTCCGGCTCACTCAGTCGCTGCTTCTTGGAAGTTTTCCGCTGGACTCGTCCCGAACGGGGTCTCTTGCCTTTGGCGATCGAGTGGGCCTTCTGCTGTGACACTGTCAACGACAATTCAGGCATAGTCATATCTGTAACTTCGATCTCCACGTCGCCTTCATTTTCTGGGAGCATAACCACAGGCTGGGCAGCCTCTTCCTTATCCAGCGCCAAGTCTTGGAGTACCTCTCCTGTCTGGGAGTACAGGTATGGAACTCCGATAAGCTCGCCTGAAAAGATATCAGCTGTATTAGGCAAGAGAAGATAAGAGTATATACGACACAAAAGATTACTTACAATTATTATAATTACAGTTATTGATTTGCACAAAACTGATGAGAGCGGAGTACCATGAGCCACGGGGCAACGTGAGCCATGGCCCGTACACAGCAGACGGTGTGATAGAATCACTCGATAGGCGGACCATATATACTCCTTTATTGGCACAGAATTTGGTGATGTAGCAACCATATTGTTTCTATTCGATGTCTGACCAAGAATTGAAAAAAATACTTGTGACCACTGAAAAGCAAAATATTTTGTGATGGACTTTTTTCTCCAGCATCTTCACAAAACTAAGGCTGCTTAAAGAAAGTGAAACTCAAAGTTTGATGTTTCGCATCACCGACGTTTGAGGTGTCACATCTTCGGATGGGATTGAGATATAAAAACATATGAACCACCATTTCAAAGCCTAATTCGTGCACAATAAAATCATTTCCACAACTAAATATGATAGGAAGCCGACTTTGAACCCATTTTGGTGGAGCAGGTCACATATTGACTATGATTAGTATTTCAAAACAGTTACCTGTGTATTTCATCGGTTCAGGTGCAGCAGAAATGATGGGTGTGTCAAAGACTTCCTGGCAGATGTCACTTAGTGCTGCCTTGGCTACAGCGTTGTAACCGAGAGGAGTGGTGGGGTGAGTTGGGTCGATGGTTGCACGGACAGCCTGCGCCCTATCCTCATTCCACCTGGCCAAACCATCCAGCAGGTACATTTGGAAATGGACGTCGTTGGCCACAGTTCCTGTAAAAGAATGCAATATGTGTGTCAAGTTTGACCATTTAATAATGCGGGGGGGGGGGGCTTGGAGTTTTCCTTGGTGGGAAATTATTTATTTCACAGTTATGGCCGCAGTAATTATTTATTTAAGCACACAAAGTCCCCGAATATTAATTCCTAAATCAAGCAACATCTTGCAAAGAAATACCCCCACCAGAAATTATTTATTACGAGGGGCGTCCCAAAAGTTCTGCCCAATTTTTTTGGCTGACCTTTCTATTTGAAGTAGCTAAATGAAATTTTCACAGAATTAATTTCAGGTATTTTACTATCTATTTTGAAAAAATCAAAACTTTTAAAAGTGTTTAAGTTACTTTTCTGTTACCATGGATAAGGAAAGTTAGTGCACCCAGCGCAGCTCACTTTCTTTAACAAAATTCAGCAAATTAGCTTTGTTTATAGTGAGAAAATTCACATTAATAACACAAATTATTGCAAGAAAATGCATTTCTTGATAGGCTAGCAGTGTTTCAAGATATCCTCCGTTACATTATTAACATTTATTTATATTTCAACCTGATCAGCTGAGGCAATTGCCAAAGACTTTCTCCATCAGTTGTTCCGCAACTCTTGAAATGGTTCGGCCGAAACAATCTACTGCCAAGAGGCAGTGCCCACGAACATTGGGATCCAAACTCAACCTCATCTGCCTTATTTACCAGATGTGGCCTTCTGTGACTTTTGGTGATACCAAAATATATATACCAGTTCACAAATTAAATAGATGATACTCATAATCAGAAATGAAGCTGTAGCCAAGTATACTGAAATTCCACATTTTAGGAACAGCTCAGTTTCAAGGACTTTGGAGATTGCTTCGGCACAGGGGTTAAACTGATTCATAGTGACTTTAAATGTCAGAGAATAACTTTGAGATACTGTCAATCTGCCAATTACTATTTTTCATGATCATCAATTGCATATTAAAGTAAATCCTATGATTATTTACACACCTAGACACTTGGATTTGGGCTAAAAAATTGCGCTGCGCTTGGTGCACTGACCTTTTGTTTCCATGGCGACAGAAAAGTAATTTAAATTCTTCTAACATGTACCAAATTTTCAAAATAGATAGTGATACACCTGAAATTAATTCTGAGAAAATTTCATACAGATACCTTAAATAGAAAGGTCTGCCAAAAAAATTGGTCAGAACTTTTGGGACGCCCCTCGTACAAGACTGCCCAAGAAGAATTGATTAATTTCACCAAAACTGAGCAAGAAAACTCCCAGCCCATTGATATCAAATGGTCTCCGCCTTACATTCAGAGCCGTTATTTTGAAATGAACGACATTGGAATGTCATACAGTATTTGAAATATTTCAAATGTAAATGGCACAGGAAATCTAAATGAAATTTAATTGACTCATATTCTTCATATCACAACAGAGCTGAGCTATACATTGCAGTTATGTCTAGTACACGGTGCAAAAATCAGGCCTTCCAGCCAAAACGTGGGCAAAAAATAAGAACATTTTTCCATCTCAAATATAGGAATTTTTCTGTCAATTATAGGGACATTGATAAGAGGTTTCAGTACATAATCGGGAAAAATTCATAAGGTAAAACAATTTCATTTCATGTTGTTCACGAATCCAATGGGAGTTAGAAAACAGTATTTTGTCTAGGGCCTAAATTTAAAAATGTCAACAAATAACTGATTATAATTTATTGACCTGAACTGCCAGATGGTTGAAAAACCTGCCGGACATGTCTTACAGACTGGAAATCATTGCTGGGACTAGACTTGACCATCTCAAAGTGGAAATTTTCGTTTTTTTATCACATGAAATACAGAGTTCATCTCAATATAGGAGTTTTATAAATATAGGAGGTCTGGGAGGCCAGGAAAATGCACGAGTGCTATACAAATGCAGAACAGCCGCAACACTTACCTGGGATGAATCTGTTTAGATGAAGATGGAACGATTCAAGACTGACTGAACCCCTGGCACACCTGTAGGTGGGCAACGTGACGCCTCCCTTCACAAGCGATCCTGTGCGACTGTACAGCTGGTAACCGTCTGGGTCCTGGATGCACCGGATGTGCCGTTTCTGGCTCTCCCATTCTTCCCACACCCGGACACCATCCAGAAGCGGAGTACCGAGTGTGTCTTTGCCCCCGTCGCCAGTGAAGGTCGTCAGGAGATCGTACAGTAGCTGCTTTGTCGCATCTATGCCTCTGGTGGAACGGCGGCAGTGCAGTGCAAGCTCCTTCTTGGTGACACGGCTCTGAATGGTGTCCTCGGACGGGACGCAATACCCTCAGCAATCAGTTCAGCGCGCTTGGCCTGCTTCAGTGTGTGGACGTCTTCCTCACTCAACTCAAAGATGCAGCGTGCGAGGCGCGCCATGAAGATGGAGTACAATGGATGCGCCTCTGTGGTCACGCAACTGGCAAATCTTCGCATGAAGTGCCAGATGTCAAGGCGAGGCCCGTAGCCAGGGGGGTGTGTAGGGTGTGTACACACCCCCCCATAGCCCAACCTCCCCTTTGAATCCACAATGATCTTACGCGTTTTTGGCGAGAATCCGCGAATGTCGGTTCACGCAGTTGCAATATGCTTTCTGATTGGATTTATTTCCAAACAAAAATAAATGTATGCATTGCTCAAGAAACACAGCAACCATTTGAGGGACCAATCAGAATTTCTTTAAATAGACCTAGATTGTAAACTTTTTAAAAGAGGGCGTATTAGAATATTCTTATTCGATTTCAAGAGGTTTTTTGTATTTTTTGCCAAGAAAAGAATTACACAATGTGACTCATCCATATATATGAGAGGCGTTTTTGTGTGGATGGGCACTGGGCAATGAGGCTGAAGAAACTTTACATCTAAAATTGGAGTAGGCAGTGGTATTGAGAAGAAACACCATCCCCCCCCTATGGGATAACGCTAAGATAAGAACATTTAATTAGAGGCAGTAAATTGGGGGAAATGAGGAGCCTGAGGTTATGTGGGAGAAACGGGAGCAAGAGTGGGGAATGGGGAAGAGGGGGGGTAAATCGAGAGAAGCGGGGGCAAGAGGGGGAAGCGGGGGCAAGAGTGGGGAATGGGGAAGATGGGAGGGGAAGCAGGGGCAAGAGGGGGGAAGCGGGGGCAAGAGGGGGTAGAAGGGGGAAGAGTGGGAAAAATGGGGGGCAAAATGGGGGATAACTGATACTGCGGGAATAAGAGAAGGGAGCAGGGGGTGTATCCTATCATGAGGCCTCCCCTCACAAAGAAACCCTGAATGGTCTTGAGGGACAGAGCATGTACCAGCATGCAAAGTTGTATTGCTGTTAAACATTAGGTCCATGTGGCTCTACTCTAAATTTCAAAATAAAATTATGGCCAGGGGGTGTGAAGGGTGTGTTTGCACCTCCCGATATATACCAGAACTTCCGGCAATTTCTAAAAAGGGAAAGTGAAGAAAAGGGGAAACAAAACCCCAAAAACAAAGAAAGTGTTTTAAAATCAGGCCCTTAAATAGGAATATTTTAGGGGGGGGGGCACTATGATTCTCTCCTCCCTGTGTGCCTCCTCCGTCTTCAGTCACTTTCCTCTCAAGACATCCATCGCTGCCTCCTCCCTCGCTTATGGCTCCTTCCACTCTTCCTTCCTCTCTCTCTGGGTTTCTCCTTTTCCATGCATCTCGTTCCTAGCCATTCCCTCCTCCATGTTATCCTCCAAACTCTCCAGTTACTCTCATTCTAGCTATCTCTGACTCTCCCCTCCCTGCATTATCCCTTTCTGCCTCAACCCAGTTCTAGTCTCCTCCCAAATAGCTCTTTCCTCCTCCTTAGCTCTTGCTTCCTGTGTCTCTGCACCCCTCCTCCATCTCTTGGGCCTCTCTCATTACTCTCTCGCTGCCGCCTCCTAATGCAGCCACATCTAGTCTTCCTATCTGTCTCCTCCTTGTCCTTTCTTCTTCCTCTACAGCTTTTCTCTCCTCCACAAAAATTCTTCTCTCCTCCCTGTCTGCCCTCTCCTGACATATATGCCTTCTCCATCTATTACTCCCTTCTCTCTGTATGCCTTTCTGCCTACTCCGTAGTTCTTGGGGCTCCTAATAAATTAGTAATAATAGCTTCCTCACTGGTTTCTCCCTAGCTTATGTCTCCTCACTCTCTACCTACAGCACCTCTCTGCTTTCCACCTCCTCAGTTACATTTCTGCATTTCTATATATTCAGATGCAATGCTAAGACTAACTCCTCCCTAGTATTTGCTTCCTCCTGTTAGCTCAAACCTTCTCCGGTTTATTCATCTTCCTCCTTCCCTAGTCATTTATATCTCTCTGACTTGCACCTCTCTACATTCTCCATTACTACATTTCTGGAGTCAGAAGCAATGTTTGGACTACTTCTTCTGTATACAAGCTCTTGTGGCTGCCTTGCCGCCTCCTGATAGCTTTAGTCTTCTTAAGTATCAATCCTCCCCCTCTTTAGTCCTCTACCTGTCTGACTCATACTCTCCCTTTCTTCATCCGCTTAGCAATAGCTACTCCCTTTTCCCCAGCTCTAGTCACCTCCATTCTTGCACCTCCCTTGGTGACACTCCTTTTCTACCCCCACCCCAATTGTTTTTTGTCCCCTTCATCTCTACCTCCTCCCTAGGTCGCGCCCTCTCCATCCCTGCCTCTAAACTCTCTTCCTCTACCCTCTCTGCATTCTCCTTCTCTACCTCTCGCCTTATAACTGATGCATGCATCCTGCCCTGCCTCTTCAGTATGCCCTGCCTCTTCAGTATGGCTTAGCATCCCTCTGTAGAATCTCCTGTCTCCTTCCTCTCCTGTGTTTTTCCTCCAATGACCCCCACTTACAGGACCCTCAATGCCTCTCCAATTTACTTACAAATAACCCTGTATGTCTATGTTTTTTCGCAAATTCAGTGCACATACTAAATTAAATTCTCCAAAAGTGGTTCATGATGTTGAAATCATAATTTGACTTTTTTTAAAGAGTCAAAATGGATGATTTTCTCAAATCGCAGAGAATTTTCATTACAATATATACCTATTAAAAACCGAGTGATTTGAACAATTATTTGCTCAAAACACTTGGTTTTTAATGTATTATTGTATGAAACTTCTCTGTAATATGAGTAGATCATCAGTATAGACCAGGCTATAAGAAAAGGTCAAAGTTCACAAAGACTGTGTTCTTTGGCATTTTAAATGATGTTACTATATTGAAGTTTTTTGGGAATTTTTCCATCAAATTTAACTCTCTAGAATGCTCAGAATGTGTCTCAGAGTGTCTAAAATCCGTTGGCTTCTGGGGGCCTTGAGCGGCCCCCAGACCCCCCGCCACAAAGTTTCGGCCCTACGGGCCTCAGTTCCCCCCTTCATTGCTTTCCACACCCCCCCCCATAAAAAATCCTGGCTACGGGCCTGAAGGCGGATGATGAGGTTGGGCCAAGCGGCAAATGATTTGAAGAGGGCAGAGTTCTCACAACATCCACGGTCCACGTAGAGAAGATCGGAGGGGGGACACCAGCTGTCTCGTAACGTTTGACAAGTCCGTCAATCATTGGGCCAAGTCCATAACCTTCAGAAGCTGTGAGAACCGACATTAGGACTTGGCCATATTCATTCCCGACATTAGTGGCCCATGCAGCAGTCCCTTGAGCCTTGCCGGCAAGTTTCTTCGCAATCTGCAACGTAATGAAAAGACAAATGATAAGTAACAGATCCACTCATGGGCAGGCATCGAACTATGGCCATTGACAGCAGTAGAAAAGTACAAGTGATCACATTCTCAGTGACTTTGACAAAAGAAAGGGATTTTATAGGAATTTTTAAATGAAAGTGAAAGTACAGCTTCAGTACCAAATAAATAGGCAAAAATAATACCCTCTTGGCATTAAATGTATGATAAAATCATATTTAAATTCACTGGTTGAGGTGTTGATTGGCGATACAGAATTTCTAGAGAATATAACTGAATCTGAGCGATTCTGACTTCACCACTTGAGCATGTTGTGCAGAGTTGAGACAAGACACGTTGACTTGTTGACCAAAGATTAAGCGAAATTAAGGTTTTCGCTCTTGACAAACTGTTTGAAAAGCCAAATATTAAAAAAATTGCAAATTGACATTTAATAAGGCAAATTGCAAATTTAAGGCCATGAGAATGTACGAACATGAGAGATGTACAGGGATAGTTTGGCAAAAACGCTTGATAAACAAGAAAATCTTTTTGAAAAAAAAGATATATGCTGGCTGTAGTGATGATTACGATTTCCAAATTTACAATAAGAGTATAAGAGAAACTACAGATGAACCCATGATATGGTATAAGAAGCTATAAGAGGAATTATAGATGAGCCCATGATAGATAGATTGATAGATAGATATGGTAAGTGCAGCCCTCTAAGCCCAGTTCTGGGCGCTGGCGAGGGTTGATTGATGAGATGAGAGAGAGAGCAGGAGTCCTCAACATGTTACACATTTACCCCATGTGAGGGATCTTTTACTTGCCCAGCACAGACACTGATACAAGGGGCCGCCAATTGAACGTCTCATCCGAACGACATCCAGCTGGGATTTTGCTCATAAAGGTGCACTGAAAATTTCGGGTTCCCCAACCGGGTGTTGAACCCATGCAGGCAAAGACCTTCAGCGGAGCAGGCGGGAACCTTAACCACTACACCACCCAGCTGCTGATCTATCTATCTATCTGTCTATCTCTCACCCGCTCTATCTCTTCATCCCAAGGGGGCATGCGATACTCCGGAGACATCAACTATATTTTTTCTATATCTCTCACTAACTAGGTCTGGAACACACATATATCATGGGTTCATCTATAAATCCTCTTATAGCTTCTTTTACCTGCTCTGCTGATCTACACTAACTTGTGTATTGTATTGACTGTTATTTTTATTCCTATGACAGTTTAGCTGGAGTTGGCAAGTTTATATGGGGGAGCATAGGTTCAATATGACTCACTATTAATTAGTAAGTCACTGTCATGACTGTCAATCCCTAACTGTTAATCAGGCATCCCTCACTGTTGTTCATCAGTTAGTCACTACCTGTTAGTCATTAAGTCCGTTGTTTTGCTAGTTACTATTTGTTAGTCACTAAATATGTTATTTAGTCAAAAACAGTTAGTCAAAAACTGTTAGTCAAAAAATGTTAGTCAAAAACTGTTAGTTAGTCAAAAACTGTTAGTTAGTCAAAAACTGTTAGTTAGTCAAAAACAGTTAGTGAGAAAGTGTTATTTAGTCAAACTGTTAGTAGTCAAAACTGTTAATTAGTCAAAAACTGTTAGTCAGTAAAAGACTGCTAGTCAGTCAAAAACTGTTAGTTAGTCTAAAACTGTTTGTAGTTAAAAACTGTTTGTAAGTCAAAATGGTTAGTTAGTCAAAACTGTTTGTAGTCAAAAACTGTTATTCAATCAGAAACTGTTAGTTAGTCATAACTATTTGTAGTCAAAAACTGTTAGTAGTCAAAAACTAAGTCAAAAACTGTTAGTAGTCAAAAACTGTTATTTAGTCAAAAACTGTTATTTAGTCAAAAACTGTTATTTAGTCAAAAACTGTTAGTTAGTCAAAAACTATTTGTAGTAAAAACTGTTGGTAGTCAAAAACCAAGTCAAAAATGGTTAGTTAGTCAAAAACTGTTAGTTAAAAACTGTTCGTCAATAACTGTTAGTTAGTCAGAAACTGTTAGTTAGTCAGAAACTGTTAGCTAGTCAAAAACTGTTTATTAGTCAGTAATTGTCACTAACTGTTAGTCACTAACTGTTAGTCACTAACTGTTAACCGTTCACTAACTGTTAGTCAGTCACCAACTGTTAGTCAGTCACCAATCACTAAATGTTAGTTGGTCACTAACTGTTAGTCAGTCACTAACTGTTAGTTAGTCATGTAAGTCAGCTAGTCCTCAACTGTTAGCAAGTAACTGTTAGTAAGTTACTAACTGCTAGTCCCTGACTGTTAGTCATTTTGTCCCTTACTGTTGTTCATCAGTTGGTCACTACTGTTAGTAAGCACTAACTGTTTGTAAATTCTCAGCCTTCTTCCTAGGAGATCCCTCAGAGTTTCTAGTTGAGATGAACAACTCTGGACAAGTTGATAGTAGTTTAGAATCTGATTTTATTCACAAAATCACAAGCTTATATACACAGGCGCCCACCCACAGTCATGTCCTGCCTGGATTCTTGTGGGCAGCACAACTTCCTTGCTGACCACAGACTTCTGGGTTCATGCTTTGTCTTACAGTGTAAACCCATAAAACACACCACTCATAACAGCTGGCCTGCCAGGAAACCCTTCTCTGTACCCAGGAATCGTGACAGAGCCAGTTCTAAGAAAAGAGAGTACACTGTAGTAAACATGTTCAGCTTGGCTGCACTGAGTCACCCAGGCAGGAAGTGCACCTGTGCATGACTTTGAGTAGGTGGGTCAGTACAAATGGCATTTTATAGTTACACATATGAGACATGGATAAGATATAATATTACAATAATGAAATGTTAGCTAATTAATAAATGGAATTAAATTAATGAACATTCAGCAAATACATGTAAGTAATGATTACACACTGGTTACATATATATATTCAGCAATGACACACAATGGACATCATAACATATTTTATCTATAAACTACACACACTGGACATCATATACTTTACATGTTGTTGATTCACTAACAGTTTGTTAGTCTTTAACTGTCAGTTAGTCACTAACTGTAAGTAGGGTGGGGTGATAATCATCAATGTCAGATTTTCAATGGCCCACCATCCTAACTTTGTTATGGTGGAAAATACAAGTTCAACGATGTATGACACAAGGGTGTACCTTCATTATTGATGCCTCCCAAGCTGCATTGAAAATTAAACAGAAATCCATGTTTTTCGGTCATTCCAATAATCCGCGGTTCTCCGTAACTCAGTCAATATTACAGATACATCAAAGCTGATGGATTCATTAGAAAGCCCTGGCCAAGAGCTTCAAAATGAATACCAACAAGCTATGTTTTAATGCATTTTAAGCAGTGAGATTCATAATTTTGGAACAAGGATTGAGGCTTTTTCTCATGACTGCGTACCAGTTCAGGCCAGTTAGGGTAGAAATGGACAACCAACCGGTATAAGTTAATGGAGGCATACTTATATAAGATTTAAATGTAGCTGCTTCCCATTTCTGTTGTAATGCCATCAAAACTGGTTTCAAGAACCATAAATTTCTATAAAAATCGCACCTTGAACAGTGATCTGAAGGTATCCATCAAATGAAGCAAAATGTCTCATATAGACCAGTCCAATATAGAGTGTACAACTTCAAACAAAGAAACACTACAGAGGTTAGTTGGGTTTTATACAAGCGTATCCTTTGTCACATTGAAAATTAAATGCTTATGATGACACAAGATGTCAAATGTATCTTGAATGTTGCAAGATAATTGCAGAGGTTTTCCAGTCACAATGTAGGGTTTTATGGCACAACTTCACAAGACCAAGTTGAAAGTAAATTTTGAAAGTGTGTGGACCTCCAATCTGCAAAGATCTATAATTAGTTTCCAATGAGAGCGAGAATTCTCGAGAAGTCTCGAGATTTTAATGACTCAGCATTTTCTCGTCTCGCTGAGCGATTCTCGAGAATTGAAATGTTGATCATTGTTTGACATGGTGTTCATGTTTTTATGTTAATAACGGTTACAAAGCATTGGATTGTTGTTTTGTTTTGCTTGATATTATTGTTATTGTGTACTTCCTCCATTGTTCCATTTAAATATCTGTTGATGATAATCCCCATTGTATACCTGATAAATGCCAAAGTTGAACATTTTACAAATGTTTTAAAATTGCATAATATCTGTATGTTTAGCTGTGATTTATAGGAAACAAAACACACAGATTAACATTAAAACTATAAAAGATATCATAAAAGCCAAAGAATTTGATCCATTGCATGATTGAATCTCTCTTGTTTTATCATTGTGCCAATGGCAGGACAGTGTCCTAGATTTCTCGAGAAATTCTCGATTTTAGTGCACTAGACCATGACCATTCTCGAGAGGTGTTGATCGAGACTCATTGGAAACAGTATCTATAACACAGGCATTACAATTTCTTACAAAAAGCTCACATTGTTAAACGTATCCTGTATACAATAAATACATACAAGGTTGGCAACTCCCTCAAGTTTCTTGGTTTGAGAATTCCTGCTGTAATGCTGTCTCAAGCAAGAGCATGAATTCTCAAACCAGGAGTTGCCAACCTTGTATATAAATTCAATAAGTGCAGTGACAAGCTTTTTTCTCAAAATGATTTTAATGCCTGTGATCTATAATGTCACTTGGGATTCCATTGTCACGAATAAGGTTTACAGAAGTGACATAAATATCATAGGCCTACAAATATTGGATAGCATGGAGTCCAATATACATTGTAATTGGGCAATGGAGCCTCTTGGTGTCAGGCAAGTTGTCTGTGGTATTAGTAGCAGTAAAAGTAGGCACACACAATGACACACAATATGACACAAGACTCTTGCATGTTTGCTGTTCATTGTATATATTAAATTGTCTTCTCATTGATATTTGACAATTGCACACTGTTCAGCATGATAACGATTTTCTTATTACACAAAACTAAAAAAAAAAACATAGTCCAGACACATGTATTTGTCTACTAAATTTCTTGGAAATGTAGTTTAAGGTCATATGTCTAAAATGCAGTTGTGACAATTGAGAGAGTGTCATGGCACATCACAGCAAAAGTCAATTGGACTGATTCAAGCAAAACTTGAGTGGCAGAGGAGCCTGATTATATCACGTTTTACCAGTATTTGATTGGATTAAAACAGCCTAAGCCCTAAGGAACCTTTTAATAGGCTTTGAAATACATTTATTTCTTGTTGAGTATACAGCCCATGTACTCAAGTGCCCTCAGCCAATGGCAGTGACTCAAATAAATTGTGCAGTCTGTAAACAAATCTTTACCAATGATTTTGCTGTGATGCAATTTTGGCAATGTAATAATGTTCCAGGGTGCATATCAACATGATCAATGAGAAAAGATATGCTAAGACTTTCCAAATAATATAATTGGTTTCTGGCCCAGAAAATACATTATTATAACTTAGCTTGGTACTCACTTGAGGAATAGGTAGCCTCAAATTTAGGAATTAGCAGACTAAAAGTAATTGTATGCTACTCTCTGAATACCATTTTCTGCCATAGAATGCTTCAGATGTGTTACACAAGGTTATTTTCTGATTTTTCCTAAACTGTAGATAATTTGTAAAACAACTTAATCAGCTCAGTTAATTAAAAAAGTCATGCCTCAACAAATTGTCATGGAAAAAGAAATAATTCGATTTGTAAT
Source organism: Platynereis dumerilii (assembly GCA_026936325.1). Classification (NCBI taxonomy): domain Eukaryota; kingdom Metazoa; phylum Annelida; class Polychaeta; order Phyllodocida; family Nereididae; genus Platynereis; species Platynereis dumerilii. The sequence continues at coordinate 59,525 of JAPTHN010000130.1, forward strand.
GATAAAAAGGTAAAATACTTAGTCAGGCAATGAAATACTGGTCACAAACCCATGTTGTTGGTATTCAAATTGAAGCTCTTTTTATGACAAGTACAATGAAGTGCTTGTACTGATTCTCAATCAAATATTAAGAAAGATATGGCTTTTCGCGACTTAGCGCTAATGCTAAAATTCATCAAAAAAGGTCAAAAGCTTCAATCAGTCTTGGGAGGCATCAAAAATAAAGATATATGGACATATAATACATCATTGAACTCGTATTTTCAACCATAACAAAGTTAGGATGGTGGGACTTTGAAATTTTAAAATTATTATTTTTCCATTGATTATCACCCCACCCTACTGTAAGTCACTAACAGTATGTTAATCACCCCAAGGATGTGCCACCCAGAAATTGGACCTATAAATAGAAGAAACTGCTCTCATTACTATTCACCCCAAATTGTTACAACTCACCCCCAATTATTTCAGGTCCTGCAACAATTGTATCTGCACCAATTGGTCGATTAATGAGTGGCAGGTGAACTTTTACATCAATGCAACAATATTAAGTATTTGTGATCATAAGATATTTTGTTATGCTCTAGCCGATATTACTAAACGGTGGGGACCAAACCGGTTGACAATTTTCCGTATGGGCCTATGGGGCAACCAGTATAGTATGCTGGCTGCAGAGCCAATACTGTACTATAACAAATCTTGTCCTAAAGTTCTAGAAGCCAGCATAAAAAAATTATAGGATAGGGAGTAACATATATATAAGGCATTATTTTCATGGAGAGGAAATATGACGGCTGCTAGGTGGCCGCCGTTTTACCGTTTCAAAATTCAATTCAATTTCAAGCGTTTATTTTGCTCATTAGTTTATGTATAGAAAATGAATACACAGTGAAATGATAAAAAGGGAATACTATTTATGAGCTTTGTGACCCCTTTACAAGTATCGCTAGCAAGGGGCCTCCTAGATATATAATTCGTAGGTCTTGCACTGCTAGCGATGAGGGCCTAACAATGTAATTGAAGTTGCAGCACTCTAGTCTTAAGAGCTTATCTTTGATGTGCACTGCATTGATGAGAGTGTTTAAAATAATTCAATGATATTTGAAGATTCTGAACTAGACTGTTATAGGATCAGATCTGCTTAATAAATAGGAGACATGTATTGCAGACGTGTGTTGTACATGGTATGACTTTCGCAAATTAGTCTTCTATCAATGAGGTCACAAGCTCTCTTATGACAAATTGACAGATTATTTCAATGTATTTGATAGGGCTTGCTGTGAGGTCACAGGTGGCCACCTAGCAGCTGAGTGTAATTACTCGTCATTCGTCTACTGTAACTTAAGTAAAAGGCAAGTGCACAAATCCCTAAGGTCACACATTATTGAATTTCATTATCCACAATTGAACAACCAATCGAACAACCAAAAAATTTTTTTTTTTTACCCTCAACAGGTTACGAAAAACAAAATGTAGTTACATTTTAAGACAAAGTAACAATTTAAGAATACAGTATTGTTTTATGTGTCCTTAGGATTGAAATGAGGAATAATGCTTCGATAAGAGAGAAGAAACTGAAAATAAATAATGTCTGACCTTAGTTACTTTACATAACAAAAAAATGACCATGGCAGTACCTTTTTGTCGAGTCCATCTTCAGCACCTTTCCAAAGGTTGAAGTTATAGATGCTTTGAGATCTTCTGAGCGCATGGAGACGTCGTTGCAGTACACTGTCTGTATCCATGCGTATTTCGGTACGATGGGTGACATTGGTGGTGGCTCAAACTTCACAGGCTGAACGAGTCCGGTCTGGGAAGCCTTGCGAAATCGCTTGCAGTCACCAGCATAGTTAAGCGTTCGTGCCATCCACTGTTCCGCGTGCTGCTCCTCCAGTTGCCGCTGAAGTTGCGTGGGGCTGTTCCCGAGCGTCCTTTGGCGAAGCAGTGTCACCACCTTCATGTCGCAAGCATACCTGCAACAACAAAGAGATGTATTTAATATGATAGGCCCATTATGTCCCTGAGCAATTGCTGAAGGCGGGTGGGCGGGCGTCCGGAAAACGAGCGTCCCGCCTGTGTATTGGGAGTAATGCCAAAACTACGGGATGTATACTTCGTATTTTTCGGGCATTATTGTATCTTTTATCCTAGTTGTGCCTTTCAGGGGTTTAATCCACATGAGATAAATACTTTTCTCACAATTAATGAAAAGTGAAAAAATATTTTTTTGTGTATTGGGTGTAAAGCCAAAACTATGGCATGTATATATATCATTTTTGTGTAAATATAGTATCTTTTATCCCAGTTGAGCCATTATAGGACTTATCCCCATGACAAAGGCTTTTCTCACAATCACTGAAAAATGTGAAAAATATTTTTTGTTTGTTTCTGGGACAGAACTGAAAAACTGCAGTACTTTTGACACTGAAATTTGCATATTCTATGCATTAAATACCCAAGATGTGTTCTTTGTAGGTCTAAATGCACTGCGAAAGTTGAACAGACAAAAATTTACCAAAAATATGAAAAAAGACTATCATTTTAAACCTGTATGATTCAATCAATCTTTTAGTTAAATCTATGAAAATTTCCATTTAGGTGTCTAACCTATGCCTCTTTAGACATCTCAACTCAGTTGGAATGTTGGTCCTATGAATTTTTATAAAAACGCCAAAAATTCACAGCCATTGCATGAGTTATTGCAAAGTTCTCTATTGAAATTTACGATTAAAAGGCAAAAAATTGTTAAAATCTCTATTTACTATCCATTTCATTCTGATGTCAAACCAGTCGTTGACATTTTTTTTGTCAAAATAAACCCTACACATCATCATCATGCTAATTTTGAAAAATTTGAAATTTTTTATTCACTGCAGAGGTCAACATTAACAAAATTAGATAAACATGAAGGATTTTCAGATAATCATATATCAGTTAATATTTGGCCCTGGTCAATCAATTTTGTGGATATCAGGCTTGGCTGTTCCATGTCTCTGCATTGTGTAACTGTTACATAATCTTATGTCAGTCTCAGTTGGTGGTTAAGTGGCTGGCTAATATGCAGAACACATTAAAAGAAGCAGTAATGAAATTATGACAATATTTATTGAAGACAAGAACCCGCGGGTTGCATAATGCAGGTGGAATTTTCTACTGTAGGGTTGCGTTTGACACAATATTTTCAAAACTTGGATTTTCATATGCATATGAGTTCTGAAACTTCAGGCCTTGGCAAAAAACAACTGTTTCTGGTCTTATTTTTCAGCTGTAAGAAGGGCATCATTTTGATAATATCAATAAATGAGAAAATCCTGTCTCTTAATACCCTATACACATCCCATAATGCTCATACACGCCATTGCAGATGTTCTCTATCACTGAAAATCTGAAAATGACATTCAAATGGCAAGATCAAGGTGCTCCGTCCAATCCACAAACTCATCTACGAAAACAGGAAAAAAGAAATCTTACTTTTTCCGGACCATCATAAAAACACTTTTGTAATTTTGGCTATAAATGAGAACATCTGTCTCTTAATACCCTATTTATAATCCAAAATGCTCCTAAATACCACTGTAGATGTTCTCCATATGCGAAAATGTGACTTTCCAATAAGAAAATGCTATTCAGATGGCAAGATCATGGAGTTCGTCCCAATCCACAAAACCCATTTTTCTACAGAAACAATCTGTGAACAGCCCAGAGCAATAACCACTGGATTTTTTTAAGCGAAAATTAGTATATAGATTGCCTGATATATATTCCACATACGTTTTTCTTGATTCTTAGATTTGGGGATTAGAACAAATTATATATAACTTTTTTGATCGGCAGAAATGCATCATTTTACCCCATATTGTCACAAATATGATTTTCTGTATAAAAATAACCCATACATAATCCAAAATGCTTCTGCGCACAAAACTAGGGGTTCTCCACTAACGGAAAATCTGATTTTTGAACACGAAAATTCACTATTTGATAGCAATATCGGGGTGCATGTTCTAATCCACAAAACCCATTATATGGTAAGTGACTGGTATAATGCAGTTGCGCATGCGCACCTGCATTAAAAAATGCTTTCAAATAGAATTTTCCAAAATCTCCTTTTATTAGTTAAAATCTACTTTATTCTGCAAATTTTCCAGTGTAGTTTACTTTATTTTTCTTCCCTAAAATGGCTAGAACTCAATACTATAATGATTATCAGGAAAAATGATAAATAGATTCAGATAAAAATTGGTTCCCATGGAGATTAGTGGCTGAAATATAAGCTGTCAAGTCAATCTAAAATCCGAAATTGCTAATGGCCTTATTTTTTAAAACCTTAATTAAGGTCTGTGCCCATGTTTCAACTGTTCTCTAAATTTTTTTGGGGGCCGGCCTGTCTTGCTCCCCTTCCCCCCCCCCACCCTGCAAATAGCCTGCTGAATAGCCGATGGTATGCTGCTGCGCAGCCTATGTTTTAGATATGTTAATGTATGTCAGACACTCAGGTGTGTAAAGCTGACAATACTGCACTTAGACATCTTGCAATTAAAAGTTATTATGGTCAAAATTTACATGAAACTGTGTTTAACGTCAAATCAGCGCAATAAGTAATGTGAGTCCGAAGTCTCTACTTCCATCTGACTCTAGGTTTGTTTTGGCTTACTTCCTCTGCCATTTGCCAGGTCAGGTTCTAGGATCTCAACACTTAGTAATGCACCAGACAATTGATCTTTTCTAATGCAATTTTATATGTGATATAATGTGCATACTTACTTGTACGTAAGGATGACCGGGAACTGAACACGATGAGACATGTCAAGTTGACGGAAAATTGCGTTGCTCCAAGATACATATCTTTTGTGGCACTTTCCGCATTCGAGTCGCTCGGCACCCAAATAGTAGTACTCTCCTAAGTCTAACACAGCTCGGACCTTATTGTAAATCCCCGAAAGGTGCAGTTGTTTCGAATCACAGGCGTCATTGATGCAGACCAGCTTGACCTTCCAAACTCGCATAGGCATCCATAACAGGAATCGATGAGAGAAGTATTTCTCACGCCGAGGAACTTGTGTGGGTACAAGTTGAGGAGGGGGTGGGTGAAACCACAAGCGATCAGCCTGAAATTTAAAACATAAACACTGAGATTAAACAAATGACATGGATGGACTATTGAGGCTTTACAGCCAGTATTTATGGACTTAGTAGGCTAATTAAGTCAAGAGGAAGACACGGTAGTGAGGCAAAGGATAATAATGCTGCCAAACACAGGCCCAGGTGAAACAGCAACAGCTGGATTCAAACCCTGCACCCAGTGATTGGCAGCCTAGCAAGCCGCCACTGAGCCAACCTTCCCCTCTCCCCAAGCAATTGACATGAGATGCTGAAACGTTAGCAAGTGGGGAATAGAGTACAATATGCCAATTGGAGAGACTGAACACTCATGACAATGATATGTAAATGACAATGATTATGTAAATGACAAAGCATGACAACGGCACCAACAGGACCGAAAAAGATTTTTAAGACAATAAGTTGTAACGAGCCAAATTAATTGAAAAAGAAAAACTACTTTCTGGTACGATTTGCATGAAGAAAAAGGGAAGAAACGAAACTTGAAAAAAGAAGCATAAAAACCGCTTTGAAAGACTGTTTTCTTGGGGGGGGGGGGAAATAAGGCTAATCATGTTTGCACTGACACTTAAATTATATGTATTGTTCTCCCTTACTGAGCAAAACAAGCTACTCAGCAGCAGAATGAGGTCCTGATGTTTTGATAAAGCAGGCAGAGTTGTTTGGTCCTAATTGTTGACCTCATATTGAAATGAATAGATATGTGATGTAGACCCAGGAGTCAGTTGTTTTAATGAATCAACTGACTTTCTTCATTTCAACTGACTAAGTCGACTAGTTAATAACTTTTCAACTGCAACTGACTAAAGTCATTTCAACTGACTTCAACTGACTTTTAAGTGATTATCAATTAACAAACCTTAACAAAAAAACCTAGATCTTTGCCAAAATAAATAAGGGAAAACTCAAAGGAAAGTTCCGACAACATTTAACCACCGTCTTATGAGATTTACAGAATTTCACGCAGTAATCTCACATTTTTAGACTTCTGTATTAAGTTCTCTTTCAATATATCCAAAACTGATTTTCACCTAGAGAGTTTCACCAATCCACTCTGGATGGCTCCCTCAGTACAAATGTTGGTAACTTGGTATTGTTCCTGTGCTAACCTGATATGGAACATTATCAAATGGAATATCCAGAAAGATGTTCAATTAGATAAAATTTGAGAATCATATTCAGAATAGTCAGGGTCTTGGGAACAACCAAAGAAAGTCTTCTGAATGGTGCATTGAATGACTATATATTTTTTGCTGCATGACCAATCTCAAACCAACTTTGGGCCTAGCTATTTAAAAGCTATTTCCATAAAGGACCAAAAACAAAGGCATGAACTTGAAAGAACTCTTCTGTTATCCTAGGTGCTAATTGTCATCAAGGACCAATTGACTTAATTGCAATTCAAGTGTCAAACCAAACAAAACTGTGCTTTGAGCAAATCAATCCAATCAATAAAGCAGCAATTAAAGCAAAATGTCGTGATTGCAATACAACAGATTGCTGTTGTATTAGCCAGAGCCTGGTACTGCCTGTGAACACTTCATGTGTCAGGCAACTGACGCATTTCAAATCCACGACTGACGACGGCGACTGACGTTTCTATGCATGACGACGACGTCAACTGGCCTACTATGACGGACGACGACGACCAATGACGACGACTCCGGGGTCTAATGTGATGTATACTAGATTTCTCTGTTGACGTCACTGCCTTTGATCTGAAACGGTAGGCCATCACAGGGCCAGCTTTAGCAATAGACCCTTGTGTGACCCAGGTATGAAACTATTGTAACACAAACCCACACATAAAACTGTCTCAATTTTTAACTCCTCATCAATGGAGATAAATATATAAGTTGGTTATTGGCATGATTTAAACAAGTTAAGGCTGTACAGTTAAAATCAGTAAAGGGAGGAAAAAGAGGGAGATTCGGGGCAGCTCGTAATTTCAAGGAGAACAAGAATCCATGGATTCAAAACGGCCTTTGGCGATTGTATAATCGGGATTGAAATCATGAAGAGGGTGATTTATATATTATTACATGGATTGTTTCGTATTGAGGAGTGATTGCCAGACTGCTGCAAGCCATAACAACTTCGAGAGGAACCCCTAAGTGAATCCCTGTACCAAATCTGTCAAAATGGCCGCCATATTTTGAATTGCCCACTGTGACTTTACTATTTCACTTAGCCAAAATGGCCGCTATATTTTGAATTGCCCACTTTGACTTTACTATTTCACTTAGATTTATGAAATTTGGTACAGGGAATCTAAGTGAAATAGTAAAGTCAAAGTGGGCAATTCAAAATATGGCAGCCATTTTGGCTAAGTGAAATAGTAAAGTCACAGTGGGCAATTAAAAATATGGCAGCCATTTTCACAGCCATCTTGGATTTTTCCAAAAATTTCTGAGGGAGACCCCAAAGTGAATCCCTATACCATATTTCATAAATCCAAGTGAAATACTAAAGTCGCAATGCACAATTCAAAATATGTTGACCAGAAAGTTGACATGGACATGGACACATTTACACATGGAGAAGTGGACAAGAGTCACATTTCACCAAAAATCTGCCCACCTCTAATAACCGCCCTTTGGCTGGTTAAAAAGGGCATTTTATGTATTTTTGGACCCAAAGTGGGGGGGGGGGGGCACATGCACCCAACCCCCCCCCAGTTCCGCCACCTCTCGTGTATTCAGTAATAGTATTTACCTTTGCCATATCAAGCTCGACCTTTCCATCTTTGTTGAACTTGAAGAGAGCTTTCGACACCCATCTGTGATCTTCTGCTGGCAACGTTTGCCGCCATCCCTCGTAAATTGGGAAGTCTGCAGCAAAAAAAGACAACATCAAATAACGCCTGTGGTATTTGCCAGCTTGCTCATGGTTTTAATTTGTCGATATTTCATGTTATCATTCATGAGGGACGGTTACAAATTATATACATAGATGCCCTCCCAAAATCACCAGCCTTCTTATTATTTAAATGTAAAGTTGAAGTTTCATAATGTACTTGCACATTAGATTAATAATTATTCTAGAGGCCCGAGGCGCTATCTCAGATAAGGCGTGAGAAATATTATCAGATGTAGTTAGGATACATGTATTTGTTTGAAATATAGGCAGCAGTACAGGAGTCTGGGAGCAGTGCAGCGTAAGCAAATAGGTTTTTGGCTGAAAGTCACCATCTTATAATCACAGCTAAGTAATGAAAAGCTTAAGGTGACTCAAGCACGGTGGTTAGATCATACAGATTTTTCTAAAATTTTGCACAGGTACTCTATGGGACCCATACAATTCAAAAATGCAAAACAAAAAAATTTCACCGACTCGTTTGGTTGCCATGGCAATGGCATGTTTTGCCTGATGACTGCTTAAAAGTCATAAATTGAGTTTTAGGTTTATGTACCACAGAATAAAGCATTACATACATTTGTCACGCAAAAACGTCAGAAATGTCTTCTGAAGGATTTACACCAATACATTTGCCATAAATTTGAAGAAAAAGGTTAAAATACTTTTTTCTGTAAGAACTCAAAGGGCACCATCACACTAATTAATTGCAGATTTTGCATGCATCAATTTTGGCAGAAATCAAATTTTAGGAAAATGATCATACAGATTTTTTTTTAAATTTGCATATATCATTATCAAGTTATTGTCAAAAAAATGGCAAAAAATTAAAAAATTTCACCGAGTCATTTTTTTACTGCAGTACCATGACTGCCAATGTCAATTTAAATAAATAAAGACAATTTTTGACACAGTTGAATTAAATTAACTGAGAAAATTTTTTGAATAAGGCTGAGAAGCTGAAACTTTAAACTAGCATAGAATAGATGTTACTGCTTTCAATAAAAAAATAATTATGCTTCTAGCTGCATTAGATCTCATTTAAATAGCAAATTACTGGCTGCCATGCTGTTAAAAAAAAGAGAACAGAAAATGGTAACGTCACAACTTTTTTAGGGCTGCAGCAGTTGTGACGCTATGTTGCTAGGCAACTAGGCTGCTCAGAAGTATGTGCAGTGTACCACGCTTGAGTCACCTTAAATTTATAACATGCGCACAAGCTTCATGTAGTCGTATGGATGCTAAAAGTGTATTAAAAATCATAAATTAAGATGATTACCAAGGCTAATGATCATGATTTAATACTGATTCTGAAATGAATGTTCCAGTGCTGGCCTGTAGGCACAACGCAGTAATTAAAAGAGACAGTAGTTGGTCATTTCAGCTGGTAGTCGACAGCACTTATATTTATCTTCATGACCAGTGTTTGTTGTATAGGAACACACAAAATTGACCTAAAAAAAACAAAGAATATTTACCTGCAGTCCCAGTGAGTTGTGCCCCAATCTGTTGAGTGGAGGCAGTGTCACTAGCGCCACGTTCTGCTGTTGAAGGAAGTACAGGATCAGGGGTGTCTTGGTGAGGGTGAACGACTGGCATTGGTGCAACTTCTGGAAGTAACTTGGGCAGCTCAGGTACAGTGGGCAGCACAGGTGCCATCACAGGTGGCAGCACAGGGGGGGTTGGGGGAGGCGCAGTGTCCATCGTCTCGGCATACCGCAACAGTTCGTCATCCTCGACTTCTGGACTGGATGAACGGGACTGCACAACAGGTGCACTACTCGCAGGGGGAGGTCGAGTCACTGTGGAAGTAGGAGGCAATTTCTTCCCTGAAATAAAATTATTTGTTACTTATATTATATGATTACCTTAAGCTTCGCAGCCAGTGTTTCAGAATCAACCACTGATTGCCAAAAATAATTCAAAATGTAATTGTTACATTCTCAACTCCTTGTGCACTTAGCGCATCATATAAGTTTGCAAGTGTCAAAAAAAGGAATTAATGCTAAATATTAATTAACCTTTCTAAAAAATGATATCTTATATAGCGTTTTTTACAGGATTTCAAGCCAAAAATTAAATATATAGGGGAAATTGGGACTTAGTCAACAAAATACAGGAAATAGGTCCTATTAGGAGTTCCTAAGTCAACCACAGGATATATATACATGATATATAGGTTTTTTTTACTTGCACTTGCTGAGACATCTGGCCAAACATTCATCCTCTGCTTGACATTACAAAGACAACATGATTATAACAGTACAACCATACCTGACAAACTGCTGGCTGATGTTGCTGAGACTGCTTTCCGAGGGCTTCTTCGGGTAGGTCTTGCAGTTGGTGCTTTCCGAGGGCTACTTCGGGTAGGTCTTGCAGTTGGTGCCGACGGAGAGGGCGTTGATGCCGGCTTGGCTGCACCTTTGCCTTTCGGTGTCGTCTCTTTCTCCTTAGTGACCATGGCCTGACGTGATTCAGGGAAAAATGACATGTACTCCTGAAACATTGTACATAACATTCATTATTAACTCAGCAGGGAGCAGCATTTGTGGCAAATAAGTGATATAGATCTATGTTTTAGCTAGCCATTCACCAAACACACAAAGAAATCCATAACTGGCTCATCACAACGACCCAACAAGTAGTACAGTGAGGCCACTCTTAACCGGACCTCTAATAACCGTATGCCACGTTTATCCGAACAAATAGGCCTGAAACCAATCTATGCATATACTAATTTGGCTCCAATAACCGAATGCTGCTGTTTCCAGATCCGAACAGGAATTGGCATGCACAAATCAATGATTTCTATTGCTAATTGCTTCGGTAATCCGCACAGCCACTGTCAGTCAGCCTGACCAGTGAAGCGTGTCAGTGATTAAACAAAGACACGTGTCCCGCATGGTGTTATGCAACACCAGCAGAACTTTCTCGCCTAAAGATAGATCAACGACTAAACTAAAGATTAACCACAAATTGAATGATTATTTTCATTATCATTATTTAAGCCTGCATCAGTGAAATGTATTGTTTCTGTGTTGTTCTTTTAAAATACATGAATCAGTCAAATCAAATATAATACTCACACTTTATATAAGAAAATATAAAGGCAAGTTTGTTATTATTAGTGTAAATCTGGATAACATCTATCAATATGTGTGACTGGATAATTGTTGTTTTATCAGTAGGCAAAAATAGTTTGACTGTGACTTATGCCCCATTCTCACGGCACGTTACGGAGCACTTTAGGCGTCGGCGGGATGGTATTTCCTGGTAATTTGGATGAATTTGGGTGATCCGCCGTCGACTTTTCACATCCCTCAGGGGTAGTTTTTGTTTCCTTCAGGGGTTCCTAGAAATGGAAAAACTGCGCCGTGGATGTCAAAAAGGATTCAACACGTTGAAACCTTTTATCCATGACGGCGGAACAGAGCCCCAGTGAGAACATCTCAAAAACATCTCCGGCGGGATATTAGGACATCTCCTGCCCCTGAGGGGACCTCTTCCGCCCCTGCGGGGACCTCTCCTGCCCCTGCGGGATATTTTTACTTCCCCTGCGGGACATTTGCAGCCTCGCCGGCAGTTTTTGACATACCGCCGACGGTCTTTTGACATCCCGTCGACGATTTTTGACATCCCACAGGCATTTAGATCTTGCCCCCCAGGCATTTAGATCTTTCCCACAGGGATATGATCTTGTCTCCGCCGATTTACGATCTTATCCCGCCGATTTACGATCTTATCCCGCCGTGATATGCTTTTAATTAATCATATAATCGTTTTATAAACATTGTATGTCGCCGGGATGGTCATTCTTTCCTAGATTTCATCTCAAGCTATCCCTCAGCGGTAAAAAAGTTCTCCGTAACGTGCCGTGAGACTGTAGCATTAGAAGTTGTTATATATATAAATGTAAAATCAATGAATAAATTCCGTGAATACCGTTGGCTCTGTGCCAACTAACTTCACTGCTGTAGAAGCAAGGGCTGCAGGTGACCTTGGTGTACCCAAGTGTGTCAATTGACCACATACAGGTGGCGCTAGTTGTACTGCTTCAGATACACGGATGCCTCGTTAATCCGGACAAATTGTGCTATGACAAAAGTGTTCGGATGTCCGTGGCCTCACTGTACTCCACTTCATAGGCAGACACATATTACAATAATACATACAGTAAATATAGAAGTCTAATTAATCATGTTAATGCTTCAAAGCAATAATTAAAATAAAGTCATTTCTTTCGACAATACACTTTCCATTTGCAGACTTCACATGTTTAGAACCAAAGAACTTTATGAAAGGACTGGTGATTTTACTTGGTTAGATAGATGATTGATCAATGCTGTTGCTGATAACCATAAAAAAAAAAAAGAAGCAACCATTTGTGCATGGCAAACAAACCCTTGACTCTGTGGGGGGGGGGGGGTGTGGGTTGTTGGAATTTTTTTGAATAAATAATTTCTTTCTCATTTAGCTTAAATAAACCATTTCTTTTTCGGCAGTCTTGAAATAAATAATTTCTGGTGGGGGTATTTGTCAACAGGGTGTTGCTTATAAGTGAATATTTGGAAACGTCACGCATCCAGACATTATCACTGTCGCGGTTTCTGTTAAATAAAGAATTTCCACCCCTGATCATTAAAAATTAAATGGTGACTCCATAAGGCCACACCAAATAAATTTTATGGATGGCGGATTTTGTGAGAAAAATATGGAGCGAGCGAGCAACTTTGTTTTTAAATAGTTTTTTTAAATAAATCTTCGACAGAATTTCAAAAGCAAGTGAGCGAATCATTTTTAAAAAATTTTAATTTACTTTGCAAAAATGTGCAAATTTGGAGCTAGCAAAAAATTTAAAAGGTATTCATTAAGCTCAATTCTTCCCAGCCTGAATACTTAAAAGTGAGTGACAGTTTTTAAAAGTGAGTGTCGGTGGTTTGCGAGTTATGATCAGTTATCCTACCAGACCAGTTGTTCTAATGTCATTATGAATGACCTTCAGGTTGACCTGTCTTGTATGTTGAAATATTTGAGATTTACAAGCTTCAAAAATGATTTGAAAATTGTTTAATGAATCATTATAAATTTGTTCAAGGAAATAAAAAGGTCATCTCCAAACAAAATTATTAAGATTACCTTGGAGTAACTAGTTCCTACACGAGATGTATAGCAATATTATTCCTTTTCAATGTTTTTCCGAAAACCAATTAAGTTTTAAGTGTCAAATTTGCTGGTGAACTATGGTTAAAAAAATTTCTTTATAGGGCTCGATCCATTAATGTTTTAACTGAATTCTTCAGTTTCTCATTCTTGGCTAATTGAAGGGTGGGGAATCAAAAAATTTTGTGAACCGTCATGAGCAAAATCCCTTGATATATGTTATTAAATCTGTGCCTTCTTCAAGCCTCATTGTATCAGTGTCTATACAGGGCAAGTAAATCTGTCACATGAGTCGAATGTGTAATATGTTGAGCTCTGAATTAGTCTGATCTCAACAATAAACTGTGCTTAGCATTGCTTAGAGGGCTGCACAGAACTGGCTTAGAGGGCTGCACTTACCATATATACCTATCTGAGGCAGGTTAAACAGATAATGTTGACAGTAGCAGGCATTCAACTTGATAAAGCAAAGGCAAAAACAGATTTAGTAAAGGTAAGAGTTGCTCAGACAAGAGAGAGAGAGAAACTTAGTGCTTATTTGCAACCCGAAACAAAAGAACAATGGTTATGATTAATTCAACAATTATAATTTTTAACTGTCATTAAAAATTTAAAAACCATCTATACAGCTGCGAATCTGGTTTGAGCAAGCCAAGCATAATCTGCGATTTCTGAAATGAGGTCTAACATTTTTGTACACTCAGTGGTTGCGTTTTTATGTCCATTTGAGCTGGAAAAAAATAATTCTTTTTCCAGGCTCTCTGAATCCATGCGGGCGAAATCAATTTAGAAATTAATATTAATTTTAAATTCACAATTTAGGAGCACTGATTCCGTCATCCATATAAAATTATTTTGGTGTGGCCTAAGCTAAGTGTTTTCCTTGCATACCTGACAGTCACTTTCATGGCAAATAAACTTTAATCAAATCAAAACTTACCAGCAAAGCGAACTTATTGATGCTCAGTGGGGCCTTGGTCTGCGTCTCTTTCTTGACCTCGGTAGAGATGAAGGCCGCGTAGCCGAGGGCATTCTCAAGAAGCCACTTGAAGGTGCACCCTTGGTATTTGCCGAACTGAAGCTCGTACATCCCCAGCACAAACGATCTTCTGTTGACGTCCGCCTTAGCATGCTTCACCGAGGCCCTTGCTCTTTTCTCCACCTCCTCGCCCGACAGTGAATAGCCACCTGGACGCTTGTATTTCTTGGCTGCAGCAGAGTCTCCGAGGAACGGCTGGCCAGTAGGCAGGCACCGGAACACAGGTTCCATGGCCCCTGAAAATTAAACTGACAAAATTAAATACTGCAATACCATTATGGCTATAGGAGTATAACTGGTCAACGTAAGTATTACAAAAAATAGTTACAGACAATTACAAGGTTAACATGGTTAAGTCATATTTCTGTATTTTGCCTTTACATGTCTAAAGACAGTGGACCATGTTGACTGAACATGAAACAGAAAAACATAGGCTGCGCAGCAGCAAACCTTCAGCGAATAACACCTTTAGAAGATTATATTTACACCATACAAATTGGTGTGTTTACCAAATTGCTTATATGTATGCAATAGTGTTTGAGTCGTTGCCTTCAATTATATCTATTTGCCCGCTGCCAGGGAAAGGCCTTTTTTGACTAATTTACACATATTATGGTACTGTTTCATGCATGCACAAAGTACAGGTTATAGGTCACACATTAGGCCACACATAATTGATCTTTAGCTTCTCGGATCCTCTCCAGGCACTTTTTCTAGGGTCGGTGGTAGGACAAAAAAAAGGTGAACAATTCTTTTTTTATTATGTAAAAAAAAAAATAGGGCAAATGCTGTCAGCGCCCCTAAAAATCGCGCATGATCGCCTATGATTTCTTTTTCAGTTTTCTGACACACAAATTTTTGGTCAGTTGACATTCTTTCCAAAAAATCGAAAAGCTAAAAATTAAATATGTCTAGCCTAAATAAGCACAGGTCACCCTTGGCAACAGTGTTTATTTTCGTAACAGTATTTCTTTCGATGAAACTAACACATACTATCAAAACATCTTGCTGACACATTTCGTAAAAATGTATATCAATGTTATTATTGATGCCCATGGGAGCACATCAGTCTTTTCACAATGACATTAAATGTTCTAGTCTTCCTAGCAGGGTTGCTTGATTTAAATCATTCGATTTAAATCATTCGATTTAAATCATTGATTCATAAATATGTCTAATGACATATCACAGAAGGGCCACCCAAATAGGCCACCCAAAACGGCCACGTGTAAACCTGTTATAAAGGAGCCTATTATGTAAAAAATTTATCAATTTGGATTTATATTGAGTGTCCTGAAGCTGGCCTACTATAAGGTCACGTGTGATGCAAATTATTTGGGTGCTGAATGCTGATCTTCAAAAAAACTTTTCTCTACTTGCATGCAACCTTTTTTCATCCCCTAGAAAGACAAAGGCCATTTAAAATTTATTATTTCATATATAATATATTGCCTCTCCCCTACCCCAATTTCATGTGTATTATACTAGTATTTCATTTTTAACCGCACATAATCTGCTGCTATAGGCCTACGGTTTGATTTTTGCAGGGCAGAGACACTTAGGGTAAATAGCACCTATGGTCTGCAAAGGATCTATTGTCATCCAAGAAGTCCAAAATACATCTTAAACTGTTCTCCAATCATCTAAATTTAGATAAAAATATAACAATAAATTTAAAATTAATTAAAAAATAGATATATTTATGTACAAGCTGAAAATGATGTACTTAAATTTTCAAATTCTTTTTATAACCAATGATGTGACTATTATTATGTTATAAAGAAATTTCAAAAATATTAAAAATGGGCTATATTTTGATACAGGCCCTGTCAAAACATATCAGTACAACAGTCAGGCGTTGTGAAGATCATCAAGCCTCTGTCAGACATTCGGTCTGACAAACAGGCACCTCTTGTCAGACCGAAAGGATTCTTGTCAGACCGAAAAATGTATGCCTCATTGCTGCATCAAGACAAAGGGACAGAATTATTGATTGTCAAGCTTTCTTTCTAAAAAAAAGAATATTATTGATTGTCTGAATTAGGCCTAAATGCAAAAAAATATCTATAGACCTAAATTGAATTCTTTTGATATGAATTTTAACACTCCTATTATGGACTGGGAAACCAGTGACAAGTAATTTTCCTTTGCAAAATCACAGCTGTGCAATTTTCATGTACTAGCAAAGCCCATTGAAAGCACAGAAACTGATAAGGGTTGATGAAAAGTTGTTATTCAAGTAATTGTATGAGATTCAGATGGCATTGCATTAGAAATGAGACAGTCAAGGGCACCCTACAGTAGGGTGTCCCAAAAAAAGTGAAAATCTGAAATTCATTGGGGCTAACCTCTAAATGTGTTCTATAGCCCCTCTCTGACACCTATGTAAAATTTCAGCTAATTTGAAGGTGTTTTAGATGTTGCTCAAGAGCCTCAAAGATAGATAGGGGTTTAACATTGAATTTTCATGCGAAAATGGCTATTTTAGCCAATAGCTCACAAATTATCGGTTTCAGTCCACCCAAACGCATGGATATTTGATACAAAGATGTATAAATTATTCTATCTTTGGGGCTCTTGAGCAACATCTAAAACACCTTCAAATGAGCTGAAATTTTACATGGGAGTCAGAGACGGGCTAGAGAACACATTCAGGCAATGCCCTACAGTTATTGAGAAATTACATGTAGGCAAGTGAATAGCAGTTCAGAGATCTGTCACCAGGGGCACTGTGAGCAAAAGTGGATGAGGAGCTCTGGTGGAGAAAGAGGGAACTACCCATGTGTGTTACAATTTGGGCAAAGGTCCGTAAATGCTGCGCTCGTGATTTTTCTGATGTTTTTAGCTGAATAAAGTCTTTTAACATGACAAGACCTGTGAATTGAGTGTCGGTCATTCAGTCTGACAATGAGGATGATGTTGTCGGACCTGCCTATTAAACAGTCCGACAGGTCCGACGATCTTTGCAAAGCCTGATCTGACTGTCAACTTGTAAATAATAACCATACTAATGATTCATTTATAGGCCTACAAGATAACTGTTACATTCATAAAAAGAATAATTTTTTGTAATTGTTAAATATATGGTTATCAAACTATCATAGGCGTACGGGATGCGCAATTTTTGGGGGGGCGTGCGACATTTGCCCGAATTTCGAGATCTAAATTTAATACCATTTCAAATGAAATAGCCTGGAAATCAATCATTTTAAATAGTTTTTACCTAATCATCTGCCCAAATTTTTTAGCCTTTTTTACCGAATCTTAATGATTAGCAGTCAAAACGCCTACAGACAAGAACGCCTACTGTGATTTCCGACAATGCAAAAACGGCAACACAAAAACGCCTACTAATAGATGTCAAAAACGGCAACAGGTCTTTACAAAAACGCCTACTGTTTATACAAGAAGTGTCAAACATTAGTAAATGTGAGTGAAAAACCAATTAGCTTCAACATCAGATGACTTCACACTCAGACGCATTCAAGTACAGCTTCTACATCCGCACCATCAGAATTTGGAATATCATCCCTGTTGACACCCTGCACCTGACATCGTTCCCATCATTTAAGCTGCAGTCTTCAAAATTCATTAACAGCAAACAGTTCCTAAAAGCCAACAACACCTGGACTATAGCCTGAGTCAAAACTGCACTTGGTTTTTAATGGACACTACAAGAACTTTTAAATGTACATAGTAGTGTACATATTGCTGTTTTTATATGCACATTGGACTTTTATCCTGTACATAGTACCTACGCACAGTGTGTCACCACTCTTGCACCAGTCCAGGACGGCTACAGCCCTTAGGACTTATCTACTGAAGACTGAAGACTGAAGGCCTTTGAAGGGCTAAATAGCAATTATCATTTTAAATCAGACTTTGAACCTCTGTAGAGTGCAATTGCCGTTTTTGTAGAGGCCAATTGCCGTTTTTGCACTGTCATGCAAAAGGAAAATAAGCTTTAGCCGTTTTTGATAATGGAAAAAAAATCGTAGGCGTTTTTGTCTGTTGCCGTTTTTGTTTGTAGGCGTTTTGACTGATTACCATCTTACTGGTTCCCAAACTTTTGGGGGGGCGACTGCCCCCCCTGCCACCCCCTCCATTACGACTATGCAAACTATATTTACAATATAAATTTAAAAAAAGATCTACTGTGCTGTATGATCCTTTAAATTTTTTGTCATTTTATGGGAATTGAAACAAATAAATTATCATTGTTATCAATTAAATGTCTGTAGTCTTTTCAGAGATTAAATCGATTGTTAATACAAATTTAATTGAGGAAGTTCATTTGCAGTTTTACATAATTTTTTTTAATTGATATTGAAAGTGAAATCATCTTTTTTTACCCAGTTATGTGCATTATATGATTGTAATTGCCTTAATTGCAATTTAACACAGCGAATGTGTCAATTTGGTCTAGCTATAATTTTTTAATTTCTTTAATTGGTACCTAGGCCTAAGATTGTAATATGAAGTAGGCCTACTATATTTATAACCAAAAGTCCAAAACATTATTATTAACCAAAAATATATCAAGAATATATAAGTTCTTTGAAATATCTATATTAATAAAACACTTTTAATCGATCACATATTCCATTTACACCATTGACACCTATCATTGGGGAATTAATTGTGACCCACAGTACTTTTAAATGTTGCAAAAATATACATGATTAAAAACTAAAATGCATTTAACTGATCACATATCAAGTAGTTATTGTCAAATTGTGAGACTGGACATCTATAGATGTCATTTCCATGTGGATTAGGTGCATGGAAAGACCTCTCCACATAATTCTGTATGCACTAAACATTGTTACTAGAATTGTGTAAATTGGAATTCTAGCATACACTTAGAGATATACTTAAATAAGAGTTTTATAATAACTGTATTTTGTTAAGATGGGTTGGGTACATTATTGTTTATATCTAACAGGATACAGACAAGATAAATTAAGAGATCTGTATTTAACCTTGCTCAAATTAATTTTCTGAATATCATTATCCAATTTGCTATCTAAAATTATTAGATTAGACTTATATTTAATTTAATACCTCAATTGGGGGAAATAGCTAACTAATATTTCAGCCTATGATAGCACACATGCTATACATAGACATTTCTGAAATAGTCAAGACAGTGTTCATATTATCTTAATTTCTTAACTGGGCCATTCTCAAATTTCGGGACAACGGGTATAGGAAAATTGTCCTGTAACGGAGGGGACAATGTGGTAACGGAGGGGAATTTTGATGTAAAAAACCAACTGTAGGAACAGCAACAAAAGGAAAAACAATAAAAGATTGATGTAACTATTATTTCCAGAAGTACTTCATCTCGTATCAGTAGATTTTTTGGTCCAAATGTCAATTTCTTGCTTATGATCTGGTAACGGAGTGGACGGTAACGGAGGGGAACAATTTTTTGCTTTTCGCTCATTACTGCTTTTCATTTTGGAGATTAGACAAAATAATTGCAGAATATTAAAATCTGCCACCCTCAGCAACATATACATGAAATCGCTCTGTAAAATTATCATTGGTAAGCTTGGAAATGAAGGAAACGGAGGGGACATTTTAGTGGGACCAAAAACATTTTTTATGAACATTATGTCATAATTTATTGAATACATGTTTTATGAAGTCTGCAAGGCAGTGGTACTATGGCGCACATGCGTCTGATGATATATAAATAGCTCATAAAAAACAATAACAAACAGAGCTATGGCAAGAAACGGAGGGGACAAAAAAATTGACATAAATTAGTGACACGACTATTGTATCAATTTAATCAATGAAATTATACACACACAAAATTGAATATGAACTAAATATAAATTCAAGTCTATATTCCCATGAATTGTGCAAAGAAACTTTGAAAATAATGGTATATTAGGAGGAAAATTAACACTTGATTTTGTCATGTCAGGTCCAGTGACAGGGAAAAACCATTGATTTTGCACGGATTTCTGGACATAATGCATTATAAAAAGTCTAATGAATGACTTTTTGCTCCAAATGCAGTGGTTCTAAGTAGAAATATGAATAACAGATGCAGAGTGACGCATCAGATATTTATCGCATTCATATTAATGTCAGGGAGCTAGAGTGACGCAAATTGTCCCGAAATTTGAGAATGACCCAACTATATCCTCAGTTTTATATTTCACAGGCCCTAGGTACTTCAAAGTCTCTTATAACATAACTCTTAAATTTCAGATCTATAAAGTTCAACATCAGGACTAAATATTAATGATTAAAACTTATTTACCTGATCTATCAGTTGCTTGACTTTCAAGTCATGTGTGTATAGCCAATAAATCCAACTTGTTTGTAGATAAACACCAAAGTTAAAATCTCCAAGTGCAGTCAGATAATTTTAGATGTTTTTCCATAGAATGACAAATTGCATATGACTAAACTGGCCCAATCCTACTGTTCAGAGGAGAAGGGGGTGTGGCTCAATTGATTTCAGGTAATTAACCAATCACTGGTTTTTCTCACTTTTCTGCAAGGGGGGGGGGAGGAGTTACTAACCAATCACTGCCTACCAGATCACTTGCCTAAATTTAACTTGCTATTTTGCCTTCCATTATTAAATAACATCCTACCTATTCTTTCATTAGCACCCTTTGTTTTGTTTTGTTTTTTTACTTGAATTTTCAATAGGGCACTGTACATGCTGTACTCCAAAGCATTTTTACAGTTGGTCTAAGACATACCAAATCAACTTTTTGTCTCATTCCTACAACTCAAAACAGACACTCCGTCTGTTAATTTAGACAAGATAACTGTTAATGCAGACAGGCTGTCTGCCAAAATTATGTAATTGTAGTTTAAACTGTACAGGTACAACAAATAGCATTGACATTGTGCACATGTGTATTGTACTACACAATGTAATTGTGTTATATCAAGTGTTCATTGTTCAACCCCCTAGACACATCTCACCTGAGTTATGTAATCCCATTCATGGTAATCCACATGCTCATCATCTTCACTCATCTCTTTGGGGCTCTTCTACAAAAATATAAATCAAATATTGTCACTAATTAATTTGTGTGATTTTCTTTGACATACCAAATACAATTTAGAATTAAGTCCTACTTAATTGGATCCATTGCTATTTACTCAATTGCCTGATTGGATCCATTGCTATTTACTCAATTGCTCTTTTTTGCAATTAAATGACTCCTTGCAATTAAAGGACTCCTTCCATTTTCATTAATTGCTTTAATTTCATTTTCAATTGCTTTATCTATACACATCCACTTTTATTACTTCTCCAAAACAGCAATTCAATAACTCAGAGGTTCAGTGCAATTGTATTGTTTTTTTCTCTCATTGCACTATCATCATAATTCAGCATAATTTAAGTACACCCACACCTGCACAGTAGGCCTATACTTCAGTAATTTTAATAATTTTATTTCATTGATGTCCCTCAAAAATGAGGCCTTTTCATACATGTACTATAATGCTAAAGTCAACATTAATTTTATCATCACACTTGCATTACTGACAGCTAAACACAAATTTTCCAACCTGGATTACGAGGGGAAGCTTGCTTGTAATACACATAAGCAGGTCACTACTTGATTCATAATGACAGAAGATATCAACACAGCCTCACACTTCGTTTTCAGCAACAGATCTGACACAGCCACTCAGGGAAAGTAACCTCAGGCACATCTGTAGAAGCAGCAACATTATCATAATGAAGTAAAGTCAGTTGAATATATAATTTTTCAAAGAGGCCAGCTTCAGTGATTGGTTACCACAGAATCATGGTCTCCCCCCTCCCTGGCCCCCTCCTCCTTCCCTGCCCCCCCCCCCCCAAGACCACTTTCCTTCCACTCTCCCAAGGTAGCAGAACAACTGCACATGAATTTTAAAACTTTGAGAATATTTTATTTTCCTGCCTGAGTGAGGTTCAAGTATCTCTCATTTATATAACTTAGACTTACATGTACTTAGTGAGCTTTAGTGCAAGAGGATATTTTGTTGTTGCCAATTTCAAATAAATTGTGTCATGACCTGAAAAGACTGACCCCATGATGGC
Organism: Platynereis dumerilii; assembly: GCA_026936325.1. NCBI lineage: Eukaryota > Metazoa > Annelida > Polychaeta > Phyllodocida > Nereididae > Platynereis > Platynereis dumerilii. Next base: position 81,772 of record JAPTHN010000130.1, read on the forward strand.
ATGGTCAAGAGTTCATTCATCTGAGCAGTAGAAACTAAGAAGATCTAGAGGCTGCTGGATCTTCTTTAGGCTCAAACATGTCCTGAGTAAATTGTAAAACATACCTTTATTCATATCTTATTTAGTAATTCCATGAAAATAAGCACAATCCACATGTAAGACATCAGAAGTTGGATAAATTTATACACAATTCCAGCAACTGTCAAGTGGACTGAAAGTGGGTCACAGACAGTGGGTCACAGGCAGGCAGGCATGCATAACAACTCCTTGAAGTACACTCTGGTGAGCATCTCTGGTATTAACCCCCCCCCCCATCCCCTCTCCCTCCTCATCCTATATATGGTCAGGTATGGCCAGTAAGTTTGAATGTGGCACCAATCAGGGTAGATTGCTCAGTTAAAAGTCAAGCCTTCTCATTTCCATGATGGCTAAAGTGAATATGCAAATTTCAGGGCCTCTGGAGCTGATTGGTTTAGAATCAGGCTCATTCCCACAGATGTTTCAGAGCTTGCTTTTCTCAGAGTGGACACAGCCAGTTCTGTTTCAAATTTTCAGCATCAGGAATCTCAGAAAATATGTAAAGGAAAAAATTAATTGTTTTGGGGGGAGGGGGTCACTATATTTTGCAATAGTAAAACATGCAATTTTTAGCTTAAAATGTGATAAAAACACTAAACAAGTGGACAAGGGATGAATTTTTACACTAGCAATGCAATGAATGCTGGGAAATAGCGCGCTATGTGAAGCTGGAGGCGCTTTTGGGAATTTTGGTCTGTCTCAGCATCAACTAAAACCCCATGGAACAATGTGGAACACACATTAAAATCAATCTTCTAGTGCTGCTTTTCTGCTTTCATTTGGAACCTTATTTCTACCATTATGCCTATTTTTAGGTTTTTTTCAAATTTTAAGCATTTTTCACCATTAAAAAATAGAGAGCCCCCCCCCCCCACATTTTTTTCTCCTTGACCTATTATATCAGATGATTGATGCCGAAAATTTTAATGAAATATGTGAAACTGCCTTACTGCAGCATTTAAAGAAGTGGCAGTGTAGCCCTCAAAGAGCTCAAAAGTGCATTCACCAACATGAGTGGAAGTTACTTTTTAAAAAATATATGCTTTTGTAAGAACTTCTTAAAATTAATTTTCTGAATATGATATGTATTTTTAATAATCATATTTATAAATATACATATTTTTGCATCAATTTCAAACATTGGATTTATTTTTTTCTGTCACTTAGTTTCAATAGGCAGTGCACTCCAATGCATTTTAACAGTTGGCTTAAGAAATATAGAATGAATTCTTTAAGTTCATTGGTACTATAGACAGATTGTCTGTCAGACTGCTGCTTCAATTGTTACTGTTGGTTGAACATACATGTTCAATTTGGCAAGTAAAACAAACAGCATGCATTTTAACAGTTGGCTTAAGAAATAGAGAATGAATTCTTTTAGGTCACTGATATAACTAAAATCAGACAGTGGTATAACTAAAAGCAGAGCGTCTGTTGTTACTATAGACAGATTGTCTGTCAGACTGCTGCTTTAATTGTTACTGTTGGTTGAACATAGCCTACATGTTCAATTTGGCAAGTAAAACAAACAGCACATGCCTGGTATACTTGTCTGTTGTACTACATATTGTCATTATGTTATATCAAATGTTCAACACCCTGTTCACACCTCACCTGAATTATGTAATCCTTTTCATGACAGTCCACCTGGTCATCTTCTGATGTCTGGTCATCTTCTGATGTTGTGGTAGTTCATTCTTTCCATGGTTCTTTTGAAAATCTAAAAAAAAAAGTTCAACTAACTTATTTAATAAAGTCAAAATACACTTGTCAACATTTAAAGTTGATGTTTAATTATCATATTTCATGTGTTAACTTAATTTTGCTTTGTGAAGTGCATTAGAATTGCCTGAGATAATGTACTATAACATGCAATAGTTAAATAAATAAAATCCATTTACTTAGCTTTCATTAGCAATTGACTCCATACTTAAATTTTAAATCCAATTGCTTTTTTAAACACTATTCCTTAAATTATTACTACTTTGTTGGCTAAATTTGCAATTGATTGCCTTAATTACTCTGTTGGCTAAATTTGCAATTGATTGCCTTAATTTGCAATTAACTTCATTTGGCAATTAACTTCATTACTTTCATTCTTAATTGACTCAATTGCTTTAACTTTTAATTGACTGAATTGTTTTATTTCCAATTGACTGAATTGCTTTGAATACATAATGACAAATATTATTTCAACAATTCGACATTTATGTAGATTTCTGTCATTAGCCTGCAATTGCAGTTGACTTCTCTGTCATGTTTAACAATTATATCATCACAACTGAAATTTGTTCTGAAATGACAAAACTGCAAGTTGGTGTTGATTTCCTGCTAAGTAAATTCCTTCAGAAGGTCATAAAATTGAGTGGCATCACAAGGGGGGGCCGGTGCCCCTCTGAAATTAATTTGTTCCCCCTCTGCCCCCTAATTTTTTAGAAGGTCATAAAATTGAGTGCCCCTGAAATTCACTTGTCCCCCACCCTCCCTCTGCCCCCCCCTAATTTTTTGTCTCCCCCTCTGCCCCCTAATGTTTTCTCCCCCTCCCCAATTTTTTCCAGAAGGTCATAAAATTGAGTGGCATCACAAGAGGTTGCGGGTGGCGGGGGCCGGCCCACCCCCCCCCCCCCTAATTTTTTCAGTGGCATCACAAGGGATTTGTCCCCCGTCCTTCTGCCCCCCCCCCTAATTTTTCTAAAGGCATTGAGGGGCCCCATTTGGATGTCCCATAACTCCGGCTAAGTAACTCCCACTTACTCCCACTAAGTCCTCACACTTACTCCTGCTAACTCCCACAACTCCCGCTCCTGTAACTCCCGCTAACTCCCGGAGCTGCCGCCGCTGACTACAATAACTGCCGCTAACTCCGTAACTCCCACATAAACTCCCGAAACTGCTGCTAACTCCCGTCACTCCTGCTAACTCCCGTCACTCCCACTAACTCCTGCTAACTCCAGTAACTACAGTAACTAACTCCAGTAACTCCAGTTAACTTCTGCTAACTCCGCTAACTCCAATAACTCCCACCTACTCCTACAAACTCCAGTAACTCCAGTAACTAACTCCAATAACTCCAGTTAACTTCTGCTAACTCCGCTAACTCCCACTAACTCCCACCTACTCCTACAAACTCCAGTAACTCCAGTAACTAACTCCAATAACTCCAGTTAACTCCGCTAACTCCCACTAACTCCCGCTAACTCCTGCTAACTCCAGTAACTAACTCCAGTAACTAACTCCAGTAACTAACTCCAGTAACTAACTCCAGTAACTAACTCCAGTAACTAACTCCAGTAACTCCCCACTAACTCCCCACTAACTCTTGCTAACTCCAGTAACTCCTGCTAACTCCTGCTAACTCCAGTAACTCCAGTAACTCCCCACTAACTCCCCACTAACTCCTGCTAACTCCAGTAACTCCTGCTAACTCCAGTAACTACAGTAACTCCAGTAACTCCAGTAACTCCCCACTAACTCCCACTAACTCCTGCTAGCTCCCGTAACTCTTACTAACTCCTGCTAACTCCAGTAACTCCAGTAACTAACTCCAGTAACTCCCCACTAACTCCCACTAACTCCCACTAACTGCTGCTAACTCCCGTCACTCCTGCTAACTCCGCTAACTCCGCTAACTCCTGCTAACTCCAGTAACTCCAGTAACTAACTCCAGTAACTCCCCACTAACTCCCACTAACTCCCACTAACTCCTGCTAACTCCAGTAACTCCTGCTAACTACCCTAACTCCCACTAAAACTAACTCCTGCTAACTCCTGTAACCCCTGTCAACTTCTATAACTCCCAATAACTACTGCTCCAAAAAAAAAATCAGCTTCATTCATCATAATACACAGAAAATGTTTACACAAATTAGGCCATTGATTCAAATCATTTGGGGGCTGATTTTTCGTGTAGCATTCTGCACACCTACATACACATCTTTGAAATTAAATACGGAACAGTTTGCCACCATCTGCAAGTTCCTGAAGCAAATATTGGGGGAGCTACACAGTCCAGAAGTGAGATGTCAAAATTACTAACCTTTCACCATTATGATCAGCCATCTGATTGTGAAGCATGTCGAGAAATGCCCTGTCCTGAAGAGTTCAGCCACCACATCCAACAATAAACACTGCTAGTATAACCTATATCCTCCTATAATCCTGCTTTGATCACAATAAGTCATCCACGGGTGCCATAAATTAATAATTTCAGGTGTAAAGTTGGCCAAGAGCAAGATTCCAGCAAGGAGGCAGCCATGTTGTCTTGTTGAGGAAGCCGCGCTCTGATTGGTCGATAGGCGGGCCACACCCCCAAAATCCTGGCTGTGATTGGTCAATGGCGCCGGGGAGTTTAGGAACAGAGTAGGAACAGATTAGGAACAGCAGGCTGCTGATTGGTGGACAGAGTAGGAACACCCCGCTCTCATTGGCCAATTCTCGGGGCATTAATGAGAGAAACGGGCGCAGGGATGACACGCAAATTCGTGAAGCGTTCCATATTTTCGGCGCACAATGGTGAGGTGCGAGATGCCAGGAATTGAAAAATCCAACTTCGGCAGACTTTTGTCGCTCAACTGTGCTTGCACTGACTGTATTTTGCAATGAAAAGTGCTAGCCACCGGACTGGTGGTTGCCCAGACCCGGGATTGAACCAGGGACCTTTAGATCTTCAGTCTAACGCTCTCCCAACTGAGCTATCTAGGCCAGCAATTCAACCAGTCGCACCTTCCCAATGTAAAATTGAAACAATACAAGCATCTATGGTGTTAACCCATGCATGGAAATTGGAACACAACAGAGAAGATTCACATGGTCTCTTGTGCAGCTGCAGTCATGACCTGTCAGTCGCCTACTCATCTTTCAAAATCTTGTGCCCCGAGTGAGGATCAAACTCACGACCGTGAGATTATGAGACTCACGCGCTGCCTACTGCGCCATCGAGGCAATCGGTGTTCCAAAAGTAAATTTGGAACAATACAGAGAACATTGGCATAGTCCCTCTATCAGAAGTGAAATAACACATATTTTCTCGCAAAAATGTATTTGATTTCAACAAAAAAGGAGAAGATTGGCAAGGTTCATAGCAAGAAACCTACATGCGGACCTTGTTCTAGCTTCTGCAATGAGATGGTGGGGTGGGTGTTAGCTTCAGGGTCATGTTCGGTTAGGATCACAAAACACCCAAATTTGGAACAACACAGAGAAGATTGGCATGGTGCTATGCGTTTCAGCTGCATTGATGAGACATATATACATGCATACATACCAGAGGGATCTTATATTTACTTATAACTACAATGAGATGCTTAGGGTTAAGTTTAGGAATGGTTATGGTAACACACTCAAAATTGGAACAATGCAGAGAAGATTGGCATGGTGTCTCTTGCTATTGCAGAGGTGGGATTGCACAACAATCTCTTGTGTGCAACTATAGGTGGAGCCACATGTATCATCAATGGAGCAATGTCCTTGTTCCACTAACCTCCTCCATAAAGCTCTGTTTAACATGATGTAGCAAGATGCAGAGTGACTCTGATTATGAACTGCTTCAATGAAATTGTTAATTTTTTTCAGGATTTTAAAGCTGAATAGTTGTCAGAGGAGCAATAGATGAAGAATAAATGCCTGTGCTGCCTAAATTTTAGGCAGCTGAAGCACGTAAGTCAATAAGGAACAGGCCCAGCTTGTGGAGCTTTAAAAATATTCATGAAACTTTTTCATCAGGGTAGTATCATGAATTATCGTATGTGAAACCTTCCAGTATTTAAACAATCTTGTGTTCAGGGTCAGATGCAGAAGGGGGGGGGGGATTAATAGAAATAATCTTTTTTTTTTACATGCTAACCCTAATTATAACTGCTCAGAGTAGCGTTATGTTCAGGGCTGGGCAGTCTGCGATTCGAAAATCCCTCCCCCCCCCCCATGCATTTTTCTGAATCTCCCCGGCTGTAGTGGCAAGAGTGCCGAAATACCACATCGATGTTCCAACCTGTTCAACCTGATTGGGATCATGGGACCTTTTTATGTTAGTCGGCAGAATTTGCAGCATTATGAATACTTGCACTAAAATCCACAGCACATTTCAGGATTAATATAGTAAACACTGATTGATTCCCAATTCAGAGACTTGATTTTCCATGAAGTTCCTCACTCGTGGTGTCAGGGACACCTGTATATTTTTCACCATGACAGTTTTCCTTAAAAGTATTCAATGAAGTCTCCCTGGTTTCAAATATTTCTGCAGAACCACTTTGCCTCCTAACCATGACTGACATGGATCAAGTAGTTCCTTGCAAATTGTCCTGGGGATGCGTCTATCTCTGTCCTATTGAATATCTGGGATGGGGAATGTAAACAATAGAGTCACAAAAATGCAGGCAAAAAGTGAATGACCACTAGAAGCACTGTCAGAAGAGGCGCAATAGTAGCTTTTTATTTAGTACTATTTTCGAATGTGCAATTTGGACTATGTAAAATGCTGATGCAGAGTTGCAATGTAAAAAGTGGATGCAGGGCTGTTGGTTGCGGTTAGAGGGCACAAACTTGCCAAAGTTTTGTTTCCCTGTAGACAGACGATTAAGACAGCCAGGGACAAAGTCTTACTGAAGCTTTTCTGAGTTCTTCTTGTCTCTGCCCTTAATCCACGAAGGGTTGTGAACAGGGCAGTAGAAATGACCTGAGAGGGGAGGGCATTCTATGTTAATTTTTGGCCTGATGTGGTGGGGGGGGGGGGTCATGGCCCAATACCCCCCCTAAATACACCACTGTACCAGGCTATCAGGCCTGGCGCAAATTACGGTCAGTAAATTGTATTACTTTTGCGGATGATAAATCAGCATTCTTGATATCTGGGTCAACATTTGATAAGTCTGAAATTCTTGTCTCCGGTGTTTAACAGTAATTCATGACGGCAGGAAGACCAATAGAGGACCTCTTGTTGTCATTTGTCATAGAAAAGGATATTAGCAAAACTTTTAACACAAAAAATATGTGGCAGAATATTTTTATCCATCCAAAAATAGCATTGAAGTGGCCTACCCAGAGTCCGCGAAAAGTGCCGGTTTGCCGGTCAAAACCGGCAAAAATAGCGTGTGACCGGCAAAAGTAAAGTGGTTACCTGCCCAAATGTCCGATAGATTGGTTGGAGAGTCAATGAGGTGACACAGCAATCAATGCAGTCAGTGCTGGCCTTTGAAATCAACAGTGCAATTGAAAACATCAATGACTCAAACTTGGGCTCAGAAGTGTCAAGTGGATTGCAATTCAACACAATTGTCAATCAAATTGCAATTAGCAATGTTCAGCATCAGCTGGTATGTAGCCTGCTATACATGTACAAGATTTTAGTCCCTGCACAGTTATAATAGTAAGGTTTGTGAATTTTACACAACTAAGTGATACACAGCTTAGCCCTGGGATTTTAAATACTAATGAACCAAAAAATAAATGGTCAAATGTAATCAGTATGAAATAAACCATACCTGGTCCAACTATATTCAATACAATTTTTTTTTTAATTTTGTGGGTCAATAAATACTGGTTTAATTAATTAAGACCTTTTAGTTGCTTGACAGCAATCAGCTGGGAGAAGTTTGGAGTAACTTTATGATTAAATTAAGTTACATTTCTAAAGACACACAAAATGAGGAATACAGATTGAAATATATAAAAATTGGAATTTTGGACAGACAAGATATTATCCGGGCAGACAGGATTCCATTCGGGCAGGTAAAATTCAAAATCCACCTGCCCGAATGTCCTGTATGACCAAAGCACTTTTCGCGGACTCTGGGCCGCCTACCCCCCTGAAAATGGCCTGTCTCCAACAACATTTTCTTTGAAAGATCGTATCACAAAAACTAGTACAGGATCCTAATTCAATTAAACTCTTCCATGCATGGAGACTTGACTGTCAGTCTTCTAAAATCTAGTCACCAATAGCTGAAATAATATTCTGTATAAGAGCAGGAGGTTGTTGTGTCGATGTCTCCAATATTGCGTCATTAGCATCACGCCAGATCTGTTTCTTAATAAAAATTAAAGGTGAGAAAACCTTGTGTCTGATCTAGAGTGTAGATTCTCTATCCTCGGATCCATATCTTAAGATGGTTTTACCTTCAGAGGATTTGACGATTTTGATTCCATAATTTTCAACGATGTCGCATCGTCTTCATCAGTGGATGTTGTAGGGGGCTGAGTCGTCACTTGACTCGCGAGAGTCACGTGACAGGAGTGTGGAGTAAACGGGGGGGGGGGGGAGTTCCAGGCCTCTGTCTCTGTTTAGGGATGGATTGTTGCGCTGGATGTGGATCGCCTCTCTGATTTTCCTCCTATACCAATTATCTTCCTTATCCAGAATCTTCACATTGTCTATGGTGCATCTGTGTCCTGTTTGTTCCATGTGCTCTTTAACAGCTGAATTTGTTCCCTTCCTTGAGGTATGTTCTTTAAATCTGACTCCTGTGTTTCACGTGACGACTCAGCCCCCTACAACATCCACTGATGAAGACGATGCGACATCGTTGAAAATTATGGAATCAAAATCGTCAAATCCTCTGAAGGTAAAACCATCTTAAGACTTGTGTCTGATGTTGTCTGAGAACCCAAGAAAATAACTGAACTATCTGTAGCTATGTATCATTTATGTAAACCAACATATTAGAGTATTTCTGTTGGCATGTCAGTTGTCCTATGTCAATTTGTCTTTAGCAAACGCCTTGCTACTCTATTTTGACTGCATATTTCTAGATCAAAATCACCGTGAACATGTGTCTGGTGTTCATAAGGTCATTGCATGCACATATTGCCAGACTGCCAGTTTTCCACTGGTCCCTGCAAAGATTTTTACCTTAATTATCATTAGCATCACGCTTTCATTAGCATCATGTCAAAAATGGCTTATTACCTCACTACAATTTTGTTGCAGGTGACTGGAGTTGAAATCAGTTGAATATATATTATCAATAAATGTTTCAACAGACTATTACATAACATTTTTGCATTTTCCTTGCATCTGACATGCTTAGTATGAAGTTTGATGCTTCTCTGAAACTACCAACCAAATATGGGGTGCCAGTAATATTCTAACATTGTCTCACATCTGAAATATGGTTTAGCAAAGACATTTGGCACTACACTGGAGGAAGTAGTGGAGATCATCTTTATTATTCAGAATCCAAACTATTGATGAAAAGAGTATTTTTGTTTGTTTTTGTAAATTTCTGGTTCAAGGACATGTTCTATCTCAATGACTATTGGTCATAGAGACCTGAAATATAGCTCAATGTGTGCAGAAAAGCCACTTTCCTATTTGTTGGTTATACATTCTTCAGCTCTAAGTGGTACGGATTTCAAGTTATAGGCATGATGCTAATGACACACATATTTGGTATTTTAATTGATCAAATGCAGTTTCTCAAAAATAATTGGCACTAGAGACCTGGAACTTGGCCCAAAATGTGTAAGCAGCTTGTCTAATCATTGGCAATAGATTGTTTAGCCCTAAGTGGTCAGGATTTTTACCTTCAGCGAACGAAGTTCGAAGAAGGTATTGTAATCACTTGGGTAAAAATGCTGTCCGTCCTCCGGGCGGGCGAGCGGGGGCGGCGGGCGGATAGATCGTTTCTGGCCCAGCACTCGGCCTCTATTGAATGTATGTGGATGAAATTTGGTACACATCTAGCCTGTATGGTCTAGTTGTGCCTTTTGATGGTCTGATGAATAGATCTTAAATACTTTTTACCTTCAGCGAACGAAGTTCGAAGAAGGTATTGTTATCACTTTGGTCAAAAGTTGTCCGTCCGCCGGGCGGGCGTCCGGGCGGTCGGGCGGCGGGCGGATAGATAGTTTCCGGGCCAGAACTCGGGCCCTATTGCATGTACATAGATGAAATTTGGTACACATATTGCCCATATGGTCTGGTTGTGCCTTTTGATGGTCTGATTGATGGATAATCCATACTTTTTGAAATATTAAATAAAAAGATAAAAAAATATTTTTTTCGTTTCCGGATCAAGACTCGGTCACTATCGCATGTACATGGATGAAATTTGGTACACATATAGCCCATGTGGTCCAATTGTGCCTTTTGATGGTCTGAATGATGGGTATTCTATAGTTTTTAAAATATTGAGAAAAAATAATAAAAACAATTTTTTTTCATTTCTGGCCCAAAACTTGCCCAGTATTGCATGTACATGGATGACATTTCATACACATATCACCTATATGATGCTGTTGTGCCTTTTGATGGTGTAATTCATGGTCATTCTATACTTTTTGAAATATTGACAAAATATATTGCAAATTATAATTATTGGTTTCTGGTCCAAAACTTAGCCTCTCTTGGATGTACCTTGACAAAAATTCATCCACATATTGCCTATAAAGATCTTTCACTGGTCTCATTGATAGGTAGTTTTAACACTTTTTAAATATTTAGAAAAAATTTGAAAAATATAAATTAATATACTTATTGGTTTTCGACCCACAGCTCATAACCTATTCCCTGTACATGTATGAAACTGCAACATAATATGTGTAAATTTGTCTAGTTCAGCCTTTTACATGGTTTTACATACCCTGGCAGGCAGGCGGGCAGATGGTAGGGCAGCGGGTATATAGATAATTTCAGGCCAAGATTTGGCCACGATTGCATTATACCAATTTTGTCAACACCGCTTTTATGACTTTACAGATGCCTTTCGCTGAAGGTTTGCTGCTGCGCAGCCTATGTTTGAAATAATTAACAAAATATAAAAAAATTTTTTTTCGTTTCCGGGCCAAGGCTCGGTCATTATTGCATGTGCATGGATGATATTTGGTACACATGTGGCCTATATGGTCTAGTTGTGCCTTTTGATGGTCTCATGGAAAGATATTCTATACTTTCTGAAAAAAATGAGAAAAATATAAAAACATATTTTTTTGGGTTTTTTGGGCTAAGGCTCGGTCACTATTTCATGAACATGAATAAAGTTTGGTACACATATGGTCAATATGGTCTAGTTGTGCCTTTTGAAAGGTCTGATGGAAAATATTATTACTTTTTGAAATATTGAAAAAAAATTAAAAATTAATTTTTGGTTTCTGGCCCAACATCCGGTCACTATTCCATATACATGGATGAAGTTTGGTACACAAATGGCTTATGTGGTCTAGTTGTGCCATTTCATCGTCTGATAGATGGCTATTCTATAGTTTTTGTAATATTGAGAAAAAATATTTAAAAGAATTGTTTTTATATCGGAGCCAAAACTTGCCCACTATTGCATATACAGTAATGTATATCTCTGTAATTTAAGCTTTTAATTTTTTTATAATTGATTTATAATTATTTTTATATTGTTTGTTATGTTTTTACCACTCGAAAACCAGCTCATAGCTGATGTTTATTGTTTATTGTAATCGAGTTTAAATAAAATTTATTCTTATTCTTATTCTTATTCTTAATACAATTTTCTAAACAAATCACCTATGCAATGTAGCAGTGCTTTTTGAAGCATATAACACTTTATAAATCATTGGATAAACTTAAGAAAATTTTAACGGAGTTATATCTTTTAGTTTTCAACAGACACCTCATAACTTGTACTTTGTACATGCATGAAAATATACCATAATATGCGTAAATTAGTCTAATAAGGCCTTTCCCTGATTTTACAAATCCTGGCAATCAGATGGGAAGATGGCAGGGCAGCGGGCAAATAGAGATAATTGAAGGCTACTACTCGACCGCTATTGGATACCTATAAGCAATTTTGTAAACGCACCAATTTTATGATATTATTGTAATCTTCTAAAGGTGTTATTCGCTGAAGGTTTGCTGCTGCGCAGCCTATGTTTCAGTTAGAAGTGTGATTTTAACGACAGTCAAAAAACATTACAGCTATGTTTATCACCTCAGTACAGATCAGCGGGGCATTGGGACCCTTGGACATGAAAGTGCAGTGATAGCTGATTGTTTGACCAACCCAACGCAAACTTTAAAAGACATTTCTTGAACGAAAAATTTTCAAATTTTTTTCAGCTGAAATTTCAAGGTTTTCAAATTTTGACCCATCTAGAATTTGATAGCTATAATATAAAAAATAATTGGCATAAATATATAATTTATGTTGTATATCTGCAGTGGAACATCATCTGTATTGTTTAGATGCAAGAAATCACCTCTTAACACTTTATTTTGAGTGGCGACCTTCTAATATCCAGGGAGGGGGGATAAAAAAAAAAAAAACTTGTTTGCTCGAACAGTCAAATAAAAAAATCATTTTTGGGCAGTCTTGAATTAATCATTTCTGCTAGAGGTATTTCTTTCAGGCATTTGCATTGAAGATGACTTGCGAGTTTTTTTTTACTTCTATCTCAAAGATGAGGGGCCGACAACATGATCTGTTGGGTAGGGGCTATGGCTTTTGGTGAAAAAAACGTTTGTTTCACACTTGACAAAATTTTTGTAGAATTGGCTACCCGAACTGGCTACCTTGCAGTTACCCGGGAGCTACCTGAAATGTGGTGAAGTTAATTACCTGACCTGGCTACCTGGCAGCTACCTGTCAGCTACCTGAGTATGCTGAAGAAATGAAAAAGAAAGGGAATTCAATATAATACAGTAAAACAATGAAACTATGTGACATCCAGTGGTGGCATTCGGGAGCATTTAACCCATTGGATCTCTGCCCACCCCCATCAGCTACTGAACCTTGATAAATATATACAATAAGTATGGTAAAAGCCCCTCTAGAGAGTCGTTTACCACAGTCAATACCATCCCCCCCCAACATGATATCTATGGAGTCTCGAAAACAACTGATCAAGGAGATATGTCACAAGGAGATAGATAAGTTTTCTGGATAGAAACGAGAGGGATGACCATACGTTTAGGAGGCGAAATTAAGCAATAGATTCGGGTAACTGCTGGGTAGCCAGCTTCATTTTCACTGGTCCCGGAAAAACAGGAGTACCGGGAGAGGCCCTTTTTGTCAAAAGACCTCTCTAGGTCAAATTTGTTCCTTCCTACGTAACTTTCAGAGCTTATCTAAGTGATTTTATAGCAAAACGAGCTAATTAATGGTTACTGCAAGGTGTCAAAATTGACTTTTTTACTTCACCGAAAAACTAGGAACTACTAGGCAACCGGTAAAACAGGTTTTGCTAGTTTATCAAAAACACATTCTACTGGTGACTCCTGCCGTATCTATTCATGCGAAATACAGGAAAGGTGCATCTCTACCGCCAAGGTAAAAAAAGAAATTTCATTCCACAAGGTTTAAACTAAAATTTATTAAAATGTCAGAAATAGCAGTTAAATTGGTGAAATTAAGCAAAAGATTGTGGTAACTGCCGGGTAGCCAGCTTTTGTCAAAAATTTCTTTTCCATTTCCCCGGACTAATGTAGTGCCGGGACATCGCGTTTTGGTGAAAATACATCCGATTGCCAAAGACTCGAATGTGAATATCTTTTTCAGAACCAAAATATGTGGAATAGCTGCAAATAGCAAAAAATTGAAAATGAAAACTTTTACTGGTCTGGGGGTTGAAAAATAACGGAGCGTCACATCTATTCCGGTCATGCAAAAAAAATTATTTAAATGTACCAGTTTTCTTTCCGGAACGAAACAGAAGGAATAATTCTACGTTTATTAGGTGAAATTAAGCAATAGATTTGGGTAATGGTATTTTTATTTTCGATAATTTCTTAACTGTGGAATGATTTTCTTTTAATATTTGTAAATTTTTGTTTTCTTTTCGATAGGCCAGCCAGATAAGCATTGCTTTCCTGGTCTCAATAAAGATACATACATACATACATACACACATACTGTACTGCCTGGTAGTCAGCTTCATTTTCACCAGTCACGGAAAAACCGGAGTACCAGGAAAGCCCCTTATTGTGCATAAACCTCTCTAGGTCAAATGTTCCTTCCTACGTAGCTTTCAGAGCTTATCTAAGTGATTTTATAGCAAAACGAGCTAATTAATGGTTACTGCAAGGTGTCAAAATTGACTTTTTCACTTCACCGGAAAAGTAGGTAACCGGAAAAACAGGTTTTGCTACAACTGATTATTTACCCAGTGGCCTTTTAAAACATATTTTTTTTGGGAATCCAGAAAATTAGATTTCAAGCAATAATCAAAAAACGCATTCTAATGGTGACTCCTGCCGTATCTATTCATGCGAAATAACGGAAAGGTGCATCTCTACCGGCCAGGTAAGAAATGGCCAAGCTGACGAAACATGAGAAAGCTCTTATGGTCTGGCCAGATGAAAGTATAGAAATAACTAGAGGTCAACATGATAGGGGCATAGGAAAAGTGTACGTAACACTGATGGCTACGGGATGCACTGCAGCAATCTAGGTGCAGTCCTACTTATACAAACTGCTTGCAGTGTGTGATACACTGACCCATTTTACACACCTTTTTTGGACGTATCCATGAAGCATTGCCACTTTTTGTCATTCAGCCTGGTAGTAAGGGTGGCTTAATAAGAAATGAATATTGGCTGTCAACTGTATTTGTTTCCAAATTGACACGCAGCTGATGGCCTAGTTGAGCCAAGAAGGTCTCACTAAACAAAACAACGATTCCTTCAGGAAGTGGAAATACAATTAATTATCAGAATTTAACCAAAAGCACTACTGTACTGATTGATTATGTAGGCTAACCAATACCTCATATATTAAGGATTTCTGCTTAACTAAAGCACACTTACCAGGGGCGCTCCTGTCTGTAAGTTGGGATGTCGGCTTACGACACAGCAAAATGTCATCATGTGATGTAGGCCTATGCACAGTACATAAAGTTAAAAATTTAATAAAATGAAATAACAACAAGTGGTTAAAATGAATGAAAAAAAAAAGTTGGATGTATATGAAAACTTACTAATTACAATTATATTTATATAAGCGTCAGAATGAGTGCGGATGAAAAGCATTCATGAACGGTAGCCTACAATGTTATTGGGGCGAATAATATGTGTATACCTTTTGCTGTTATAATTACAAACGGACAATTAATGAAATAATGTTGCAATGTGTTACAGTGAAACACTTTGATATAGAATTAGAGTGGACTGTGGCACTGTGAAAATGGCACTTTGTGACTCATGATAGCCGATGAAGTGTCATCTCCTCTACTTTCAACATGGGAAACATAGAGGCTGTTTGATTAGTCATGATCAAGAGAAAGCCATTTGACTTCTCATAACGGATTTCAGAGTGAAAATCAGATGCATAATCCTTTCGTTTGGCTGTCACCAACAAGTGGGATAAGTCTCTTTCAATCAAATTAACATTTAAAGTATTGGGTTTGACAAATCATCAGCATGATGACACACGAAGTGCCATTTTCACAGTGCCACAGTCCACTCTAATTCTATATTAAATTGTTTCGCTGTAAGCGTGAGACATTTTATAGGAAGTGACCTGTTTATTCATACATGTATATTTATAACTTATTCTATATTTTATATTGTCTCCTTTTATACCTGTATTCTTTTTACTGTTAATCTTATAACTGTTATATATGTTGGTCCAAAGGCCTAGTGCTTGTGTTCACTGTTTCCTGTAAAACACAGACTTTAAATAAAATTTACTTGACTTGATTTGCTACTACGTTGCTGCTACGAGGGTGTGCTGAAAAGGAGGGGGTGGCTCAAAAAGAGGGGGTGGCTCAAAAAGAGGGGGTGGCTCAAAAAGAGGGGGTAGCTCAAACAGAGGGGGTGGCTCATCTAAAGATGTCACACATTAGGAAAGCATGGTAAGCAATGTGTGTGTAAAGGAGAACCGTGGAAATGCCCTCAGGATACTGGGACAGCCACTATAAATATTGGAGGATTTGAGAAAGTGTGAAAGAAATCTCGTCATCTTGTGGGCCCCATCGCAGCATGCAGATCTGTTAAATTCGGCTAGATTTACGCAATTTGAGTGCAGGGGGCGTTGGTGGTGACTTGCAAAATTTTATGAATTTTTCTTTGTCTGCCTAAATGACTACTTTTGTGTACTGTGGCCAGTTTTCCTGGCTATTCAGCTTATGTCACTGCCATCGTAAAGCTAATTTATTCCATTCTAACTCATTTCCATGTTAGTTGATGGCCTACAACCCATATTTCATAAAATTGTACCTGCATTTCTTCACTAATCAGGGCACTGCTTTTGTATTCTCTGCTGGCCTTTAAACGTGATGTCCCGGTAATACGTTCATCCGGGAAAACGGAAAAGTAATTTCTGACAAAAGCTGGCAACCCGGCAGTTACCTGAATCTTTTGCTTAATTTCACCAATTTAACTGCTATTTCTGACATTTTAATCAATTTTAGTTAAAACCTTTAGAATGAAATTTCATTTCTTACCTGGCCAGTACAGATGCACGTTTCTGTTATTTTGCTAGAATAGATACGGCAGGAATCACCAGTAAAATGTGTTTTTTGATAATTGCTCGAAAAATGAATTTTTTGGATTTTCGAAAAAAAAATTTTAAAAGGCCACTGGGTAAATAATCAGTTGTAGCAAAACCGATTTTCCCGGTTACCTAGTTTTCCAGTGAAATGAAAAAGTCAATTTTGACACCTCGCAGTAACAATTAGTTAGCTTGTTTTGCTATAAAATCAGTTAGATAAGCTCTGAAAGCTGCTTAGGAACAAATTTGACCTAGAGAGGTTTTTGGACAAAAAGGGGCTTTCCTGGTACTCCGGTTTTTCTGGGATCGTTGAAAATGAAGCTGGCTACCCGGCAGTTAGCCGAATCTATTGCTTAATTTCACCCAATAAACATAGAATTATTCCTGCTGTTTGTTCCGGAAAGAGAACTGGTACATTTAAATAATTTTTTTTGCATGACCGGAATAGATTTGACGCTCCGTTATTTTTTAACCTCCAGACCGGTAAAAGTCTTAATTTTTCAGCTTTTTGCTAGTTTTGCAGCTATTCCACATATTTAACAAAGATTGTGAAGTAAATTGTGTGCTCTTTATGCTGTTTGGAATTTACCAAAACCTTTTCTGAGGAAATTTGGCTAAGTTACGCAACAATGACTTGACTTTAGCTGACTCAAGTCTGACTTGACTAGACTGAACACTAACTTGCTGCTTGGAAACCTAACTATGACTTGACTAGTTGACTTTATGTAGTCGACTTTGGGGTCTAGGGGTAAATGCTGCCCAATGCCACCTCTGGATGTCACATAGTTTCATTGTTTTACTGTATTATATCATATGGCTAGCAGAAATACTCGCTTCTCATTGGCCTACAGCCGTGCAATATTCTACGATATTGCACGCATTATATTGCACGCTCATTTTAACATGTGAAAGATTGGACGGACCTGAGAGGAAGCACCATATTTCAGTGCTGCTGCAACCACTAGCAGAGAAAAAGATGTGTTTTTTCATTTTATTAAAAAATGCAATGCAGAGCAACGGAGGCATTTAGAAAGCTGGTTTTTGCGGCAAAAGATGCGTCTATTAAAGGGCTATTATGATATAAACTTTTTGTACTGATTATATTATTTGTTTTATTAGAATAAAGCAATAAGTGACCGAAAAATAGCGTTTTGGCCGATTTTTCAGTATTTTTTTGTGTATTGAGGTCAAAAGTCTGCTATAAAGTTTCAGAAAAAAATCGAAAATAATATCTATCATCAAGTATATAATTTTTTAATTCCAAAAGTGTGAAAAAACTTTTTGTGAGTGAAATATTTAATGATTTCTGATGAGATACATTTTAAATATGTAGTTCAAAAGAAACACAGACTTGCAGCAGCACAAGATTGTTTCTTGGTGTTAGTAAAAAATGAATCACCACCCAGTAATGGAAATAGATAGGAAAATAATTTTGGTGGCAAAAGATGTATTTTAAAGGGCTAAGTGGATGTCGACTTTTTGTAATGTTTATTTTATTAATTTTAGTCAGTAGGCCTATAAAGGATTAAGAAGCCGAAAAACCTTTTCCCCACAGTTTCAGTGACTTTGTTGTGTTAAGAGATCTAAAGTCTGCCAAAAAAAAAGTAAATGAATTTAAATAAGACCCATCATCAAGTATATCATTCCACAAGAGAGAAGCCTTTTTTTGGGTGAAATATTTATTGAATTTTGATGAGATACATTTAAAAACGTGGGTCAAAAGAAACAAAAAAAAAGAGTCTAGACATCAGAATTCCAGCCCTTTTATTTGCATTTGTCACAAAAAACCATATGATATAACAGTTATTGCACATCACCTCGTGCAATATCAGTTTTTATGGCACCTCGGTGACTAATATTGCACTCGGGCTGCGCCCTCGTGCAATATTAGTCACCTCGGTGCCATAAAAACTGATATTGCACTCGGTGTTGTGCGATAACTGTGTAATATTGAATTCCCTTTCTTTTTCATTGCTGCAGCATATTCAGGTAGCTGACAGGTAGCTGCCAGGTAGTCAGGTCAGGCAGCTATCTTCACCAAATTTCAGGTAGCTGCCGGGTAACTGCCAGGTAGCCAGTTTGGGTAGCCAATTTTACAAAAATTTCGGGCAGCTCTCGGGTAGCTGTCTGGTAGCCAACTTTACCTATCTACACTTCCAACGTTGTCACTCGAGAAGTATTGGCTCAGAGGACGAGTAACATGTTACAATGTAAGAAGTGAATGTTAAAGAAATAGGGCTATGACATACGAGGGGCGTTCAGAAAGTTCTGACCAATTTTTCTGAGAGATGCTTACATTTAAGCTAGAGCCTTCAAATTTTCAGGAATACATCTTGAGGTATCAAAGCAAAAAGTGGCCAAGCACCTTTGGGACACAATATATTTAAGTTGTTATTTTGTTGCCACGGAAACGGCAAGATAGGGAACCCAGCGCAGCTCATTTTTCTAGTGAACTTAGCATTGCATTTTCCCTGAAATCTAGGGTCAAATTATGTTGAAAAGGACTTGAGACCTGTGCAGGGCCTACTGACAGTTGTGATTGTAACTTAAAGAAGTCACAATGTTGTACCAATCCATTATTTCGCCATTTAAACCTGATTTTTGCACAGTAAAGAGTGATTTTGGATGAGCATTTTACATGGATCCGAAACACGATCAGAGGGGTTCAATCAAATTGGGTTTTCTCACCGGAAAGAATGGTATACAAAGCCAGGATACCATCAGGACAGTATTTCAAGATACCATGATGATGATTTAGCACTATGTGACCCTTGTTTACTCCCTAATCTAAAAGATGAGCTGAGAGGTGAAAGATATGCTGCAAAGCGGGACATGTGACATGCCATTTCCAGTGCTTTTCTGTGTTAGGACTTTGAAAATTGCTTCACCAGGTGAATTGAAAGGATGCAAAAATGTGTTTCATGCCATGGAAAGTACTTTGAAACATTATGAAGCTGTTGACAAACATCTATGTTCACAATTAATTGTGCATATGCAATAAATTTTATGGCGATTTACTCAGTTAAATTGTTGAGTTTAGTATGAAAAAATTTAGCTGCGCTGCCTACCCCAAGGTATCGTTTCCATGGCAACAGAAAAGTAAGTTCAACAGTGGCCAAGGACGTAATATTTTCAGAATCAATGGCTATACACCTGAATTTTGTACAAGTAAATTTCATTCAAGTATGTCAAAAAGAAAGGTCTGCTACAAAAATTGGTCAGAACTTCCTGAACACCCCTCGTACCTGTTCTTCTGACTTTCAAGATCAACATGATCAATGTTCAGGGTTCGAAATTAGCATGAATTTGATAGGAGTCAGACGGACTCCTAAGTTTTAGATTTTGGGAGTCCGTCTGAAGATGTGGGAGTCCATATGTTTTAGTTACAATTTTGATTTGCGGAATTTTTTACAAAATTATGTTAAGGATTTCTTTGTTGATTAGGAGGCTACACTATCCAACCAGTGATGATTATGGAGGAAGTCCGTCCTAATTTCACTTTTTTGTGCCCTCCCATCGCTGATTGATCAGCCGTAATTCTGATTACCCTGTCAGCATGCCTCGGCGGTCCAACTTCGGCCCAGCGTCAGGCCGATGTCACTAGCATCGGACCAGTTCGGGCCGACGTTGGACCGCCGAGGCACGCTGATAGGGTAATTTCTACCTCTTTTTACACTTTGTATTACCACATTATTAAGGGGCCGACCAGACGATGATTTTGGGGGGGGTCTATGGACTTTACCCCCGGGACGAACCTTTTTTTAAGTTCGCGACTCGTGGACGAACAATTTTTTTTCGTATGCGCACTCGCGACAAACCTTTTTATCGGAAATGTAACATTACGGTACCCTAGCTACAGGTGGAAACAAACTTTTTTTTTTATTTCCATGTGCTGAATAAATTTTTTTTTTTAGTGTCAAGTGGGAAACAATCTTTTTTTTTAAACCAAATATCCATAGCCCCCCCCAAAGATCATCTGGTCGGCCCCTAAATTGCCGTCGTAGGTTCAATCTGACTCCACGCCATATTGCTTAACTTCGTATTATCGTCATAACCCGTAGCTGTGTCACACAAGTAATTTCTTCATGAGTAAGGTTTGTTCCAAGCTTTAATATACACCAATTACAATCACTTTACTTCAATCTCAATAATATATATATATATATCATTTATTTCGTCTCAACAAAAGACATACAAATACAGCACGAATCAGCGTAAAAATTAACAAAAGGTTATATAAAAGAGAATGGAGTATTTACAATAGAAAAAATAAAAAATAAATAGAAACAAAGGAGCACTGGTCACACCTAGCTAACAGCAATGAAGTCTATCATTGCCTGACATTCACAAGCAGTAAGTTTTGTACACCAAATATAGTCTCGCATCTCAATCAATTCTTGTATTTGGAAAGCTGTTCTAATGTCTTCTCTTTTACATTCATATCTCCATTTGTAAAAAATACTATTACATAGTTCAGTAACTTTAAAAACCTTACATAGATTACTGCTTTGAACAAACCTTCCATCTTTTTCACAACAAGAAAATAAGATATACTTTAAATTCCTACCTAAAATTGAAGAACTTTTAACAGCTTGATGAAAAATATTACTAACAATGATATTTTCACTATTTATACCATTTGAAAAGAATCTCAGGAACCTCTGCTGAAGATCTACACTAACTGGTTTACAATCTGCAATATGCGATAATAGTACTGTAGCTCATTTTATTTCAATTACTCCTTTTAATTACAGAACTGTTAATTGGAAATTCAACTTGTGTATTGGAAATCGTCCTGTATATTGCAATCAACGATATCTGACAGCAATCATCTGCATTGGAAGTGACTGAGAACAGCAATTAAACACAGTACCAGTGGACATCATAAGTGTAATCCTCCAGGTAATTACAACTTTATTCACTCATAATCATAACTCGTTCACTCAAAATCAACTCTATTCACTTATAGTTATTTTTACCCTAATGTAATTATATGCAACAATTATCATATCTTTGAAATATAATGATATAATAATAATATCTTTGAATTTATACTTCTTTCCGTAATTTCTATTAAATAAGGCAGCTACCATACCAAAACATTTTTTAAATCAATTTTTCTGTGAATAATCTGTCTTTAAACTTGCACAACTCTGCACTGATAAAAAGGTTTGTGCAAAACAGACAAAATGAACGTTAGCTGGTGTCCGTCCAAAATTTTGTGTATATCAGACAAGATTTTTATTTGAAATAGACAAGGAAATTGTCAATCCTGATCAGTTTTTTGTGTATTTTGATCAATGAAATGTCAGAAATACCCAAACCTATTGTCTGAATTTACACAGAATTTTGGACAGACACCAGCTAACGTTCATTTTGTCTGTTTCACACAAACCTTTTTTTCAGTGTGTAAACCTATTTCAAAGTTATCAATATAATATTATCTGGTGTTTCACAACGACCTGTGAAGCATCATAATATTCTTATGAGCAGATGTAGCTTTTGATTAATACAATTAGTGTCATTTTACTATAATAATAATAATAATAATAATAATAATATGGATTTATATAGCGCTAATTTCAGTAAACTGCTCATCAGCGCTTTTTCAGATCGAATCACTTGTAGGAATTCTGGAACAAATGGGTTTTTAGATTCTTCTTGAAACTTTCTAATGTTTGTGCAGTTCTCACTTTTTCAGGCATGGTGTTCCAGAGTTTTGGTGCTGCATAGGAAAATGCTCGATCTTCAAACTTATTTTTGTTGCATGGAGCAGGTTCTGCTAACAGCACTTTGTGGTTGCTTCTCAGGTTATGTTCTTGTTGAGATTTGACTTGAACAAGTTCTTGGATGTATTGTGGTGCCTGATTGTTCATTGCCTTCCATGTAGTTGTCATCAATTTGAACTGAATTCTTGCTGTGATTGGTAACCAGTGCAGTTGTTTCCTACTCTGGCTGACACTGTCGTGTTTTTTCAATCTCTCAATTAGTCGAACTGCCGAGTTTTGAGCAACCTGAAGTTTATTTAACAATCGGGTAGCAGTGCCATACAACAGCCCATTTCCATAGTCTAAATGAGGGGTGACAAGTGCATTGACAGCAGTTTTAACTATTTCCTTGTCCAGGTTTTTTCGGAGTTTCGACAGGTTTCTCAAATTGAAATATGCGTTACGACACATTTTATTGATCTGCTTCTCCATGGTCATATTTTTGTCAAAGAGCACTCCTAAATTGCGGACATGGTTGGCAATTTTGATTTCAACATTGTCGACATTGATAGAGGTCATTCGAAGTTTCTTCAGTTGGTTTGGTGCTCCAATCAGAAGAAGTTCAGTTTTATCTCCATTATTGCACAGCTTGTTGTCATGCAAGAAATTTCTGATTTCAGCAATACAATTTTCCATTTTCTGTTTTGCATGTTCTTCACCCAAAAAGGTTGGTTTAAACGACAGGATAAGTTGCTCATCATCAGCGTACTTCTGATCGTGAACTTGATTTCTTTGTGCTACTTCACTGACTGGGGCAACATAGGAGTTAAATAAGATTGGTCCAAGTTTAGAACCTTGAGGAACTCCAAAATTGAGAGGAAGTTTGCTTGACGTTTTATCATCGATTATTACAGACTGTGATCTTTCAGAAATGTAAGATTTGAACCATCTTAAGGCTGCACTTTGCACACCATACCTGTTACACAGTCTTTCTAGCAAAATGTCATGATCAATTGTGTCGAATGCAGCAGACAAGTCCAACAACACTAGCATTGTCACCTCCCCATTGCTCAGATTAAGCATAATATCATTATGGATTTTTGTTAAGAGGGTTTCTGTGCTATGAAATTGCTTGTAGGCTGATTGTTTTTCATCGTCAAGATTGTTCTGAGTGAGGTGATCAACGTACTGTTTGATTACAGCACTCTCAATGATTTTACTCAGGAAAGAAAGGTTAGAGACTGGCCGATAATTCTTTTTGATCAATTCAAGACCTTCTTTTTTCAAAAGTGGTTTGACAAGTGCATGCTTCAGTTCAAGGGGCATTTCTCCAAGCGTTAATGACATATTAACAATTTTTGTTATGATTGGCAGAAATTCATCGACACATTCAAGCAGCAGCCATGTTGGCATTGGATCAAGTTGGCAGTGTTTGACAGGCATTTCAGTGATAAGTTTCTTAACTTCTTGTTCTGATAGAGACTTAAACTGATGTAAATTGTGACTGAGGTTGGTTTGAGAGGCATCAGTTGTGATCTTCGTTCCTGAATCTAATTTAGATCTGATGATTTTGATCTTTTCATCAAAGAAGTTGTTGAAATCATTTGCTAGTTCTGTTTCATTTGTGTGATGGGGAAGAGGCAGATCTTGTTTTCTGTTGAGATGAGAATTTAGAAGTTTAAACATCGCCTTAGAATTTCCCTTTGTGGCTTGAATTTTACTCCTCAGATCGTCTGATTTAAGCTGATTAAGCTTTTCATTGAGTGAGTTTCGTTTTTCTTTGAAGATATTCCAGTCTTTTTCTAAGCCAGTTCTTCTCCATAATTTTTCTGCCTTTCTCTTTTCCTTTTTAAGAGGTTTTATTTCTAGATTTGTGAATGGGTTAGGTTTGCGAACTGTCACAAGTTTAGTCTTTACAGGGGCGTGTCTGTCAAAAATCTTTTCAGTTGATTTGTAGAGTGACACAAGTCTGTTCAAGTAGACTGATCGATTTTGGTGATATAGTTTTTGTGACAGATGCTGTTCAATGTCTTTCTTGAATTTGGCTATATCTATGCTGCGGGTCTTTCGGAAGGAAATCTTTTTCTGTGGATTCTTGCCCTTGTTAACGTCAATGTTAAAGAGGATACAGTTATGGTCCGACAGTAGGTCACTGACAGCACAATCTCTGAGAGTTGTTGTTTTATTGGTTATTACCAAATCAAGTGTGTTTCCATCTTTGTGTGTTGGTGAAGATACATGTTGAGCAAGGTCAAACATTTCAAGAATGTTGTTAAATTGGATAACTTTGGCATCATCTGGTTTATTCATGTGAAAGTTGAAGTCTCCGACTACTATAGTTTCATTGTGATAGGTCTGATAGTGGGATAAGAAGTTTGTGAATTCATTAAAGAATTCTGATAGACTGTATTTGTTCTTTTTGGAGGGTTCCGGCCTGTACACCACAAGAATTGTGACAATTTTTCCATTTAATTGCACCTGAATTTCCATGTGCTCAAAAGTCTTTGTTTTCGTGCTTTCTTTTTTCATTGCTCTAATGCCTGTTTTTACAATGCATCCTACTCCACCTCCAGGTCTGCCCTCACGAGATGAACCCAAGTAAAAACATTCACCATTTCTTTCCAGTTCACCAATTTCAACTCTGTCATCTGCTTTTAGCCATGTCTCAGTGAAAAGAAAAACGTCCAGATCAAATTCATCCCTGAAATCCTTCACAACTTGTGTTTTTTGTCGTATGCTTGAGCATTCCATATGCAAGCTTTCAGTGGGCGGGACTCCCTCAAATTTTCCAAGTCAAGTCGAGTGTCTGCTTCTGCAAAATTATTAAATCTATTTCTTTGGTTTGTTATATTATATCTATGATTAGTAGTTGTTCTGACTTTTTGTTTCATCAATTGACTTGAACATTGTCCAGTTTCCAAATCTTTTAAACCAGTGCGCACCACATCAGAGTACAGCTTGACTGGTTGGGACATACTTAAGCTGTCAGTATTCAATATCTGCGGGCAACTGTGTAAAGCAAGTTTTTGTCTGGTTCGCTAGTGTTACGAAACAGGCAGCACAAGCAAGTGAGTTTGTTGGGCTAGTTTGTCAGGCAAGTTGGCTCAGTTTGCAGGTGCTACGTACAGGCAACACAGGCAAAGTTAGTTTGTTAAGCAAGTCTTCGGTTCGCAAGTGAGTTTGCTTGGCAAGTTTGCAAGTTTGTCAGGCAATTTGGCTCAGTTCGCAAGTGCTACGTACAGGCAACACAAGTAAAGTTAGTCAAGTATTTGGTTCGCAAGTGAGTTTGTTAGGCAAGTTTGTCAGGCAAGTTGGCTCAGTTCGCAAGTGCTACGTACAGGCAACACAAGTAAAGTTAGTATTTTAAGCAAGTTTTTGTCTGGCTTGCTTTGTTTTGAACAGGCAACACAAGCAAGTTACTTAGGCAAGTTTGTCAGGCAAGTTGGCTCAGTTCGCAAGTGCTACGTACAGGCAACACAAGCAAGTTAGTTTGTCAAGCAAGTTTTTGGCTGGTTCGCTAGTGGTACGTACAGGCAACACAAGCAGGTTAGATTGTTAGGCAGGTAGGCTGAGAGTTAGTTAGAATCGAGGATCAATCAATTGGTGACTGACCGACAGGGTAAATAAGAATCGGAGATCAATCAATTAGTGACTGACCAAAGGAGTAAGTTAGAATCAAGGATCAATCAATTTGTGAATATTTGAAGGAGCAAGTTAGAATCAAGGATGAATCAATTTGTGAATGACCAAAAAATTTAGTTCGAATCAAGGATCAATCAATTAGTTGGATCAGATAAAAGTTAGCAAGTCTCTCAGGTCTGTGAGAGGCAAGAGAGAGGCTCTGAGGTCTGTCAGAGTTTAGAGGCAAAAGCAGTGAGTCTCTCAGGTCTGTGAGAGGCAAGAGTAGAGAAGAGTGAGGCTCTGAGGTCTGTCAGAGTTTAGAGGCAAAAGCAGTGAGTCTCTCAGGTCTGTGAGAGGCAAGAGTAGAGAAGAGTGAGGCTCTGAGGTCTGTCAGAGTTTAGAGGCAAAAGTAGTGAGTCTCTCAGGTCTGTGAGAGGCAAGAGTTGAGAAGAGTGAGGCTCTGAGGTCTGTCAGAGTTTAGAGGCAAAAGTAGTGAGTCTCTCAGGTCTGTGAGAGGCAAGAGTAGAGAAGAGTGAGGCTCTGAGGTCTGTCAGAGTTTAGAGGCAAAAGTAGTGAGTCTCTCAGGTCTGTGAGACGCAAGAGTTGAGAAGAGTGGGGCTCTGAGGTCTGTCAGAGTTTAGAGGCAAAAGCAGTGAGTCTCTCAGGTCTGTGAGAGGCAAGAGTAGAGAAGAATGAGGCTCTGAGGTCTGTCAGAGTTTAGAGGCAAAAGTAGTGAGTCTCTCAGGTCTGTGAGAGGCAAGAGTAGAGAAGAGTGAGGCTCTGAGGTCTGTCAGAGTTTAGAGGCAAAAGCAGTGAGTCTCTCAGGTCTGTGAGAGGCAAGAGTTGAGAAAAGTGAGGCTCTGAGGTCTGTCAGAGTTTAGAGGCAAAAGCAGTGAGTCTCTCAGGTCTGTGAGAGGCAAGAGTAGAGAAGAGTGAGGCTCTGAGGTCTGTCAGAGTTTAGAGGCAAAAGTAGTGAGTCTCTCAGGTCTGTGAGAGGCAAGAGTTGAGAAGAGTGAGGCTCTGAGGTCTGTCAGAGATTAGAGGCAAAACCAATGAGTCTCTCAGGTCTGTGAGAGGCAAGAGCGGAGAAAAGTGAGGCTCTGAGGTCTGTCAGAGTTTAGAGGCAAAAGCAGTGAGTCTCTCAGGTCTGTGAGAGGCAAGAGTTGAGAAAAGTGAGGCTCTGAGGTCTGTCAGAGATTAGAGGCAAAAGCAGTGAGTCTCTCAGGTCTGTGAGAGGCAAGAGTAGAGAAAAGTGAGGCTCTGAGGTCTGTCAGAGTTTAGAGGCAAAAGCAGTGAGTCTCTCAGGTCTGTGAGAGGCAAGAATTGAGAAAAGTGAGGCTCTGAGGTCTGTCAGAGATTAGAGGCAAAAGCAGTGAGTCTCTCAGGTCTGTGAGAGGCGAGAGTAGAGAAAAGTGAGGCTCTGAGGTCTGTCAGAGATTAGAGGCAGAACTAATGAGTCTCTCAGGTCTGTGAGAGGCAAGATCAAGTCAATATAACTGAAGGATTTCACAGGTCAATGCGAAAGTTTGAAGTGTGTCAGCTGCTGAGGGTTTGCTGCAGAGCAATTAATGTCCCTGTTAAGCTGAAACAATAAAGTCAAATTATATGAAAGGCAAACAATTTGTGAAGTTAAAGGTAAACAATTTGTGATATATATGAAGTCCAATGGAAAAACGTTGTACAGGTGTGCTGAGAATACAGGTAAAATATTGATAATTAATTGGGTCAGGTGGTCAGTGAAGTAAGGAAGGTCTGAGTTGAGTTGTGTATTGAAGTGTATTGAGCTCTTCACAATTTAAATTCCCCAAAACTAATGCTGTCTGGTGTTGTGATAAGTGTCTGATATAATAAAATAGTGCTGAAGATAGAAAATATGACAATTAGATAACTTTTCAGATGCAAAAACGAAGGTAAAATGAGCGAAAATCGAGGTCCAAACAATGTGTATTGGAGCCAAAAACGATGTTGAAGATGACAGGTAGTGAAATTACAAAGTTTTGTACTAAAATCACATGGAAATAGCACAAAAATGGTAAATAATAGATAAGAAACACTTTACCGACAATCACACACAAGAACAGCAGTTAAATAAACCCAGAGCTTGTTAAAAAGATGAAAATATCCACTGCTGATTTTTCACTGTGCTCACAGCCAGAAGCGCCACCTATCCATACTAACCAGTCCTTACATAGCAACCAGTGTAACTTTTAATCCTGTGCCTTCGCAAAGACCTGTGAGGCATCATACCAACCAGTGCTAACATTCAACCTAGTGTTTTCACAAAGACCTGTGAGGCATCATAGCAACTAGTGTTAACTTTCAACCTCGTGCCTTCGCAAAGACCTGTGTTAATTTTCAACCTGGTGTCTTCACAAAGACCTGTGAGACATCATAGCAACCAGTGTTAACTTTCAACCTGGTGTCTTCACAAAGACCTGTGAGACATCATAGCAACCAGTGTTAACATTCAACCTGGTGCCTTCACAAAGACCTGTGAGGCATCATAGCAACCAGTGTTAACTTTCAACCTAGTGTCTTCACAAAGACCTGCGAGACATCATAGCAACCAGTGTTAATTTTCAACCTGGTGTCTTTGCAAAGACCTGTGAGGCATCATAGCAACCAGTGTTAATTTTCAACCTGGTGTCTTCGCAAAGATCTGTGAGGCATCATAGCAACCAGTGTTACATCTTCAAACTTGTGTCTTCGCAAAGATCTGTGAGGCATCATAGCAACCGGTGTTAATATTCAACTTAGTGCCTTCGCAACGACCTGTGAGGCATTATAGTAACAAGTGTTAATATTCAACCTGGTGTCTTCGCAAAGACCTGCGAAACATCATAGCAACCAGTGTTAGCATTCAACCTAGTGTCTTCATATAGACCTGTGAGACATCATAACAACCAGTGTTAATTTTCAACCTGGTGTCTTCGCAAAGACCTGTGAGACATCATAGCAACCAGTGTTAATTTTCAACCTGGTGTCTTCGCAAAGACCTGTGAGGCATCATAGCAACCAGTGTTAACTTTCGAAATAGTGTCTTCACAAAGACCGGTGAGACATCATAGCAACCAGTGTTAACATTCAACCTCGTGCCTTCACAAAGACCTGTGAAGTATTATAACAACCTGTGAGACATTGTAGCAACTTAGTGCCTTTGCAAAGACCTGTGAGGCATCAAAGCAACCAGTGCTAATATTCAACCTTGTGTCTTCACTAAGACTGTGAAACATCATAGCAACCAGTGCTAAGATTTAACATAGTCATAGCAACCAGTTTAACATTTAACCTAGTTCCATCACAAAGACCTGTGGGGCATCATAACAACCATTATTAACACTGACCCTTTGCCTTGAAAAGACCTGTGGGGTGTCATAGCAATCAGTGTTAACATTTAACCCAGTGCTATCACAAGACCATTAAAGCAACCAGTGATTATTCTAAACCAAGTGCATCATAATAACCTGTGTTGATATTCAATTGATCTTGCACTGATATTCAATGTGTTGCAAAATTTCTTTATCGTGACTAACACAATTTTCAATTTGATTTTCATCCACTTTACCAGAAACTCAATTTATCTTACAGATCTCCACAATGACTGAACGTCCAACCCGTAGTATCACAAAAACCATTGAGGAAGACAACATGTGGGATGAGGACAAGGAAGCTGAGAATGGCGCCTAGGGTGTTGATGATACAGTCACCGCGCACAATCAAAACCCTGGTCAAGCTGCGCATGATCGAAACCCTGGTCAAGCTGCGCATGATCGAAACCCTGGTCAAGCTGCGCATGATCAAAACCCTGGTCAAGCTGCGCATGATTGAAACCCTGGTCAAGCTGCTCATGATCAAAACCCTGGTCAAGCGGCGCAAGATCAAAACCCTGGTCAAGCTGCGCATGATAGAAACCCTGGTCTTGACCTACAACGAGATGCGGAACTCTGTGACCAGATTAAAACTCTTGAATTTAGAATCCGGGAGAACAGCGAAAAAATTCACAAGCTAGAACTTGAGTACACTGAATTGAAAAGCAAAAACAATGAACTTCACGACGACAAGGAAGCCCTGGCTCTGGAACAGGCAAATGAAAATCTTACAGAAGCAAAAGCTCTATCTGCAGACTTGCTAAACCGTCTTGATGACTCCAGCCCCTCATCCACCGAATCAAAACCATCTGTCTTAATTCTAACTGACAATCCTGATCTCTCCAGCGCTCTAAGTGAGAAAAGTTTCTCGTGGAAAATGGAGGTTAAATCTCTTGCAAATGTGATGTCAAATGATCAAGGCAGTAGGCAGTACGAAGGTTTTGATAAAATTGTACTTCTAATGGGAACCACCTAAATATTGGAAGGCGATGATGGTCATCAGGTTGCCACCAACATAGTTTGTCTGGCCAAATTGATTTTCAATAATTAAGTACACCTGTAGCAGCAGTCCAACTCCCACCTATGCGTGATCAGAAAAGGCAGATGGCCATTACTCTGCTGAACTCCATGCTCCAGCGGCAGTTAACTAGTGGAGAGTTTGACTTCATTGAGGTGGTGCGAACCCAAGACAAAAACAATAAATATTTGAAGGGTCAACTTTTAAAGGCCGACGGATATAGTGCTACTGCCCTAGGTCTGAGTTTGATATTTGAGGCCCTGGAGGAGCAGATAACTGTGGCAGTTCGGGAAAAACCAGAGTCTAAACCTTCATTTGCTTCATCTGACGAGGAAATTCAGGAGGCAATCCAAATCAATGACGATCAAGCAGTTGGTGTAATCATTGGAAACAAAGGCAGCAACATCCGAGCTTTGCAAGCTAAGACCAATACTCAAGTTCACATTGTCCCAATATTGAGGAGAGATAGAAAGGTATCTCTGGCCTTAATCGTGGGCAACAGCCAAGGCAGAGCAGCCGCTAAGGAAGAAATCTTCTCTATCATCCGAAACGTAGAAAAATCTGATTCAGGAAAACGATCGGCGACTTCTGACTCAAGAGTCTCAAAATTCATGAAATGACACTTTTATAACAGCTGTCCCTGATCCAAACACTTGAATCCCTCGATGTCGAACGGTACCGAATATTAATATTTACATAATAAAGATCACAGTTTCAGCAACGGCAAGTCTCTGTCTTCTATTCGTAACAGGCTCACCCGGTCAGCTACTTGCTGGGGCAGCTCCTACCTTGGAAAACCAGCCCAGATACCCATTAACGGTACATGGGTATCAACAGGTAAACATTTCAGAACAAATGCAAATGAAAAAAAAACCATTAGTTCTAAATTCGCAAAAGACAGTCACCTCAAACCGTTTTAAAATTTTTGCCAAACATGCTACTTATGTGGGTGGCAATGAAAATGGTACATTGAGTGGAAAAGCAAAACATTCCGTTAGCAACAACCTGAGATTTTTGCTTTGGAATGCCCAAAGCATAAAACAGAAAACTGAACTTACTAGAGATGTCATGAGTGAACATGATGTTGACGTCTCACTTCTGGTTGAAACTTGGTTACAGTAGACGAACTTCGAGTGCTTACAAGTGACTGGTTTCAGAGTATCAATGAGGTCATTAAAGCTGTTGCTTCAATCTTTACCATTGAAACTTGTGGCTCTTTCACTGACTCATAGGACTTCTAATGACATGTATAGATGCAGCAGTGACCAACATCTGGCTCAGTGACATGTATCAGAGCAATGCTAAGTGAATGGGCAGTAGAACAGTTGTCATATGAAGTGCAGTCACTGAGTCATAAATCTGACCCATTTGACAATAATCATTGCTCTCTTCATGAAAGATGTGGTGTTGACACAGTCAGTCAACATGAAAGCTTGTCCATCTGAATTGCGATAGTGAGTTATAAATCATGGCAGAAGTGCGACGGAATTATATGCATGCTTGTGTCTAAGCAGGGTTTTTGTGTATATAAAATGTAGCAACCTGCTTATGAACAAGGGAGCTACACAAGAAAGCCAGGGGCATCCCTCCATTGCATAGCTAGTTTACACTTGCCCTGCCAACAAGTACATATTATAAAATTCTGAGGTATTCTAATCCTTCACAGCTTTTTCTGGCCTGAAATATCTATAATTTAGATAATTGTTTGTGTTTTTCCTCAAAGAAATATTTGGAACAACAAACAGACAACAATTAAACATTCAAACATAGATACAATTGCTTTGAATATCTCAAACTGTGAATTCTGTTTGTCACGCCAGAGGAAGATTAATCTGTTTGTTATAACTTCGCTAAAATGAAGCACTTGTGGTCAGGATGGCCAGGAGCAGCAGACGCCAAGATCAGCTGGGGATCAGTAGCATTGACAGTGGTCAAGCTTTGTTGATTGCAGGCCTATTACTCAAAGAGACAGGAGTGAGGTCACTGGTGAATGCTATGACACCTATCACATAGCATGGTATGTATGGGCTATGAGTCAGTCACACGTTTATGAGGTATCAAAGTTATGGTCACTTAACATGGCAGGGATAGGGCTGTGATGTCAGTAACAGCCGAGAAGTGTATTGCATGTAAACACTCGAAGTTCGTCTAATGTAACTCAAAATGATTTCGTTGAAATTGGTAATCTCGAGCAGAGTGAATATGTCTTTCATAATACCCCACGGGAAAACAGAACAGGTGGTGGTATTGGTGTATTGCATAAAAGAGGTTTGAAAATTGAAAAGGTTAAATCTGAACCACAACCACGTTTGAGAATATGGAAATCCTTGTAATGCTGAAAATATTCAATGAATGAATTCTATGCAGAGTTCTCCAAATTCTTATCAAACTACCAATCCTGTAATCACGAGCTGATCATTACCGGAGATTTCAACTTCCATATTAACAAACCAAATGATCCTAGAACCCAACGGTTTAATGACCTGCTAGAGATGTTTGACCTTAAACAACATGTTATCGGACCAACTCACAAAAGTGGGAATACGCTTGATCTAATCCTAACTCGGAAGAATTCAACAATCACAAATTGCACCGTAAGTGATCTGAACTCCGATCATAACTGCATATTGTTTGATATCAAAATAAGTTGCGAAAATCAATCCAAATTGATAAAATTCAGAAAAACAAGTTGTATAAACCAGGACAAGTTTAGAACAGATCTGAAGAGCAAATTATGTTTCGCACCTTCATCATCCAAAAACAAACAGTATTTGGATGAGTTGGTTAGAATTTATGAATCATCATTAGAAGTGTTAGATAAACATGCTCCTGAGGTAGAGAGAAAGGTCTGCATCAGAAAACCAAACCCATGGACTAATGCTGATATCAAGAACCAAAAAGTCGAAAAAAGGAAGGCGGAGAAGAAATGGAGAAAAACAAGGCTGACTGTCGACTGGGAGATTTTCCAAAGCAAACGCAATGCCTACAACATACATCTTACAGCTCTAAAAATTGATCTGAAGAAATCAGTTTTTTTCCCTCAGTGCCGGAGTGGACCTATTATGTCATAGGTGGATACTCCATAGCCAAGCACTGGAGGATATGCAAAATTGGTGGAATCAATGATGCCATAGGTCAAACTGGCCAATAGCATCCGTTGTGAACAGTTTCATCATAGCCTTGCAGTTACATCATTGCCAGAGCGGCCAATAATATCACAACAACTCAGGTGCAAGGTTGGATACTCCTGGGGAGGGGGCACTCTGCTCAAAAGCTGTCAATTGATCCTTATGTTTCCATATTAACTCCTGTGAACTGTGGTAACCAATAATACAGGATTAAACTAATTGTTGGTAGTTTTACACTGAAAGGAGCCGCCAACAAAACTGCAAACGGTAAACAAAATGCTTGACATGACAGCTCCATATCAAATCCAATCAAGATTGGTAGCATGTTGTGAACAACTGTGATTAATTTCCAGTTATCCTATTAACCATGCTTGCTTGAATTTCAGGCACTTTTGGTATCACCAAATAATAAACAATCCCCCCTCCAACTTAACACCTGAGTTTTTGCAGTGGTATCATTGGCTCATCTGGCCATGACATAATTGCAAGGCTATGATGAAGTTGTCTACATGAAATGCTATTGGCCAGTTTGACCTATGACACCATAGCTTGCACCAAAGTTGTATAGGTTCCAATGGAGTCTCCAGCTTTGACATCATAGGTCCACACTATGAAAAACATATATTTCTTCAGAGCAATTGCGAGAGCTGTAATGAACTGAGGTCTAAAAATTTTAAATCCATCATGCAGTAACACAAAGGAAACTCAAAGGCCATGTTTAAGACAATAAACTCAAGTCTAAACAAAAACCACCCCCCACCACTACCTGATCATGATGATGATAAGTCCCTTGCTGATAATTTCAATATCTTCTTTGACGAAGAAAATTTCAAAATTGAGATGTGAACTACCCCAAGCTCTCAATACTCCCTCAAATTTGAACTACACAAACCGTTCTTCTGGTTACAGTTCCTCTACTGGAAGATTCACAGAATTCAAAAGCCTCTCCGAAGCTGAGGTAAAGAGACTTGTGCTTTCTATGCCCACTAAGCACTGTAAGCTTGACCCTCTGCAGACCTGGTTGATAAAAGAGTGTCTTGATGTGGTCATACCCATACTCACTGAAATAGTAAATGTATCTCTCGAAATTGGTGAAATGCCATCAAACTTAAAACACGCTGTTGTAAAACCACTCTTGAAAAAACAAGGCATTGATCTTGCTATGAAGAATTATCGACCAGTTTCAAATCTCTCCTTTCTGAGCAAACTTATTGAAAGTGCAATTATCTCGCAATTCATCAATCATTTAGAGGTAAACAAACTTAATGATGAGAGACAATCGGCGTATAAGAAAAACCACAACACCGAAACATTACTTCTGAAAATTCACAACGACATCATATCTAACATGAGTGATGGTCGGGTTTCAATGCTTGTACTGCTTGACCTATCGGCAGCATTCGACACAATTGATCATAATATTCTTACCGACAGACTATACAATAAGTATGGCATACAAGGAACGGCACTAAAATGGTTCAAATCATATCTCTCTGACAGAACCCAATCAGTGCTTATTAATGATACTGAATCAAACAGACTGCCTTTGATGTGTGGAGTACCTCAAGGCTCAAAACTAGGTCCAAGCTTATATTGCGCCTTTGAGTGATATAGCGGGGAAAAATGGTATTGAAGATGAAAAATATGCGGATGAAGAGCAACTCCTTCTCTCCTTTAAACCCCAAAATATGACTAGTGAAAGTGAAGCCTTTAACAAAATGGAAAGATGCATCAATGACATACGGAAGTTCCTTTCCGAAAATAAACTGTGCAATAATAGTGAAAAAACAGAATTACTACTCATCGGTTCTTCCCATCAACTAAACAAAACCACTTGCAACAAGATAAATATTAATGGCACTGACATCCAGGGTTCACCCAGTGTTAGTAATCTTGGAGTAGTCTTTGATAAAAATATGTCAATGAACAAACATGTCAACAATATTTGCAAAAATGCTTACTTAATATCAGAAATATCGCTAAGATTAAAAAGAACCTTGACAAAGATAGTCTTAAGGCAGTAGTCAATGCTCTTGTCACTCCACATCTGGACTATGGTAATGCTCTACTTTACAACATTTCAAATTTTCTGATAAATAAGCAGATTACCCAAAACTCAGCTGTAAGATTAATTGAAAATCTTTTCAGCCAGTGCTATTTATAATGGCTGAACAGCGCTGGTGAGCAATTTATTGTAACTAGCGCTTTACAAGTCAATACTATTATTACTACTATTATTGAAGTATGAAATTATTTAATTCTATCATAGAGCTATAAGGGGTATATAGATCCATGATTCTATCTATCTATGTGGCTATAGGCTTATTGCATTGTCCAATAGGCCCAATTGGCAGATCTGTTATGAAGAATTTCAGCATATATGAAGGTGTGAAAGTTAATTGCACTTGGTCATGCGTCGCAGGTCAAAAATGTCTATTTTTTCTATTTTTTGTGATATATCATCAGTCCTCAACATGCACAGGCTCTAATACAAGGACACCCAAATTCAGCAACTAATCTGAATGACATCAAGCTTGGTTTTTGCTTTTTAAGGGTACATTGAATATATTTGCGACCACAAACTAAACTGCTCACACTTAAAAACGCACACTTCCGAAAAGGTTAAAAGTTGTACTTCCCAGTGAAACACTTTGATATAGAATTAAAGTGGACTTTGGCACTGTGAAAATGGCACTGCGTGACTCATGATAGCCGATGAAGTGTCATCTTCTCTACTTTCAACATGGGAAACATAGAGGCTGTTTGATTAGTCATGATCAAGAGTAAGCCATTTGACTTCTCATAACCAATTTTAGATTGAATTTTAGAGTGAAAAACAGATGCATAATCCTTTCATTTGGCTGTCACCAACAAGTGGGATAAGTCTCCTTCAATCAAGTTAACATTGAAAGTATTGGGTTTGATCATGACAAATCATCAGCATGATGACACACGAAGTGCCATTTTCACAGTGCCACAGTCAACTTTAATTCTATATCAAAGTGTTTCGCTGTAAGTATCACGATGAAAGTTTGCACACTTCTAGAAGCTGCCATCAGGTATATTCACAAAAATTTTCAAATCTCCAAGTGCAGTCGCTACTTTTGTGTCAATTTACTTAGTCGTGGTTACTGTCGAAAACACAAGTCACAAAATTTGAATATCCTGTAATCATTTTAAGACATTTTTTGTGATTTTCTTGTCATCAGATGACCCAATGTTTAAGACCAAGTGTTAGGTCCTGAATTTAAATTATCGGCAGCTTGAGCATCAGCAAATGTCCCACTACTCACAAAATGATTCATTCCTTCTCTTAAAATCACCATAAATGGTGAAAATTTTCTCATCAACAATGAGGAAAATAGGATGACCGACATTGACCGTGGTCAGCTTGGAGCAACGCAAGCACTTTCACACATCATGCTTCCGTTTTGCCTTTAGTAGTGATCTAATTCACAAATAAACATATCTGCAATTGATCTAATATGGCTGACTATCAAATCCACTCTTATGTCAGACTTATCATCAAATTCTGAACTTATACGAGTACAAAAAAGAAGACAAGTGACTATCCTCTTTTTCTTTAGAACATGTAGTTAATTAAGGTTTGTACATTTAAATTTACTAAATATCTAAAAAAAAAGTTTCAAAGTTCCTTCTTCAGAAATAGTCCAGGCAATCCATGGTTTGACCCACCACAAATTGCAATAGTTTTGATCTATACATTTTCTGAAAGCTTGGAAACCTGGCTTTGACATACTAAAAGTCTGCTCAGATATTCCCGTGCGAAGTTTGTTTTCTGAGGGGTCAATGAAGGGACTATCGGAACATTATTTTCGACGTCAAAATCCCAATCCAGCCAAGTGAAATGTAAATCAGGGGTTCAAAAAATATGGCATTATTTAATATTTCAATGACTTTTGGTTGGTAAGTGTGTTAGCATTCCAGAAAACAATTTTTAACAATATCTGCCTTCTGATAGGGGTCGTGAAGTAGCAAAATCCAAAATGGCCGCCATTACGCGCTATCCAAACGAAAAAATTCTTATATCTTGAAAACTAATTGAGATAGAGAAGAAATCATAGAGTCTATACCTATGTTTTTGGTACCAAGGAATTCAAATATGATATCAGAACATGTCTTGGTCCAATACTAAGAGATGAAATGCAACATGGCTGCCACTATGAGTTCATGATCCACCGAAACTATACAGTGACCATAGAAAAAATTACCATCAGTTAAAATAAACTGCTTTATTTAATATTTCATGGATTTAGGTGGATAAGTATATATAAGTAATCCAGAAAATAAAGGTTTACCATAATCTACCTTTTACTAAAGATAATAAAAATTTAATGGCACAATCCAAATAGCTACTATCATCACTATCCATATGCACGCCATAAAAATGGCTATACCTGTCAATCTATCAGTCATGAGATTGATATATCACAAAAGTATAATCTGTCTTGATCTGTGTTTTAATGCCAAAGAATTCAATAATCACATAATATATGGTTTAGCTTTGGTAATTTTTTTATTTAAATGTAATGATAAAATTGGTGCACCTGCACCCTCAACGGAGCCATCAACAGTAATGTTGTCAAGTACCAAGAAGAAGAAGGAGGTATAAGTAACCAAAAACTGGTTCATTGGTTGGTTGCAGGCAAACAATGAAATGTGACCTGTTATTTTATGAGAAATGTATGTATGCAAATGATTAGAAATGTACCTTAGTTATGTGTTACCACATCCTTAAGGGGCGGGCACATTTTCCACTCTGATTAAGGTGACACTATCATGTTTAAATTAAAAAGTCCTGAAATACACATACAAGCAGTAAAGTAAAATACTTTAGGATATGTGTGGGAAGAATACACACATACATAAATATCATCTATATTTCTGTTCCAACTAGGTCTAAAATAAATAAATTGCAAAAGAATTACAATCTATATTTCTGTTTCAACTAGGTCTAAAATAAATAAATTACAAAAGAATTACTATTGAGAGGCCATTAGGGACACTAGAAATCTTCACAGACACCTGTTAAGATAACTCAGCTAAACTTACTACTTCTTTCTCTTGCTCAGAATCTTATAGCCACTTTTACTGAATAGGCCCAAGAGTGGTCACAACCAAAAACAGAAAGGCGGTCTACCC
The DNA here is from genome assembly GCA_026936325.1 of Platynereis dumerilii. Lineage (NCBI taxonomy): Eukaryota > Metazoa > Annelida > Polychaeta > Phyllodocida > Nereididae > Platynereis > Platynereis dumerilii. Next base: position 120,250 of record JAPTHN010000130.1, read on the forward strand.
CGATTATTTTTGCACCTTTGTTCTGAATGCTCAACACTGACTTCACAGCAAATCATTCTTACAACATGAGCAGATTTTTTTGTCATTGCAACTGTGATTTGATAATTTTCATCAGTGACATAATTAGAGGCAGGCTCCTCTTGATTTTTACAGGCTTTGCTGAATTACTCTGAATTTTCTTGGACCAAATCCAGCCCCACTCTTGTAGGAACGAGGTAATTTCCATGCCATGCCATCACAGTGTAGAGGAGTAACCTCCATGAAGCAGCTTTGCTGTTGAGTCTCACCCCTCCTCCAATTAATCACATTTTTTAGTGTCTCTTCATCTTTTTCCATGAATGGACTGACTGCTATTCACAGATGACTTTTCACACTGAAAGTTTAGAAAGGAAAATTAGTGCCAATTTGTGTTACTGGCATGGACGACCCAGACGCTTCAGCAGCGTTGTGCTGTATACACTATACAGCTCAGGAAATAGCTAAAGTTGCCTATCCCAATGTCACATTTGTAAACCAGAAGACTTCAAAACAACAATAATAAGGAGAGTAGTGACAGTCAGGATGAGCAAATGTGTGGAACAGAGATTGAAACTTGGAGAATTGCTGAAGATCCTAGATGCATTCAATAAAAGTGAGCAACCACCAAACCATCAGCATGTTATGCCTGGTTATTGGTGGAAGGATGCTACAGCATGAGACATTGTAAGGATGCTACAGCATGAGACATTGACCCCTCATAATACAGACTTCGCATGCGACTATCTGAGCAGACTTTTAGTATGTCAAAGCCAGGTTTCCAAGCTTTCAGAAAATATATAGATTAAAATTATTGCAGTTTGTGGTGGGTTCACCCCATATTATCGCCAGTTGCCTGGACTATTATGTTCTGAATGTCTGAATGGCACACAACTAAGTTAGCTAGCAGGGATCAGAATCTAGCAGTCACTTGAATTACTAGAAACAGACAGAAGCATGTCAAAATATTGTCTAAATAATTTTTTTACTCTGTTTATCCATATTGACTGCATTTAAAGTACCTCAATGCTTTCTAACTGAAGTCAGGTCTGACGAAATCATATCTGGAGTTGACCCCTTTTTTAATCATATTTAGTGCTTTCCATTATTTCTACATTCTGCGGGTTCCAAAGGGTGAACAGTGTTTGATCCTGTTGTTATGCATTTCATTACCTCAGGAAATGCTATAAATAGTCTTTACCGGTGGCAACAGCCTGAACAGGTTCTTTTTGACACCAAGTGAAGACAGTATCAAAAGCAGGGGATTGTTTCAGTTAAACTTTGCAAAGGAACAAGAAGCAAAAGCGAGACAAGTTAACAGGGACATATATGAAACACTAACAGATTCCTGAAGTTTCCAAACACTATCACGGACAAATATTTTGAGACCAGACTTTGTGTGTTACCTGCTATATCTAGAGAGGTAGTCAATTTCAGTCAGTTGTGAGGGAAACAGCAAATTATACGAGATCCTAATGCAATTTTTGTTGGTACTGAAACTAATCCAACTCCAAACTCTCTTGAAGTAGTTAAACAATGATATTGATAAATGGGATTGCTACACTGAAATAAGGTTCAAGCACAATGCCTTGGTGTTGGCTTGTAAATACATTGAATGGTACATGCCTAAATAAAAGCATTGCAAGTACTTTCAAGTTTGTCAACATCTTGGGATTCTTCAAGGCCCATTCTTGCTGCAAAACAACTACTTGCAAAAAAAACTCAGCAACCACCACTAACTCCTCCCAACTGTATACTACAGAATTTTGTGAGACAAACACTCGAAACAAACATTATATGTGTTGAATAATTATGTTAAATCAACTACAAGCCTTTCTCAGTGATCTGTCTGATTGGGCAAAAAATAGTAGTGATTCTTGGTATTAAAAACATATATATCCACACAAAAATTACACCTTTATCTCAATTAGTTTGCAAGATAAGAGCATTTCATGATTTTGATAGTGCTTGACGGCAGTCATGTTTGATTAAACCTAATACAGTAAATCTTTTAACTTCTTGATTGCTTATATCATACTTACCCAACTAAATCCATTGAAATATTTAATAAAGCAACTTCTTTTAACTGATGGCAATTTTTGCTAAGGTCACTTTACGGTTCCGGTGGATCATGGACTCATGGTGGCAGCCATGTTGCATTTCATCTCTTAGTATTGGACCAAGACATGTTCTGATATCATATTTGAATTCCTTGGTACCAAAAACATAGGTATAGACTCTATGATTTCTTCTCTATCTCAATTAGTTTTCAAGATATAAGAATTTTTTCGTTTGGATAGCGCGTAATGGTGGCCATTTTGGATTTTGCTACTTAATGACCCCTATCAGAAGGCAGATATTGTTAGAAATTGTTTATGGAATGCTAACACACTTACCAACCAAAAGTCATTGAAATATTAAATAATGCCATATTTTTTGAACCCCTGATTTACATTTCATTAGACTGGATTGGGATTTTGACGTCGAAAATTATGTTCCGACAGTCCCTCCATTGACCCCTCAGAAAACAGACTTCGCATGGGAATGTCTGAGCAGACTTTTAGTATGTCAAAGCCAGGTTTCCAAGCTTTCAGAAAATGTATAGATCAAAACTATTGCAATTTGTGGTGGGTTCACCCCATTTTATCACCAGTTGCCTGGACAAAAAAGGGTTTTTTGTACCTAATCTTTATGAAGATATGACAGTGCTGCAGAATCTGACCTATTACAGGTGATATCATTACAGCCAAACACTTTGATATACAATTAGAGAGGACAGTGGCACTGTGAAAATGGCACTTCGTGACTCATGGTAGCCGATAAAGTGTCATCTTCTCTACTTTCAGCATGGGAAACATAGAAGCTGTTTGATTAGTCATGATCAAGAGAAAGCCATTTGACTTCTCATAACGGATTTTAGAGTGAAAAAAAGATGCATAATCCTCAATTATCCGCGGGGCCTTTTTACAAAATGTAGATGCTTTTGGCGCATGCCTAAACCACACATTATCACTCACTCGAATTATAGTAGATTTTGACAAAGATCCTGTCCTTTGGGAATATGCCCAAATCATTCATTATCATTCACTTAAACTATAGTGGATATTGGCAAAGATCAATCTGTTGGATATTAGCTATTTTTAGCCTAGTGAGTGATAATGAGTGAAGTGGGAAGAGGATATTTTGTCCCTAAATGCCATATTATCGCTCATTGTCGTGAGCAATAATGAGTGAATTTGGCCCAGGATATTTTGTGCCTAAATGCCATATTATCACTCATTCTCATCTTGAAACAACTTGCTTGTTGATAATTACAAAGTCATGATTACTAAGCATTGCTTGATCATTGACAGACCATAATAATAAGGTCTATGTGTCAGGCAGTCAAATATAAGCCTATAAGTTGTTCTAGATTGATGACAGATAATGGGTGGTGAGCAGGGAGGGAGGGACATCTGGATTTCGTCAGTAGAGTGGATTCACATAGAAATATTTGTGCTACAGGGTCGAAATTTATATCAAAATGTAGAAAATTAAATTTCTGAAATAATGATGCCATTAATAAGTTGATGCACCTTATATTAATTAACTATCGACACTATGCAATGTGCTGACAAAGCAAAGGGGTATAAATTTATTTGTGATTTTTTATTTAAGTCTACAACACGTAACAGAAAAATTGAAGATTGCAGATGTTTGAATACTAATTTGATGAAGAATTCCAGAAGTCTCACGGCAGGTTACATCTGGAGCTGTTTTGGTGCGCCGGGCTAGAATTTCCTCAAATCAAGTAATTTTATTTTACGTCGGTGAGAAATTATTACAACGAGAAAACATAAGCCAGAGGCTAATCATCCGACAAAATGGATGAATTTAAATATTTTGTTGATAATTTGTGATTTTTGGCAAATCGGCAGGGCAAAATTTAATCCATGACATTCCTAGAAATCAGAGGAACTGCTCCGGGGCAGTCAAAAAAATTTCAGCTTGTTGAAACTTTTTTTAAGCTGCTGCCATGGATGTGCCAAATATTTGGATGTCCAGCAGGCATTTTTTGATCGCAAGAGTAAAAAACAATTCCTCGACGGGCTGTAGGGCCATACCCTGCTCCTGCGTAGCATTAATGTGCTGCTCCTGCGGAACGTCTGCAGCCACGCCGGTGATTTTTGTAGTCATGCCAGTGGTTCTCTTCTTGCCCTACCGTTGTATGTTCTTGCCCCACAGTTGTATGTTCTTGCCCCGCCATTGTATATTCTAGCACCTAGCTCCAATGTATATTCTTGCCCTGCCGTTCTATGCCTCTAATCTCTATATAATCGTTTCGTCCCGCCGTTCATGCCAATTCTCCCTAGAAATAATTTTAAGCTGCTCCGCCGGGGTAAAATCCTTGACGTGAGAACCTAGCCTAAATTCAGCTAAACTGGCCAAATTGAGTTAGACATGTTTTTACCCTAATTCAAACACCACTGCTTGGGGAGATTTTTTCACGCTTGATTTACATTTCAAACTACAACTGTACAGAGTGCAAAGAAAAATAATAACTGAGCAAAAAAATATATAATAGATCAAGCTTTATTAATACACAACACAATAAGAAATAAGAAATATAACATAAAATATTGGTAAATGGTAATCCATTCACTTAGTTCTGGAGCTCTGGAAAATCCGCCTCATTCTCTAAAGCCAAATGCCTTGTATTAATTTTACAATTTGCCTGGAAAAAGCTATCATTAGCAAAATATTGCAAAAATATTCCAGGTAATAATGATTATATATATGTCATATGTATCTGTGATGATATGAGAATGTCAATAAAAGATTATATCATATGGCTAGCGGAAATACTCGCTTCCCATTGGCCGACAGCCGTGCAATATTCTACGATATTGCACGCATGTTATTGCACGCTCATTTTAACATGTAACAGATTGGACGGACCTGAGAGGAAGCACCATATTTTCATGCTGCAGCAGTCACAAGCTGACAAAATGATTGTTTTTCAATGTTACTAAAACATTTATTGTACAGCAACGGAGGCAGATAGGAAGATGGTTTTGACGGCAAAAGAAGCGCCTGTTAAAGGGCTACGTGGATATCAACTTTTTGTGCTGGTCATGTTATTTGTTGCTTCAGAATCGAGCATTAAGTGGCCGAAAAACAGCTTTTTCGCCGATTTTTCAGTGACTTTGTTGCGTTTAAAGGTCTAAAGTCTGCTATAAAGTTTAAGAAAAAAATATCAAAAAAATCCATGATCAAGTATATCATTTTTGGATTTCAATAGTGTGAAAAAAAAATTTGTGAATGAAATAGTCATTGATTTTTGACGTGATACATTTAAAACAGGCTTGTCAAAAGAAACACAAAACGAGTTTGGACAAGGAATTCCAGCCCTTTTCTTCGCATTTGCCACAAAAAACCATATGATATAACAGTTATTGCACATCACCTCGTGCAATATCAGTTTTTATGGCACCTCGGTGATTAATATTAATATTAGTCACCTCGGTGCCATAAAAACTGATATTGAACTCGGTGCTGTGCGATAACTGTATAATATCCCTGCCGGTATAAGATCAAACAAGAACCCGCGGGTTGCATAATGCAGGTGGAATTTTCTACTGTAGGGTTGCGTTTGACACAATATTTTCAAAACTTGGATTTTCATATGCATATGAGTTCTGAAACTTCAGGCCTTGGTAAAAAACAACTGTTTCTGGTCTTATTTTTCAGCTGTCAGAAGGGCATCATTTTGTTAATATCAATAAATGAGAAAATCCTGTCTCTTAATACCCTATACACATCTCATAATGCTCATACACGCCATTGCAGATGTTCTCCATCAGTGAAAATCTGAAAATGACATTCAAATGGCAAAATCAAGGTGCTCCGTCCAATCCACAAACTCATCTACGAAAACAATCTGTAACCAGATATGGAGCACTGAACACATTTGTAAGCAAAAACAGGTATATAGAATGTCTGAAGTACATCTCAAATGTATTTTTTTTATTTATTACACATAAGGAAAACCGGAAAAAAGAAATCTTACTTTTTCCGGACCATCATAAAAACACTTTTGTAATTTTGGCTATAAATGAGAACATCTGTCTCTTAATACCCTATTTATAATCCAAAATGCTCCTAAACACCACTGTGGATGTTCTCCATATGTGAAAATGTGACTTTCCAATAAGAAAATGCTATTTAGATGGCAAGATCATGGAGTTCGTCCCAATCCACAAAACCCATTTTTCTACAGAAACAATCTGTCAACAGGCCTAGAGCAATAACCACTGGATCTTTTAAAGCGAAAATTAGTATATAGATTGCCTGATATATATTCCACATACCTTTTTCTTGATTCTTAGATTTGGGGATTAGAAAAAATTATATATAACTTTTTTGATCGACAGAAATGCATCATTTTACCCCATATTGTCACAAATATGATTTTCTTTATAAAAATAACCCATACATAATCCAAAATGCTTCTGCGCACAAAACTAGGGGTTCTCCACTAACGGAAAATCTGATTTTCGAACACGAAAATTCACTATTTGATAGCAATATCGGGGTGCATGTTCTAATCCACAAAACCCATTATATGGTAAGTGACTGGTATAATGCAGTTGCGCATGCGCACCTGCATTAAAAATCATGGGTGACAAGCTCACTCCTGTCACACCTAAAAACGCATTTCCCAGCCCTCACACTCGCCTCAACTATGCACCTATCTTCATAATTCTATCCTCTGATCCTAATAACAGCAGAAAACAGTTCCACTGCTGTTTTATTTGCGTTTTCTACGGCAACTGTATTCTGCCACCAGGGGCGCATGAATCTGCTCAGTAGTTCCGCTTATGACATCGCCAGGGACTGGCGCCACTGCTCCATTTTCCCGCCAAAAACATCTACACAGACCTTAGCCAGCCACATGTGCAGCTCAATATTCCACAGTGGCTCACCCTCTTCTACCCATCGGATCTGCATCATATTACCCTCATTTTAAAGCTCTTCTCAAGCCCTTCCCTTCAATTGTAACGTTTGCTATCCTGGTCTGCTTCCTGCTTCACCATTTCGCCCCTAAACCTACTGTCTACAGTGCATCATTCAATCCCATTTCAAGATTGCATGCACCTCTCACAGCAAACACAAAACTGTCAGAATTCACAAAAGTCTTATGCAAATATTTATATTATGCCACTTATACTCTCTCGACTCCATTGCTTACTTCAACACCGCCTACCGTAATGCATACAACGAAGTGCCACTTCACTATTGTTTTTACGGCATGTACTTTTGTTTTATAATGGTAACTGCACACAGCTGGGTTGCAGTGTACAAAACACTGCACCATCGTCCTGCCTTTTATCATGGGTAAATCTAGTATTATATATAATGATTGAAAAGAATTAATCATATTTTGAATAATTAGTGGTTTCCTGGAATTTCTGGGATTATATTACAAAATGAGCTTCTGAGCAGTTTACTGAAAGAGGCGCCATACAATTCACTTTTATTATTATCATTAAATGTATTTTTAATAATTACATGACCACTATGCCACAGTGATGCTGATTGACTAAAAGCAGTCACATGACGACATCATAAAAGCTCATATTGCATGGTAAGAGTGCTATATGACTTTTTTTTTCTAAAACAAATTATCCTCAATGTTATCGTTTTACTGAATTTTTTTCATATTGCAGGGTTTGAGTGCAATATGAATGAGTTTTTTTTTTTTTTTTTCTTTTTTTTAAATTTTTTTTTCCCGAAAATGTTGAATGTAATTTTTTCCCTCAAATATCTTTTTGAACTTGGGCTGCACCCTCTTTCAATATGAATTTCCTCTGGCAAACAAAGTTTCATATTGCATCATATCATGCTGTATTTGCACTTTGTTCAATTATGATTGTACAATTATACTATAGAAGCTTCATATCATGTCACCAGAACTGAACTGGTCTAGGATGTTTAGCATGATTTGGCCATAATTATACAAGAATCTTCAATTAGACAAAGTTCCATATTGAAGAGGGAGGAGTGGAATGAATACCATATCCATCAGTTGAAATAGGCACTTATTTATTCAAACGCATAAGTCGTATTGTTGTGGTAAATCTACAATAGAATGAAATAAATACATGTCAGACTTTGAAGTCCACACCAAATGAAGTAATGAAATACATATGTAATAAAGTAATAATTGATATGTATATAATGGAATTCAGCAAACAATGAATCACATCAAATATACAAAATGCCTACAAAAATCAGTGCTATCATTGGCTTTCCCCTCTCTCCAAGACACTCATATTCATCATGTTCATTATGACATTCAACCTGAGAACAAATGGATACAATCTTATATAATAATGCTAATACAAATATCTGACTAAATTAAAATATACACAAATGTGATACAAATTGAATTAACTAAACTAACTCAAAGTACAAATAGCTAACTCACCTTTATACAATTCAAAGTTCAGCATATAAACCAAATGGCCAAGGTAAGGCCTTGTTGCTTCTTCAATATTTCATATTCAACTGATTCTGCACAATTGTAAAAATAACGTGCAAGCACTTTAAGCAGCGCAGGCCTGAATAACCTGTCACTGATGAGTTGGGAGTGGCATCCCACCGACCAAATGAACAGTACAACTTGGGCTTTAAATTCTAGTAAAAATGCACTAAAATGTACTAAAACTGCCTAATCTGAAGGCAAACTTAACTGATCGACTTCTAATTTTTGATGTGTATTATTTGTACTATAAGATAGCATACTGGCTACATGGCAAAGTTTGTTGTCTGCTCTGTATATGAGAACCAGCTAAATGTAAACAAGAGAACTCCTTAATTAGGTCACTTGGTGTGTAGAGCCCTGCGCGGGATGTCCCGTCCCGCGCGGGACGTGGGGATCCCGCATCCCGCGGGATCCCGCGGGATACCGCAAACAAAATTCTTGCGGGACGGGACGGGGCGGGACTGCAAATGGCCACTGCGGGACGGGAGCGGGATCCCGCACTGGTTCAGTCTGCGGGAGCGGGGCGGGACTGGGATGCGGGACTGTGCGGGATTGTAAATTTAAGCAGTTTCATGAAAAGCAATATTGTTAAGTTGGAAGTAATTTTGACAATCTTGTATTGAAATATATGATTTGCCACTATTGCTACTAGGCCTAACTAGAAATCTGAAATAAGCCATTTTAAAATAGACCAGACTTTTATAATCAGGTGCTGTGATAAAAACTGATTACTTGATGAAGAAACAGGTACTATAAAGAGTTGTTCTATTGTTTAGACAATGAATGCAATTTTTGTCAAAGTTTGTTACCCCTTTGAATATGGGAATGCTCCTGGTTTGGGGATTCCCCAGATTCATTGCATATATACTACTATTTAATCGTAAAATTTTGGTTGGCTGAGATATACTAGCACTCTAGCAGGGTTGGATTCAAATACAAATAAACCTATACCCATCAAATTATTCTGCAGATATAATTATGTATTAACGCAATCAGTTACATTTTTTGTGATATGCATATATACAATGTATTACTAAATAAATTAGTCATATATATGACTTATAAATTTTGATCATCAGAGGTCATATTAATTTATCATTTCATTATTTGCTTGTTAGAAACACAAGGGAATTAAACAAAGAAGTAAAATTTGATTATAATATCTGATGGATGTTCATACAATAGCTACCCCTATTGCAATGCAGCATTGCTCACAATAGACATGCATGGCCTTTGTTTGAATAGCAATTAAGACAATGGTCAGTGTTTGAATAGCAGTTTTTTTTTTTTTTTTTTAATTATTTTTTTTATTGTGAATATATTTTACAAGGGTAAATAAAACCGGGTCAGCCAGAGCTGTTTTAAAACCGGGCCCTTTTAAAAGTAGGTAATTAAGCACAGATGTAAACAATAAAGTAAAAATATATTAAAACAATTCGAGAAACAATATCTGAGCTGTAAAAAATAACAATAAAACATAAGTAAAATGACAATCGTAATACAACATATTATGTGTATACCTCTAACAATAGTAAATTCTCAATCAGTCTTTTTTATGTAGATCTTTAGCATTTTCTTAAACTTATTTATATCAGCACAATCCTTTAAATGTGGTGGCAGATTGTTCCAATTTTTTGCGCCATTGTGAAATAGCATATTGCGGTGAAATTCATTATCTGGTACTCCTATATATAAATTCATATCATGTTTTCTTGTAGTTTTTCCAGACACCTCAAAGTCAAATATGACATTATTGGTTAAATAATTCGGAGCGAGTCCATGAACACATTTGAAAATCAATAGAAGCTGGAAATACAGAAATCGCTTACGTATATTCATCCAGCCCAGATGTGTCACAAGGTCAAGACCTCTAACATTAACATAGTCAAAATTGTTTTCTATTATCCTAGCACAGTGATTTTGCAACCTTTGCACTTTATTTAAATTGTGTTGACTGGTGCTTCCCCATACAGATATAGAATAATCAATGCAAGGTTGAATTGTTGCATTATATATTTTGAGAAGTATACTTTTGTCAAGTACTTTACGAAGACGAGCCAATTTTGAAATTTTATATGAGAGTTTTCTGCATAGTTTTGAAATATGAGCATTCATCAATTTCTAGGCCTAAGTAATTTAGAACATTTACATGTTTTAATTGACTATCATTAACAGTGATATCAAGGGAGCAATTTGAGTTGTTACGTCTTGACTTAACTATCATCGAACGTTGACTTTTCTGTATTTATAACAATATTGTTCTTTCGATACCATTCAGTCACATTGTCAACACAACCTTGTAACACATCTTGCAGGGCAACCATTGAATCAGCATTTACATAAATAAGAGTGTCGTCAGCATACAAGTTTGCAGTAGCATTACCAACATATTGACTGATATCGTTTACAAAAATAATGAACAGTAATGGTCCTAGTATAGAACCTTGAGGTACCCCTATAGAAATATTTTGTACATTTGAGACTTTGCCATTGAACTTAACAATCTGATTTCTCTTAGACAAATAAGACTCTAACCATTCAAATTCATGTTCTTTGATACCATAAAATTGAATTTTCTTTAGAAGGAGCTTATGATCAATGGAATCGAAGCATTTTCGTATATCAAATGAACATACACCTGTAAAACTTTTGCTGCAAACATTATCAATACAGTCATCAACCACCCGATGAAGAGCCGTCTGTCTATTGTGACCTTTCAAGAAAGCAGATTGGTCAGATGTTATTAAGCAATTTGTAGTGAAATAGTTAAGTAGTTGAGAATGAACTTGAGATTCGAGAATTTTAGCAATGTGTCCAATAACTGAAATTGGCCTATAATTGTTCATATCAGTAATATCACCCTTGTCTTTGTACACAGGGGTAACTCGTGCAAGTTTCCAGTCTTCTAATACATTTGATGTTGACAATGACATATTAAATAAATGACACAGAAGAGGAGCAATAACAAAACGACTATAGTATAGCAGTTTAGACAGACAGACAGACAAAAAATTTATTCATAGTGAAAAGCCATACATGAAAAGACTATTATACAATATACAATAATTTATATATATACACAATTATATGATTCATATATTGACTCCACACTATGGGGAGACCTCTCTAAGGCAAAGAAGCCGCTATCGAGAGGCCACCCCAGAACAAAAATTTGAATCTGTCTACTGGAATCCCCAGGGTTTGCTTTAGTATACTCAGTCAAAAATAGTCTTACTTGTCAATTTTAATTATACGAACCAAAGAGGGTGCATCCAAGTTGGTGGATACTTAATTAGAAGAATTAAAAGAAGAATCCCGAGGGAACCGACAGGACAAGATACAGGTAATCAGGGGCAAGAAGGGGCAAGAAGAAATAGGTTTACTTGATATGAATGTGAGGTGATAATAAGAGATTGAAACACTTATCTCTGACAGACGAAGCAGTTTCTGAGAATACAGATGTCATTATATTGATTAATATAATGAGATTTGATGTATCTACAGAAGCCAGGGAGACTGTGGGAGTAGATCTTTTCTTTTATCTGAGGAGGACAGTTATTGAAAGCAAGTGGTACAATATATTGGATGCTATTTTTGGCAAATTCAGTTCTAACTTTTGGCAAGTAGAAATCATTTGATGCTCTAGTCATGCGAGTACGTAATTCAGAATTTCTCTTAAACAAATTTGATTGGAAGTATGCAGGAAGTCTATCATGTTCGAGTTTGTAGCAAAATTTTAACACCTGAAGAGCTTCCAGGTCAGAGATTTTAAGTAGGTTCAATTTCTTAAAAAGAGGATTTGTATGAGCATTATACTTTTCTTTCGATATAATTCTGACAGCTTTCTTTTGCAGCTTTACAAGTTCATTTACTTTTGATTTCCAGCAAAGTATACCATAGCTTAAATGTGGCAAGTAAAGGCTATTATATAGAGTACGCAGTATGTTTTCAGGCAGGATATTCTTCATTTTGGACATAATTCCTGCTACCTTTGATAATTTTGACCTAATCTTTTGAATATGTGCTCTCCAGTTAACATTTTTGTCCAATGTAATACCTAAATAGTCAAAAGTTTCTACAAATCCAATTAATGTTTCATTTATACTTATTTTTGGTTGCACAACATTCTTGCGTACATTGTGAAACAAAATAGCCTTTGTTTTTGACACATTTAGCGACAGTTTATTCAGTTTTAACCACAGAGTGATATTGCCCAACTCATCTATAATGTTGGTATCCCTGTCATGCCCACCAGTGTCAAAGGTGCTTAGCGTTGCTGAAAGGGCTGTGTCATCAGCATATATAACAGGATGAAACATCTTAGAAGCAAAATTGAGGTCATTGAGATAGATAATGAACAACAAAGGGCTAAAATTGATCCTTGAGGAACACCAGTTGTAATTGGGAGTAAAGATGAGAAAGTATTTTCCAAGGCAATACATTGTTTACGATTTGTCAGATAGCTTTCCAGAAGCTTGTAGGCATTACATTTTACACCATAGAAATTCAGTTTATTCAGTAATATTTCATGATTGATAGTATCAAATGCTTTTGATAGATCCAAAAAAATTGCTAAGGGAGTTTCTTTCTTATCCATAGAATTTATAATTCTATCAGTTAATTCAACTGCAGCTAATTCTGTTGAATGGGATTCTCTAAAGCCATATTGGTTCTTGTAGAAAAGATTATTTTTAGTAAAAAAGGTGGTTAATTGTGTGTGCATAACTCTCTCAAACACCTTTGACAGGCTGGGCAGGACAGAGATGGGCCTATAATTTTCAAGCATGGTACTGTCATTCTTTTTGTATACTGGGACAACTTTAGCAACTTTTAGCTTATCTGGAAAAATGCCATTTTCAATAGATTGATTAATTATTAGTGTGAGTGGATGAAGTATTTCATTTTTGATGAATTTAAGAACATTGTTGGATATGCCATCAATTCCAGTAGATGATTTTGGTTTTAAACTTTCAATAATTTTTGAAACAATTTGATCATTTACTTTCTCAAATGAAAATTCGTAACCTACCGGTGAAGGTAGATAGTCCTTGAAGGAACAATTTGGTGGGGTATGTATTTCAGATGCTAGTTTTGGCCCTACATTTACATAATATTTGTTAAATTCATCAGCAATTTTTTTCTTATCTGACACATACTTACCATTTATTAAGAAAAAGTTGGGAAAATCTTTTTTGTTTCCAGTCTTGTTGATGACGGTCTTAATAGAATCAAATCCAAGCACATCATTACAAGTATCAGGTCCTAATTTTTGTAGCTTGTCCAGTACACATTTCTCATTGATTTTTGTGAAGGAAAATGTTGAATTACATGCTGGTTGCTTCCATGGAATATTCTCAGGTTTACCACAAGTGTCTGCAATGATTTTTTCTCCTACAGAGCTAAAGTATTCATTGAACATGGTAGGACTCAAACTGGTAGGAGGATTAACATTATTTTTAGAACCAGTTACCTCGTTAATAATTTTCCATGTCTGTTTGGAGTTACTCCCACATAAATCAAATTTGTCCTGATAATATAAACGTTTGCCCTTTCTTATGTCACTTGTGATTTTATTTCTCATCTGTTTATATTCAGCATAAAGAACCGGGTCATTGTTTTTAACAGATTTACTTTTCAGATAATTCCTCCGGTACATATTGCTAACAATTTCCTTTGTTATCCATGGGTTCTTCCTATCTTTAAGTCTCATTGTCTTAAATGGGGCATGTTTTTTACTTATATTTAGAAATGCAATTTTGAAGAGTTTCCATCTTTCTTCTAATTTATCATTAGCAAGATCAGTATCCATAATAGCTGGACATTTACTCAATTCATTGAGAAAACTTTGCAAACAGAAGCAGCTGTAATCCCTGAAAGTAATTTGCTTGTGATTCACAGCTTCAACATTTTCCTTCAAGCTGTAATCAGTAACAACACAATAATGGTCACTCATAGAAACATTGATTACATTAGTATTGGAGTGTTTTTCACAGTCAGTTGTTAGTATGACATCTATCAAAGATTTGCTTTTCAGAGTTACTCTAGTTGGAGATGATACAATTTGTTTCATTCTAAAGATATTTTCAATATTCGAAACAGGATTCTTGCTATTCATTCGACCATTATAGCAATCAAAATTCAGATCCCCCAAAACAATTACAGAATCATACAGATCAACTGCTCTTTGAATTGCATTTAAAATATTGTCAAGATAATCACGATTAGAGTTTGGTGGTCTATAGACAGTGCCTATAATGAGTTTACTTTTTTTAAGTTTTATGGATACCCACAGACTTTCAATACAGCACCCTATATCATATAAAACTTCGTACTGGATACAATTTTTTATATAGAAGCAAACTCCCCCTCCAAATTTGTTTCTGTCTTTTCTTACAACCGTGTAATCTGAAACTTCAATGTCTGCATTGTCTATAGAATCATCAAACCACGTTTCATTAATACCAATTACATGAAAAGTATACATCTTAACGAGAACTGTAAAGTCTTCTATCTTGTTTATCAGACTTCTGGTGTTTAAGTTTCCCAGCCTAAGATTACAACGGGAATCAGAATTTGGATTAACATGCATATTGTCAACAAGATTCTCTGTAATATCAGTAATGCAGGCATTGTCAATATCATCACATGCAACTTCATTATTACATGCATTATCAGTGTCATCACAAAAGTTATCAATAGACTCACTCGAATTTACTACCTTCTTACATGTATTATCAACATCATCTACATGTATGTTATTATTCACAAAACAAGTACTGTTAGCAGCATAAGTCAGATCAGACATATCCTTCACATTTCCAGCATACTCACATACATTTTCAGCAATATGACATTCACAAACAGTTCTGCTTTCACATTCATTTTGACCAATAGTTTTACTACCATCATGTCGGATTTTATCCTCGACCTTGTACAAATTTACATTGTCAGCTGAGGTATTTATAATCTCTACAGTACTAGAGACATATTCAGGGATACAGTTAATAACTTTAAAACCATCATGAGCATATAAAATTTTCATTCTTAGAAGATTTTAAAGAGTCAACGGTTTGATCATTAGAGCCAAAGTTTAGTTTGCATTCGGCTCGATCCTCTTGGCCTATTTCCTAGAAATTGCAAAATTTTGCTTTATGACCCCAGGACAGGCAGGAATTACACTGTACTTTCCCACCATGCCTACAGTTCTTGGAAATGTGGTTTTGCTCGCCACAAAACCAGCAATGTCTGTCATATTGCGAAGTACTTCTGCTGTACGATGATGACTCCTCGTGTTCCTCATTTTTGGGATTTATCGAGTCCCTAATGTTCATAAGGATTTGACCCATTAGGTTTCTGCCGAACCAGCTTCCCTCCCATGATCGATGATCATGCAGTGATCCGCCTATTCCCCAGGTTTTGTTGTGGGTGGCTTCTCCAATTATGTTCCGACCAGTCTTGATGAGTGCATCCCGAGCTGATGCATTTTGGGCATACTTAGCCATATTTGCCAGAAACAGCGTCTTCTCTGCTTCTGGCAGCCAAGCCTGTCTATCAAAATTCTTGACTTGCTTTTGCAGGGCAATAAGCTTGTAGGGATCTGTAATTTCCATAGCCTCATCAGCTGCCGACTTGTCTCCAAAGAAATTTGCCATTGTGTATGTATATAGCTGCTCATTACAGTTGTATTTTGTACCATCGACATAGATGGGAGTGTCAGTATGAAGATTACTGAACACAGAGTCCCTTCCATAGAAAAGTGTGATTCCATTTTTGGATTTAGTGCAAATTCTCTTTTTCCTAGACACTGGTTCTTCCCTTGCCAGGTTACTAACTGTGGAATTTGAGTGACTTGCCGTACTTGGACCATCTAGGTTGCACTTAAACTCTTTGTCCAGTTTTAGGTTCTGCAACAGGCGATTGACTCCTGCTGCAGATAAGTGCAGGCCATCAGACAGCAAGAGGCTCTCGTCAGGAATTTCATTAAGAAATTTAAAATTCAAGTCATTGTTCACAAAAACGATATCATGAGACTGAGCAAGTACAGCAAGACGTTCATTGAGGCTGTTCAGTCTGTTCACAGGCACTTTGTCAAGGCGAGGTGGAATGCTGCAAATTGTCACTTTCAATGCCTTTGATTTGGCCATTTTTAAGAGATTTTGCAGATTTTCTGTGACCTTTTCAATGTCTGCCTTTGATGCAATGTCATTTGTGCCACAAACAATTTTTATATCTTTGTAGTAGTGATCGCTCTTTTTCAACTTCTTTATGACATCATTAAATTTGGCACCTCTCATGCAGGCAACAGTGACATCATCAACAATAGGTTCGACATTCCTCAGCAGCGAATCACCTATAAGTAGATGACCCTTTGCTTCGGTAGCTTTGTCAGATGCAGACTCGTCACCATCGTCCAAATCTGAGTCAATAGAGATTGTTGATGTGTCTTGTAGTCTCAACTTCTGTCTGAGACTTTCATTGGCTGCTTTCAATTTTTCACATTCCTCAATCTTAGCAGCCAACATTTCCAGTGAATGTGACTGTTCTCTTACATCACTGTCATCATATTGTTGAGGGGCAGGTCCATTGCTGACAGTTGTGTTGAGGTTTTCCAGTAATGAGAAAATGTTCCTAATTGATTTTTGGACATCCTTCAGATTTTTTGATATTGTTCTGCAGCTGGGACAGGGCCAGAATCCTATCTTTTTTATCTGTTTTAGTTCCTTTGGTGTTAATATACCCACACAGTCAGCGTGGTGCCAAACAGTACAAAGGTGACACTGTATAGACGACGTGGGAATGTCATCCTCATTACTGTTGCGATATTTACAGTTTGTCAGGCAGGTTTGCACTTCATCATCATCATCGCCACTTTCATGTGATGAGTCAGGATCTGCATCTTCAGGACATATTTCCTCAGTAGATTCACCATCTTCCATTTTTTCTGGGGTGCTTGTTTCCTCAGAGGTACTCTCCACATCAGGGCTCTTCTCAGAGGGGGTCTTCTCAGAGGGGATCTCCTCCGAGGGGGTCTTCTCAGAGAGGGTCTTGTCACCAGGAAGGATCTTCTCACCAGAGGGATTCATCTCCATCATAGGGTTCTCCACCAGGAGGCTACTGTCCACCAGAAGGCTTTTTGTCACATTCTGGGAAATTTTGATCTTCTGGGTTTAGATCTTCATTGTCACTATCTTGCACAACAATGGAATCATTGTCAAGATCATTGTTTGTCACAGGTGTGCCTTTGGCTTCAGAAGAAGCCATGACAGCTTTCAGTTCAAGGCAACACCTTCAGTCTCCACCTTTTTGTATATCACAGTCTATCACACCTCTTTAACACAAAGAAAAGAGTGTCAGGCTATTGTGCTTCACTGACCCCCCTAACCTTCTCCCTGGGTGATATTGAGGGGTTGGCCAAATTGAAGCAATAAAATAGCCAAAAAGTCACTTCCCTGTGATTTGGATCACTTGATCCTTCTGAACGAGTGTCCTTGATGCTTCAAACAAAAACTTAGTCCTGGAAGTATATCCTTTACTACTCAGGAAACAACAAAAAATCCAATTTTTGAGAGAGCAAATTTTCAAGCTTGTGTTCATTCAGGTGGCGACCTCTATGAAACAGTTTAATGGCATTCAAAATGAATCAGGGTTATGCCATGAAAATATTGTGCTATTTCACATCATTAGACAATATCACTGGCATTTGGTCAGTCAATCTAAGTCAGTTTAATGAAAATGGAAAAATTTGCAAAGTGAAATTGAGAATAGACACCATTACTAATCTTGAATAGCATCATTAATTTTGGATTTACCTTGATTGCATATACATGATATAAGCCTGAATTGAGTTCATAGTAGCTGCAATTTGTTGTTTTTATTTTCCATAGTGATAATAATTCTGTGAATCAGTGAAAATTATAAAATTACTGGATTCATTTCTGAAATAGTATCAGTGTCTGTGCTGGGCAAGTAAAAGATCCCTCACGTGGGAAAATGTGTAACATGTTGAGGACTCCAACTCTCTTTCTCTCATCATCAATCAACCCAGAATCTATCTATCTATCTATCTATCTATCTATCTATCTATCTATCAATCTATCTATCAATCAAGCAATCAATCAATCAATCAATCAATCACTCTATCTATCTATCTACCTATCTATCTATCTATCTATCTATCTATCTATCTATCTATCTATCTATCTATCTATCTATCTATCTATCTATTGATCAACAATCAATCAATCTATCTATCTATCTAGAATCAATTATGTGTGGTCTTATATAAAACTTCATTGTCAATAAGTGCGGGACTGAGTGCGGGACTGACTTAGGCTGCGGGACGGGACGGGAGTCCCGCAAACATATGCCTGCGGGAGCGGGGCGGGACGGGACAGATAATGGAAAGTGCGGGACGGGACGCGGGTCCCGCAAAGATAAGAGCTGCGGGGCGGGACGGGAGCGGGACTGGTATTTGTGGGACGGGACGGGGCGGGACGGAAAAATCAGTCCCGCGCAGGGCTCTAGGACAGTGTCTGGCTGTCAGTGCAGCAGCAGAGCAGCAGCAGCTCACCATGTACAATCATTTAAATTTCCTGGGAAGACTAGCTTTTTAGTTGAGTAAATAAAAAAATTATTTTCACAGAAGTTTACCAAAAGTTGATGGAAGCAAGATAAACTCATGATGAGACCATATGGCAAGTTTCAGAGTGATAGGTGTAACAGTGCGATCGCCTATATGGTCAGAGTTTGTAGAAAAATGCTAGGGGTAAGAGCAGCTGTGCTGCTAAAAACCGACATTTCACCGAAAAGTTGGTGTGAAACGCAAGAAAAAGCTGAGAAACACTGTAAGTGTGCCATGCACATCCTAGAGGAGAAACGATGTTTGACCAACTAAACAAAACTGTGAAATATAACTGCATTGATTGCATGCTGAATGCAACACTCCCCACCTCGGATCAGCTGATCTGATCCTACAAGTATGATTCACAAATTTTATTAAATGTAAAACATCAATCAAATAATTTTACAATAAACACAATAGTATAAACATGTATACAGTACTTAATACAAAAATGTACGATCAAGCAATATCAATATCCAATACATAAGTTGAATTTAATTTAAGATTATACAGAAAAGCATACAATATGAAACATGTAATCTTTTTTCAATACAATCATACAACAATTATTAATAATAATCAATCAGAAGCTTCAAGCAGGACAACCTTGGTGATTGGTCTGACCAATGTAGTTGCAGAAGTTTTGATCTTAACAGATCTCACAAGTTGATCCCTGCCATGCACAACTTCAATCACAATTCCAAGTGGCCAGAGACCTCTGGGGGTAAATTCAGCAACTAAGAGAACAAGATCTCCAGTCTTTATGTTCCTCTATTTGTCTGTCCACTTGTTTCTTCTCATCAATTCCGGCACATCGCCGCCAAAACTGATTGCTCAAATGTTGAATATATCTCCAGCGTCTTCTGTACTAGGGATGCACGGATATCCGGCTAAGTATCCGGTATCCGGCCGGATAGTGGAATTTGCAGGATATCCGGTATCCGGCAAAATGAGGGAATGAGAACCGGATATCAGAACCGGATATCTGGCATGTTCAAAACTTAATGAAAGGCTAAAATTTTGATAATAACCAAAGGAACGTTACCACAACAGAGTCAACAACATTATTTCACCATCTTCAAAATCCGAATTCAGTTACAGAACAAAACGAAAAACATTCCATCAGTGGAACAGTCCTCCTGCCGGACGGATATGTCTCAGCTCTCATAAAAAATATTCGTAATCAACCACAAATGCCGAAAAACTTCCTTTTTCGCATGTTTACTATCCGGTTCCAACTATCCGGTTGCTATCCGGTATCCGGCAGTTGGTGTTGCCGGATTATCCGGTATCCGGTATCCGGCTATTTTCACTATCCGTGCATCACTATTCTGTACATATCACCAACTCTGAATTCACCTGGAGGAACATCAAGATTGTGCTTGATGATGAGTAAGTGGTTTGGAGATAATGCAGACATATCATCAATGTTGTCACTGACTTTGGTGATCGGACGACTGTTGATGATGCATTCAGCTTCTGCGAATAATGTCTGAAGAATTTCATCTGTAAGTCTGCTGTCCTTCACAATGGCTGCAAATACTCTTCTGATGATCCCGATCAGAGATTCCAATACCCCTCCCATGTGGGATGCATGAGGAGGGTTGAATGACCACTCAATTTGCTGGCTGGTGGCAAACTGTTGCAGTTTCTTTTGTCCATCTCTTTCAGTCCTTTGAAATTTCAGACAACCCACCTACAAAATTTGTGCCATTGTCAAAAAACACTTTAGTAGGGCAGCCTCTCCTCAAGATGAATCTTCTGAGGGCATTCAAAAATGCATCAGTGTCAAGATTGTCTATTTTTTCAAGATGAACAGCTCTGGAAGTCATGCAAGTGAAGATTATTCCATATATTTTCACAGAAGATCACACCACTTTCACATAAAAAGGACCAAAGCAGTCCATGCCAATGTAGGTGATAGGTGATTGACCTGGGGTCAGTCTCTCAACTGGCAGATCAGACATCTGTTGTACACAAGGAGCAGCATACAATTTTTTGCAGGTTACACATGAAGATTTCACACTTTTGATGACAACTCTTGCTCTGGTGATCCAATATTTCGACCGAACCAAACTCAGGATCCATTCGACTCCCAAGTGAGCAACATTGTGCAGTTCTTCTACAATCATTCTTGCAATTTGATGTTTGTGAGGAATGAGAAACGGATGCTTCTTACCATCCTGCATGCTTGCATGTTGGATCCTCCCCCCTACTCTTAGAATACCACTTGGGTCTAAGAAAGGTGTCAAATCTTGGATCGAACTGGATTTATGAAGAGACATACCAAGCTTGAGCTTCCTGATGTCTTCACCATAGTGTTGAGCCTGAACATGACGGATCAGAAGAACTTCAGCTGCTTTGATCTCTTTAACGGTAAGTACTGCAGGTTTCTTTTCCTTTGTTTTCAGCTGCTGGATTAACCGTGTCCACCAACATACAGCGCGTTGCAACTTGTGCCAACTGGAATAATGTGTTATTAGTACATCCAATGGGTGAGATTTTACATTGGTCATCAAAACAGTACTTTTTACAGCAATACTACTCGATCTCACCTCACGATCAGCAGAAGACAGATCAGCAATAGACTCTGCAGTATTCCACTTGGACTTGTAGTCTTGGAGAAAAGCTGGACCCATCTCAACCAACTCTTACACTGTTTATCAGGTACTTGATTGTCCCAATCAAGTTTAAATCTTGTGACTTCTTGAAGAATAATCTTGCCGACTACATGCACTGGACTAAGCAATCCAAGGGGATCGAACATAGAAGATAACAAGCTCAGCATAGATCTTCTAGTCACAACTTCAGAGTTCATCACATCCAATTCAAAATACATTGTATCACCCTTTGGATTCCATTTGATACCCAGTGCCTTACTTGGATTTCCATCGTCAAAATTCTTCACTTCGCTCGCTCTGTCCACATCAGGCACCTCCATCAGCAACTTCTCATCGTTTGAGACGAACTTGGTCAAGTTGAAGCCTCTTCTTGCCAGCACTTCTCTCGTACCATGGATGACTTCTATAGCTTCTTGCCTTGAAGTGGTAGATTGCAAGCAGTCATAACGTAAAATGCATTTTTCACAGTTTCACTCACAATCTCGCTGACTTCAAATTCTTCCACCGTTCTCCGAAGGGCATAGGTAGCAGCACTGGCACACCAAACTCCACCGAAGAGATGTGATGTCATGCGGTAATGCTGGATCTCCTGGTCCTCATTCATCCACAGGAATCTCAGGCAGTCTCTGTCCTTGGCTGGAACTCGTACTTGGTTGTATATTGCTTCAATGTTTGCCATTACTGCAAATTGATGACGTCTAAAACGCAAAAGAACATGTTGCAATTTGTTGTTCAAATCTGGACCTTGTAATGCTTTGTCATTAAGCGATTCACCTGAATATTTTGCAGAACAATCATATACAACACGAACCTTGCCTGGTTTCTTATCTGTTACAACAGCCTGGTGAGGCAAATACCACATATTGTCATACAAATTCGCAAGAGAATCAGCAGGTACTTTCTCAGGATAACCTTTTGACAACAGCTTGTCAATTTCAGCGTCATATTTTAAAGTCAAGTCTTTCTTCACAAGATTTCTACTCAATGACTTTAGCCCAGCAGCAGCAACACAAAAGTTATTCGGAACAGTTACATCATTTTCCATGGAATTGGTAAGACATAATGTTCGTCATCAATAACAACTTCTTTGTCCCACAACTGTAACACTTCCCTATCAGACTCAGACTCAGACTCAGACAGTTTTATTTTGCCAACAATTATATACATGATAAAGAGTTCAAATGAAATACATTTAATTAAGGCATGGCTGAACCAGTAGCTGGGTTGGGTTAAATATGACTATAAGGAGAACACCAGGTATTAACAGCCTGATTTATGACAATTTTGGTGAATTTGGCCATCGGTCTTCATCAATGTGCATGAAGCATTGCAATATCATAGGATATACTCACTGTACCAAAAAAGTAAGGCCAGAAATGGATTCTGCATGTCAGAAAACCCCAAAAAAGTGGTGTTGCATGAAATTATATCTTGAAAATTAGGGAAGATAGGATGGCGAGAGTGAAAATGGCGGCCATTTTGAAAAACGCCCCCTAGCGGCTGTTCGCAGTAAAATCGGAACGTCCACCTGTGAAATTCTGAAAGCCAGGAGACTCAGCTACAAGGTTCAGCCATCAAACTCTATGGGACTCAAAATGTATGCGGGGTTATAGGCCAGAGCCTGGACTATATTGCTGACGACAAGAACGTTAAGCTGTCTTGACTCCATTTTAGTAGGGGCTATTATTTTTACCCAATTGATTCTGTAGGGTGAATGTTATCAGCATAAAGAAAATCAAGCTGCTATTGATAATGCAAATAATTTTTGAAATTAGTGGAAAGTAAATTGAAATACTTGCTAGATAAGAATCAATATATCAATCACTTTTGTCTTTTTTTAAAATAAAATTATTTTCTCATTTTGAAATACATTGTACTGGGTAGTCTGTCAATAGACAAGCTCCAGGATAAACACTCTCTGGAGCAGTTCTTCAATTATGCAGTGGTACGTTGTTAAGCTGGTAATCCTTTAGTGGTATGCACCTGGTTTCTTTTGCTACTCCCTGAAGAGGTCCCTTGCCATGGTGATCTTGAGACTCAGGAAAAACTGACAGACTTAGAAGACTTCCAGATGAAAAATGCAAGATAGACCTTTAGTCAGGATTGTGCAGTTCTCAGCGGGCGTCTGTAAAACCAGTGGCGTAATTTTTGCTGCAAATGTGGGGGGGGACACGCGGTGATGCTGTCAGAATCGGCCGTCAAATCCGCGAATAAGCGAAGTCAATCAGGCTTTTTTACATTCATGAATTTCAAAGTCTTGTATGGCATGGTAACCTGCCCTAGCAGAAAGGTGGGACATGTCTTTTAGAACGGTGGGACATGTCTTTTAGAACGGTTCAATCAAAATTAAACCCAAGGGCCATTGCTACTTTTTTTGTTTTCACACATAAAAAAGTGGGGGAAACATTTCATATTATGACCCCGGGGTCAAAAATGTGGGGGGGACATGTCCCCCCCGACCCCCACCAAATTACGCCCATGTGTAAAACGCGGAACGGAACGGAATCTGTAAAATGTGGAACGGAATTGTAAAATGCGGAATCTGTAAAATGCGGAACGGAATCTGTAAAATGCGGAATCGGCGGAACGGAATCTGTAAAATGCGGAATTGATACTATATTTCGCCCGACGGCAATAATAAAGTCATAAGTGCAAAATCATAGTTTTGAGATAAACGCAAAAAAACATTTATGGGTTCTCCTGAAGTAGCCAAAGTGCAAAACTGCAATCTCAAGGCATGAATCTTTTGCTTAATCACAAAATAGAAATTTGGATGTGAATATGTCATAAATTTATCAATATCCATGCAGCTATGGCAAAATAATCACTTATGACCTTTTAACACAAGGCCAAAATTATTGTACTTCAAAATTAAAAAGTCATAAGTGAATTTTCACTTGCAGTTTTAGGCAGTTTATTCATTGAGATTGCATTTGATTTAGATCTAGATGAGTTCCTGTGTGAACTAGCTTCCAAATGATATGCCTTGTAACAATCTAGCTTGCTTCCTTGAGTTATGACTTTTTACCGCTAATGAAATTCTGCATTAAAACAGCAAAATGAAGCAAAAAGGTCATAAGTGACAAAATTGTAAAAGGTCATAAGTGAACTTTTCCCCCTGTTACGGTGTCAAAAACATGATTTTATAGGTTTTGGTTATCCAACTAAGTTTTATTTATTGCTTTTATAAACCTTGAAATATTGATGAACAAACTGCCCGAATTAGAGGTCTAGAATATGCTTACAACTTATTTCATGGTTTGGTCCGTATTTCAATGATATTTTCACCAGAAACCCCGTATTTTGCAAGACCCGTTTGAATATAAGGGAAATGCAGGTCCAAGGCATGACAAAACCTTTTTAGGGTCTCCTAGATAAAGTGTTCTTCATTGTCATTGTCATTATCCCATGTCAGCTTGATGAGCAACGCCCAATAATCAACAGTTCATTGTTCAAGTTGACGCATTTTCGAGCCGACTGAACATACATAAATGCACCGGATGTCGGAAATACAGCTCTGTGGACAAAATCTGATCATCAAGTAATGACCAGATAAGATTGACCTATCTGGAAGACTTTACAAAATTTCAATTGGATGATTATTATCAACCGAGTAGTGCCCGAAAGCATCCTGGAAAATTATTTTCCTTTTTTTTTTCAAATTTCTGCTAAAGCCTTGACAGTGTCACGTGTATTCTTATGTTGTCAGTTTCATTGTAAAATTTCTGTATCTTATCCCATTAACTACATTTTTGGTTGGCACAAAAGACATGACTGTTAGGTTTAGCCCTCTAACAAACGCTTTGCAGGAAGTTTTACAATAAAGGCCACTCAGAGTGTAGGTCAGTTCGATGGTCTGGTTTGGTCTGCTTGGTAAAGGAACTCGCTCGTGGTGAATATCCCACATTTTTTGGTATTTTCACATCTTGTATACATGGGCATTTAAATGCTCATATGTATGCATAATTAAATTAAATAGTGACCTTATAATTTTGGTGAAGGACAGTTCCCAAACCAATCAGATTTCTCTGTAATTACAAACAAACAACAAAATTGATTCTGATTTGATGCTTCAGGTCAATTTTACGGAAATGATGAAATCTGTACCATTTTTGGTGATCTTTAATATGACACAGATTTTCAAATTTTTCTCCATACTATTTTTTTCCAAATTCTCTGATTTGAAGTGGACAAAATATGATTTGTGAGAAAAGACTGAGAAACATGAAAATACCATATATGCTATATTCTCTAGACGTCGAAGTCCGTTCACAATTGTGAAGACTGATCAATTCTCTGGACGTATATGACAACTTATTTCAACAAGTGTTAACACGTTAAGCACTGTTAAAACACAAATTCCAAAATAGCTACATGTGACAAGGCCTAAATTTAACATGGTGTTGCTTGATTTAGGAATGAATCATCGGCAACTTTGCATATTGGAAATAATATATAATTACTGTTGCTGTTATCGTGAAATAAAAATTCCCTGCCGAGGATAACTTCAAGCCCCCCTGGAAATTAAATGGTCGCCCCTTATAGGGTCATAATTATATATTGTAATATGATGATGCCAAAGAGCATAGCGAGACCGCAGGACATTAGATATTTCTTTGTGTTTAAATATTTATTAGTGGTGCTTTATAGACAGATAGATGATAGATAGATAGAAAGTTATATCTCCTAAACTTCAAATTTCATTTTTTTTCATCTGAACCAATTGTTTTACTCCACTTGTTAAGGCTTAAGGGGGTGACCATTTAATATCCAGGGGGGCTTGGATTAAAAAGAACAATTCCTGCACAGTTTTGAAATACATTTTTATTTTTGGGCAGTCTTGAAATAAATCATTTCTGTGGGGGTATTTCTTAACAATGTTTTGCTTGATTTAAGATTTGAATATTCAACTTTGCACGCTTAAAATTAATAATTACAGCTGCCGTTACAGTGAAAAAAAAAACTCCAAAAGAAATGGTCTTCCCCAAATGATTTCTTCTATTTTCATATCTTGTTAATATAGGGCTTTTTATGCATGGATGTGTGTTATATGTTGGATGGTGTAAATTTATAAATTAAATAGTGAAGTGATAAATAGTACTGCCTCATTGGAGTATTTAATTGATTGTTACGTAAGGCCTTGTCCGTGATCACAAGATACTGTTCTGATCACAGAAAGGCAAGAATGTAATTTCTGGGTCAGAGACACTTTCCGCCTTCTGAATTCGATCTGTGAATCTCTGCTCTGCAAATTATCACAGACTTACTATACAAATTATTTTGTTAAAACACTTGAACATTTAGCGATTTTGACAAGCCTGAACATGCTGAAGAATAGGCCTACACTCAGCCTAGCCCTGGGACCCATGCGGTAGCATGGGTCATGGGTCATCCCATGCAAAATCTTGAGATTTTGACACTGCATCAGGAGAAGTAAGACGGCAACGAAACTAATGCACCAAATTTCACAAAACTTAGATTTTTATTTACCTTACATACCATTCTACTGATGGCACTATTTTTGAAGGCATTCTCTCATTGTTGAGAGGGAGAAAATCACTTAAAAAGGCCTAGAAATCCTCGAAAAATGGAAAGTTTCAGCCATCAAGCTCACTCTGATCTGTGATGTCACCACTGTGACGTCACCATAGCTCTGTTATGACATCACCATCACTGCCTGTGATGTCATAAAAAAACTGGAACTCAGACCAATCAGAGAAGGCCATTTTCTCAATGCATAAGGACAAAATATCTTATGTGGAGTTCAGAGGATAACTGTGAGGATATCAGGAAGACTGAATTCATAGAAATAGGTGCCGTCAGTAGCAAATTTTATCTATTTTCAAAATGTGTTTTTGATTTTGACATAAGTATAAAACTGACAGAGATAATTGAATTCTCCCAAACCCTTTCTTTCAAATCTCAAGATTTTTCAATAGGACGATTCATGACCCCTGTCCCACAGGGGTCCAGGGCTACACTCAGCCAAGAAACTCTGCTATAATGTTAACTATTTCATGTCCACCATGTATACACTGTGCACACAAGGCCTACACTGCAGCAGTACATGGTGAAGCAATGATTGTGTCATTATAATCTGCTGCAGCTAATTATAGCCTCTCGCAAATCGTGACGTCATCTCTGCAAACTATGTAGTGACGTCATCTCGATTGTGATCGTTTATGAATGACGTCACAATCACGGTGCCACTTTCTGTCAGCTTGCCGCATCCTCAAGATTTGCCTAGTAGGGCAAGTTGACCTAACTTCAGCCCCTCACCCAACTTCAGCCCCCCTACAGAAAACTCCTTGTAAATAAATTTTGATGAGGCCAAGGTGCCAGTATTTGGGTTTAAAGTTATTGTCAATGTGTTTAGATTAAATTATCAAAAATCTATGACCATCATAACAATGAATCAGGAATTTTACATGTTTTTTTGGTGGACCGCATTTTTCTTGTTTTGCGACGCGAATACAACACGAAACGAAAAAAGTTTGATAAAATGTTAAATCTGTCAGTTGGCTGTACCAATTCACTAAAGCAGGAGCAGCCCAAAAAAAGTTTCATCACAGGGAAAAATTAGTAATATTCCGTAAATCAAGGTTTTTTTCAATATTTTCTACTTGATCATTCAATGAATTAGGTGATTTATAAGACATGTCAATCTTACCTAACTTCAGCCCCCATGGTCCTAACTTCAGCCCCCATATGACCTAACTTCAACCCCAGGTTTCCCAAATTCCAGCCAATGCATCTCACATGAGAAGTTTGTTTATTCATCCCTGAATATCTATCTATCTAAAAATTTAATTTTTAAAGCATTTTTACATCTGGCATACTGGAATAGACCAGTTGCCTGAACTGGAGTTTAAAATAAATTTTTATCCTCTTTCCGTGAAAACGATGACTTCTTTCCCAGCTTTTTTTAAATACATTTTTGGAGCATTGATTTTTTTCAGACTGTCATGTTTTATATACAGATAAGTAATTAAGGCCAAATTTAATCATTCTGCTGTTTTATATGACAGAATAGGATCAATTGGTTGGAGTTAGGTGCGGGGCTGAAGTTAGGTACACCCTAGGGCCTAGGCTGAAGTTAGGTACAACACGGCTGAAGTTAGGTACATTTCCCACTATTGTCTTTTGAACACATTTGCACTGCCTTATAAAGCATGTGGTTGTATTTTTACAATATAGTTGTAAAGAGGAGTGAAGGCTGGGATTAGGTCCACAGCTACAGCTTATTCCCATGAATAGCCAGCCAATGACAAGCGATCAAAAACCAAAGAAGGCTGAAGTTACCTAGGGGCTTGTAGCATGGTATTGTGTACAGTGGCTTTTTTTCAGACTGGAAAGCTTATTATGTCAACATGATATGTTATTTGGACATGGCATGTATCTGATTGACTAGAGGAGAATGTGTAGTTTTCAGAAATATATGGTTTGATATGTGTTGGTTGATTTGCCTATCACCATAAATCAAAATTCTGCTCAAAAAACACATTTTTTGCCTTGTTTATAGCTCGTTCACAAATAGTATTGCTTATAAATGGTGATGATTTTGATATTTTGACAATTTTCAAAATTAAATAATTGGTTCAGTATCACAGACTGAACCACAAAGAACATATTTAGTTAAAAAAATTATGGTTTTACAGTGTTAGGGTTCACCAGGGGAATTTTTTACATGGAGATGTCACTTGGTTTGAAAACCATTAATTTTCTTACATGCATTTTTGATCTCTCCTGGAATACATATCCTATATATCTGGAATATTGCTAATGGCTGTGTGGAAGCCCCATAGTATCCCTCTTTCAGACCAACACTTCTTCAGTTCCTGAGACCATTATAAGAGCACATTTAGGATACTTTTGCATTGCTTATGCAAATGTTCACAAGTACGTCGCGTTTTACAAATTCGTAGGTCTAGGTGTCAAAGTTTTAGAGGTAAAGTTGAAATTTTTTTACAGATATTTATGTATCAAATTGCAATATAGGACAAAATATTAAGTCTCTAACAATTATATTGAACTTTTTAGAGCTGATCTTAGTGCGTTCACAAGTATGTCGCGTTTTAAGAAACCGACACTTCCTGCTGCTACGTCACCACGGTCGTGTCAATTGCATTGATACTTGTGAATAATCATTAGAAAACACATTTAAGAAGCAAAAAAAAATTTTGAGAAAAATCTGAACTTAATTATGTGCAAAATTAGCATATTTTTAAAAATACGATAAATGAGAGAAACCTATCAAAAACCATATTTTTTCTCTTAATTATGCTATCGACAGGTAATTCTGGGTTAAATCCAATATCAATAATGCCAATTTGAATTATTTTCTTCATTGGACCATGCATTTATTTTCAAATGAAAATTAGTAGGGCTATTTTGGGGAGAGTCAA
This sequence comes from Platynereis dumerilii, assembly GCA_026936325.1. Lineage (NCBI taxonomy): Eukaryota > Metazoa > Annelida > Polychaeta > Phyllodocida > Nereididae > Platynereis > Platynereis dumerilii. The sequence goes on from JAPTHN010000130.1 coordinate 150,439, forward strand.
AAATCTGCTATTAACTTGGAACAAAACCCAAGACCCAACATCCTTAATCAAATACTATGTGTAATAATTAGTTTCCTAGAACTATAACTAACTGATTTAGAATAGAATTTCCTTATTTTGATGCCTTCATCTCTATATTATATCCCATGATTTCTTGTTAATTTCAGGGAATTTATCTTATCGCAATATTGAAGTGTTTAATCATTATTCACCAATTTTAAAAGGTTAAATATGATTTTCCACTATGTTTTAACCATGTTTATTATTCATTTCATATTACTAGACCCCCAATTTGGTTTTTTGTGCTGTTATAAATCATTTATTTTCATCCGAAAATGACACTGAAATTGACTTTGGCTTGGTTTTTATTGAGTATAGTCAATGCTATTATGACTATGTAGACCCAGGAGTCAGTTGTTTTAATGAATCAACTGACTTACTTCATTTCAACTGACTGACTTGACTAGTTGATAACTTTTCAACTGCAACTGACTGAAGTCATTTCAACTGACTTCAACTGACTTTTAAGTGATTATCAATTAACAAACCTTAAAAAAACCTAGATCTTTGACAAAATAAATAAGGAAAACTCAAAAGGAATTTCCGACAACATTTAACCAGCCATCTTATGAGATTTACAGAATTTCACACAGTAATCTCTAGATTCACATGTTAATAAGACCTGTCAGCCAGTCAGTCCAAAATCGGCTGGCTGAGAGCTCTCATTGACTCATTGGCTGGCTGCAGCTGAGCCATCACTATTGTTTGCTGTGTCTGACTTGAATTATTAGTGGCTAGTTGCAGCTCAAATTGCTCAATAAACTGTTTAAGAAGCCGAAAATATTGTCGTTCAGTGTACCATTCAGGAGACGTTCTTTGGTTGTTCTCTGACTATTCTGAACATGATTTCTCAAATTTTAAGATTTTATCTCATTGAACAACCTTCTGGATATTTCATTTGACTATATAAGTACAAATGTTGGTACCAGGTATGCCTCCTGTTCCACATCAGCAGGTATTGCCTAGGAACAATACCAACATTTGCACCCATCACAGTGTGGATTGGTGAAACTCTCCACAAATCAGTTTGGATATATTGAAAAAGAACTAAAATTATATAAATTAAGATTTTATTTCAATTTACATCATTTAGCAGTTCATAGGAAAAAGAACATACATGTGTAAACCTGGCAACTGGTTATTCTGTAAAAATGATATTTTTTGCTGCATGAGCAATCTCATACCAACTTATTTTGGAGCTTTGTGATCAGCTAGTCTGTTTTAATTAAAAACCATTTTCTTAGAAGCAAAATGGAACTGTCTGACAGCAATTAAATAATGATAAAGAAAAGGACTAAAAATGAAGAGATGAACTGTAAGAACTCTTCTGTTATCCTAGGTGCTAATTGCCATCAGGGACCAATTTGCTTAATTGCAATTCAAGTGTCACCCCAACAAAACTGTACCTTGAACAAACCAATCCAATCAACAAAGCAGCAATTATGTCTTGATTGCAATACACAGATTGCTGTTGTAGTAGCCAGAGCCTGCTAATGCTAAGAACATTTCATGTGTCAGGCAACTGACGCCAGTCAAATCAACCACTGACGACGGCGACTGACGTGTGGGCATGACGACGACGACATCAACTGGCCAATTATGACGGACGACGACGACCAATGACGACGACTCCGGGGTCTATGACTATGGTTGCCATTTTTTCCAAAGTTAGTCCACACTATATCATGAACGTTTCCTGTTGGTTTGGTGGCTTTAATACTTATACTTTTTGTGGCACAAGTGTTTTGATCAGGTGTGGAGAATTCAATTTTTGCAGGGCGAAGCCTAAGATGCAGCTCCTCACTGCCTGCAGTTAGAAATATAAAACCCCATCAAAATATACTCCAGTAGGCCTATGTGTATTATAAGTGTTCCAAAAATTAACTTCCTGGATTAAGTTGAAGTACTAATTTTTTTGATGAAATAAACCGTATTCCGGTTCCGTCACGATTCATCCCAGTGTACCGATTCAACCCATATTACGGAACAACGAAAGCTCATTAAGCTCAATCCTTTTGGATTTAGTTTCCCTAATATATTAGCTATCAAAATATAAGCTGTAGTTTATTGTGCTATAACTTTCATTTTTCATCATCGGTGGCCAAAATGTGTACACAATAGTGTGCTACAAGCCTAGGTCAACTTGCCCTATATCCCTGTGTGAGTACAGCTCTGTCTCCTACCATTTGAAGACCTCTGGTCTTGGCCCTTCGGGCCAAGACCTGACGGTCTCCATAATATTTCTCTTTGATTTGAGATAATCTATGTAGTTTTCAAAATGCTTGTCCCTGTAAGAAAAGGTCACAAACTAAAGACTGTGTTCCTATAAAATTGCAATATTAACACTTAGGCGGTGACAATTAGATGATCATGGGGGAGCTAGGGCATAGAGTTTTCCACAATGGGAAATTATTTCAAGGTAACGGCAAGTCGGCAACAGTAATAATCTATTTTCGGCATGTGACATCCTCAAATGTTCATTTCTAAATCAAGCTACACCTTGTTATGTTAAAAAATGCCCCCACCAGGAATAACATGTACATATTTCAGTTTTGCCCAGAAAGAATTATCTCTTTTTCACTGAAAGTTGGCAGGAAATTGTTTATTTAAAAAAAAAACTCCAGAAGTATTACTTGATTTAGGAATGAATATTCGGTGACTTTGCGCACTCCAATTAAATAAATGCTTCTGCAGTTAAATGAAATATATAATTTCCCGTTGAGGAAGCCTCCCTGGAAATTAAATGGTCAGCCCTAATAAGTGCAAAAACTCCTATAGATGACGTCCAACTGCAATGAACATTTTTTCCTTCACTTTGCTGTCAAAGCAAGAATTTTCGAGCATCAGAAAAAGTATTGTATCAGGTTAAAAATGATGGTCGGACAAAATCTGATCTTTTCATAGGCTCATATTAGTTCTGGCCTACCCATTAGGGTGTGGCTGTCGCCCACCAAATTGGAAAATTTTGGAGGAGCCCCCTGTACCTTTGTTTCGTATTGTGCTTTGACCCAAGGGACATGTGTGAGAAGTTTCAGGAAAATTGAAGAACGTTTAACTTGAGCACATTGCAGTTGAAGTTTTCTCATGTTATACAAAAAACGAAAGTCACGGTTTTGCGTTACTCTTTCAATATACATCATACAACAATATTACTTGTGTGGTTGGAAAGCTCTCAATGAGACCTTCAATTTGAATACCAACTTTAATGGTATCAGAAAATATTAAGCATTGTATCAATTCCCAAGTTGACTGTGGTGCAGGCGATTACGTTTCAGGTCGAGTGTCAACTAGCCTTGGTCTCTAATCATGATACTTTAGGTTCTTGTGAAATTTTATATAGTATCTGGTAAAGATTAATGAGGTTACAGACTCAATCTTATTGAACTTATGCAGTTAATAGACAGAACACTTCAGGCTTTGATCTTTAAAAGTGTGCCTAGAAATGACAGAAGAAACATCAGATAATGTCTTTACAAAATATGTCAGTTTAAGTTTTTTGGGAAACAACCTGAAGAAATTGTCAATCTTAAAACTATAACAAGAGAGATGTTAAGAATAAGCATTGTTTTATTTTGATTTGGCAACGGTTTGTATGAACATCACATAATGTTTGTTTTCAAAAAATTGTCTTTTTCTACACAAACCTTGTTTTGAGGGCATTGAAGCAAAGATTTCAAGATTTTTGTAATTTATTTGTCAACACAACAAAGCGAAATTGTTGAACAGAGGTTTTTAAACCATACTGCTGTGAGTCTGTGACAAAAGAAAAGACAATTCTCTTATGATCAATACAGTTATTTAGTCAAAAGGTAATGAGACTTGTAAACTTACGCTATATACGCCGGTTGTAATTATTTCTAGGTGCCATATTTATAACGCATTGTCAATTTTTTTATATAGGCTCAGGGCCTCTGGAGATAGCATTATTAGATGTCATCTATCTTTATAAACGCTTAACATTATTAAATGGTCACCCCTTATTCCTCACTTCTGTGCACACAATGCACAACCAGCCACCTACTCCTTTGCACACCTACCATGCATTTTCCTTCCTATTTCTTATCTCTTCTTCAAATGGGATACTGTTTCCACCACTTATCATCACCGTTTTATCCTCGATTCAACTATATTTCCCTTTTTTCTTTGCTGCTGACCCTTCCCTTCGTCGGCTCACTTCCGTTTCGGACTGTTTACGTCGTAGTTCCACTTTTCCCCACATATTAGGGGGGCGCCACAGGCTCTCTCTTCCCGCCAAAACTATCCAGACACAACACTGTCACCTGCTCCTCATGCCTGCTCACTGCCTCACCCACTTCTACTCATCGTATCTTCCTCATCTTACCCTCATTTTAAAGCTGTTCTCGAGCCCTACCACAAGTACTGCTATTGTGTCAACTTCACTCCCTCCCAATCTTATTTCACCATTGACAACATGAAAATCTTATTTCACCATTGACAACATGAACTGTACACCTCTACAGAGTACAGTTTCTCTTCTGCCTGTCTTTTCCTATTTCAATTTTCCTCTCAACTTTAAGCAAATCCATTTAAATCATGTTGAAATTGCCTCCTGAAATATCTCTATCCCACTAACGTACACCTACATGCTCTCACAGTGCAAGGGGGGGGGGGTTACTTCTTCACGAAAACCTCTGCCATTGCCCTTGCACACTTTCTCCTTTTAAACACTACTCTCAAGCCATCCCTCAATGTACAGCCCTATCTTACTGCTTCCATTTTAATGGGTATTTTCTAGTAGCTCATAAAAGGCTCAGTGAAGGAGAAAATAATTTCAGCTGTCAACAAAGTTATCAATGACTATTTTGGTCATTGAACGGAAAACTTTTGATATTATTATCAAATTGAGCTTTTTTCAACCCAAATAAAAAAGGCAAAACTTTTGGGGGCAACTTTAATGTAGCGGACATGGGATAACTGATTAAACAATAGAAGTTTGAGAACATTTAATTTAGGTGAGAAGTGACATGTGCCACTTAACACGTGTTGCTTTGACAAGTGTCTTTGATTTAAAATAGCACATTATTTAAAAAAAAAAGATTCTATTATAAAATCAATAGTCTGTGGCAGTGGTGTAACTAGGGGATATCGAGCTGGGGGCGGGCACCTGGAGGGGGCGTGCGATTCTCTGGGGGGTGGGGGGCAACTAACTTTATATTTTAGCCAAGGATGAAAAGCTCATATGGGGGGGCCACCTCGGGGGTACAGGTCCAATATGGGGGGGCACGTGCCTCTAAAAATCTTCGCTTCAGGGTGCGTCTGGTGGCCCGCGGTTGGCCCGGTTAAAAATGGCTTCAACCATTCGGACACTGCAACTGAGAGACCCCCTTAAATAACAGGGTATATTTCGACCACTGGTGAATACGATGTCACGATGTTGTGAATGTCACTTCATTACTGTGTAATCTAATGTTGTTCTATAAAATAATGAAATTGGCCTAATAAGCATATTAAGGACAGAGGATAGTGGTTCACAAATTAAACCGTTTTTTATGAGAACTGCGTTGCTGTGTCACAATATCAATGTGAGCTCCTTCTATATCAACTGAGACAAGAAAACACTTGTCTCAGATATTAAGATCTGTTGTCAATGGACTTCCTTCTTAACTGATGTTATGATTTTTATTTATGTGTAGTGATTCCATTTATTACTGGATAAAAGTCGTAACCCCATCATTTATGACTATCCAGGCAAGTGAAACACTGTGATTAAGTACACTGTAAGTGGCACTTATGACTTTTTGGGTTCAGGTGGAAACACAAGGTCCAAGGGAAAAAAGTCATAAGTGGCACTTATGACTTTTTTGTGTTCAGGTTGTAATATCAGGTCACATGAAGAAAAGGTCATAAGTGGCACTTATGACTTTTTTCCTCAGATTGACTTAAATGTCTCCTTAATGAAAAAGTCATAAGTGCTCACTTATCATAAGTGAAAATTTTCACAAAAGTTATAAGTGAAAATTTAAAATATCTCAGAAACCAATTATCCGATTTTTATGAAATTTTCAGGAAACCTGCGTAAAACATTTTCCTTTCCAAAAATGAATCAGTGGTAAAAGGTCATAAGTGCCACTTATGACCTTATTATTGCCGGCGGGCGATTTGCTCTAGAGCTGCTCCTCTTGAATTACAAGTTCTGTACCCCTCTTATTCAGTAATTGCATTAGCGTCTGATTGGTTTGAAGTGCCAGTGTTAATTGATATTGAAGTGTCAGGACATACTTCTCTCAATAGTAATCATAATGTCAATGTCAATAACTGAAATTATGCCACCATTAATCTTTTTTAGCTATTATCTTCTCCTAACAGGCCTACTTGCACTTGGTGCTAATTTCAGTCGTCTTGTTGATTCGATTTTGGTATAATTGATTGCCATGATTAGCCCTATTGTTTCAAATAATATTATGTCAATTTCTTATAGATCTATACATGTATACATGTAGATTGAACACAGGGCATACAGAGTCTGGGAATAATTCATTTTTATAGGCCGTGAATGATATTAAATTTTATAAATTGATTAATAGCCTATTGACAAAAACTTGTGTATTGAAGAATATATATGTACACTATTGGTCCTACGGAATTGTACATTTTATATCCAAAGAGATTTTTATATAACTCTTTTAAGCAAAACGACAGTTTACTATCTAAATTTCGACTTTCCTCCTGGGCTTTCTTCTATCAAACAATTATAGAATGCATGTACATACGAGTTTGATATAGAGTGAGTTTGCGTTTTAAGCCCCATCAGCACCAAACGTACTTGATATAAAAACAACAAATTTTAATACTTAAATTGTCCTTTAAAAGTAGTATCATTATTATATAATGAAAATTTGACTTCATGAATTGGACCTGATATCTGGCCTATGATATGTTACAGCTTTGCTCCCTCAGCTGTTGAAACCTCCATCAAATAGCTTGTGCCAGATCCATCGACTGAGCAAGGTTAGGTTTTGTGACCTCAACTCAGCTGACCATTTAGAACTTGATGAGTCAGCCGATAATTTTTGGCTAAATGAAGTCACGACAATTGTTGTTTTAACCAAATTTATAGAAATTTACAAATTGTTTTGGATCATCTCTGCATATAGGAAGATTAACGCAGCGTGTGACTTTCAGAATATTTATTCATGTTGCAGACAGAGCTGAGCTGAGCTGGTTAACTGCAATAAATACAAAAAAGGAAATATTACCAAAATGCTAAATATCTACCAAGTTCACAATATGGCTAAACTACACAATAAATCAAGAGAAAAAGGCTAAACAATCATATCATAATCATGAAGAAATAAGAAATAACTGAGAAATAACTAAGTCAGAAATAACTAAATGAGAGGTATTGATATCCATTGATAATTAGAGCTACCATTATTTGAGTTACAAATACTGTACACAGTAAATGACAGTTGTAAATCATTTCAAATCCATAATGTTCAAAAACACATTTAAATTGATATAAAAATCCCAATAAATAAATAAGCTAAACACACAATGCTATACAAGCAATGATAATGATCAATCTGAATAATTTATAAGAATATTTTAACCATCAAATCACAATTTAATTAACATTAAATATTAAATAAGTACTCACAATTCTTTTGGTCATATGCAGAAAAGAATACATCTTACTCCTGAGAGTGAAAGTCTGAAAGTGACTTTTATTCAGGAAATGTTGAAAAAATACAATGCACACTTTTACAGTTACAAAACCCAAAGTGTGAAACACACACAAAAAAGGACACAAAGGAAAAATGACACAAAAGATAACACACAAATGAAACATGTTTGAGAACTGTTAAACACAAATGGAATCACATGGCAAAGGACACACAATTAATTTCAGAGTTTAATAGGAGAATTTAATAAATTAAATGAATCAGCAACAGCACCCCCTTGAGGACTTTCAGGGTAGTCCTCAACTAATCACAAGCTTCCTCAAGTAGACAAACTTTGGCTGCTGGTCTCACATAAGTTGCTCCGGTCGCAGTCTTGATTTTCATGGAGCGAATCCTTCCATCTTCACTGGGGAAAACTTCCACCACACGTCCCAGAGACCACTGTCCTCGAGGCTTGTTATCTTCCATCAAAAGAATCAAATCGTTGACTTGCAAATCTCTCTCCTCCTTCTTCCACTTCTTTCTGACAGTCAGGGTGGGCAGATACTCCCTAAGCCATCTTCTCCAAAGGTGGTCGGCCAAGACCTGAGCTTGTCTCCACCTCCGCCGGCTGTCTCTCTCCGAGGTATGAAAAGAATCAGGAGGAACGTGAGGATTAGGATCACCACGGAGGAAATGGTTGGGTGTCAGAGCAGTATAATCACCTGGATCAGTACTGTTGTGAGTAAGCGGTTGACTGTTGATGACATCCTCTACTTCAATGAAAACAGTCCTAAGCACCGACTCAGTCACACATTGCTCTTGAAGCACATTCTTCAAGGCCAGCTTGGTTGATCTCACTAATCTCTCCCATGCACCGCCGAAGTGAGGGGCATTCGGGGGGATGAAATGCCATTTAATTGATGACTTGAGCAAGAAGTTGTGCACATCTTCATGTTGATCCAGCTTCAGGAGGCAGTCTTGAAGTTCATTTGTCGCACCTACAAAATTCTTGCCATTATCACTGAAGATCTCTGTAGGCTTTCCACGACGTCCGATGAAGTTGCGCAGAACAAGAATGAAATCATCTGTCTCAAGTGAATCGGCTAACTCGAGATGAATGGCCCTCGTGACCAGGCAAGAAAACAGGCACCCCCATCTCTTGAGGCGGGAACGAGCTCTCTTCACTGTCAACGGGCCGAAGTAGTCAATACCTGTGTATTCAAAAGGCCTTGTGTATCCCTTAACTCGCTGCACAGGTAGATCAGCATAAAAGGAATCTTGCTCTTGGCAGAACGTCGCTTACACTCGAAACATGCATGAATACAATGCTTGACCAATGATCTACACTTAATAGGCCAAAACTTCATGCTAATGGCTGAAATCACTTGCTCGGGTCCAGCATGGGCTGAAGTCAGATGTTCAGAAGTAGCAATCAACTTGGAGATGTGATGATCTGCAGGCAACAGCAACTGATGTTTGGCTTCAAAATTGTTATGCGAATGCTTCAAGCGACCTCCCACACGCATAACACCACCAGAAGAATCAAAGAATGGGCTGAGTGGGCGCAGTTGGCTCTTCTCTGGGATTTCTTCTCCATTCTTCAAAGCCACAAAATCCTTCGGAAACACTTCTTGCTGCGCTTGTCTGATCAGAAACATCTCAGCTTCCTGCATCTCGGATACAGTCAGAGTGGAAGATTCAATAGCTGCAAGCTTGAAACGAGGACACTTTGAAGCAAAGTTTCGAAGAGCACGAAGACACCATGCAGTTTGCCGCTTCAACTTGAACCAAGATGAGAACTTCAGAGGATCCACCAAATCAGGTAAGTTGCTTCTAGCTACAAGTTGCTGCCAAGGTGTTCCAGTGCATGTAAGAAAGACAGTCTTCCGGAGATTGTCATCATCATCAGGTGGCGCTCCTATCTCTGGCTGTTCAGGCCACTGATGATCATCAAGGAGCAAGAAAGCAGGACCACGAAACCACATCCCATCCAACTTCAAATCCACTGCCGACATTCCTCGAGTTGCAAGGTCAGCAGGATTCAGGGCTGTGTTGATGTATCTCCACTGTGATGGCTCCGACTTTTCTATAATTTCAGTCACCCTGTTCGCCACAAAGATTTTCCAGCGACGAGATTCATTGAAGATGTACCGCAGGACTGTCATCGCATCTGTCCAGTAGACAACTGAGCTGACATCAATCTCTCGGACCAAAGCTTCAGCAAGTCTGACTGCCATAACTGCACCTTGGAGTTCAAGTTTTGGGATGGTCAATGTTGATTTAACTGGAGCTACATGAGACTTGGAGGCGACAAAGGAACAGCGAATAGGACTCCCCACCAGATGCAGGTAAGCAACTGCAGCAAATCCGGCTTCAGATGCATCACAGAAAACATGTAGCTGCAGACTGTCCATTCCAGGAACGCAACCATGATATCTTGGAATTTGCAGACCTTCAAGATGAGGAACATCCGCTAACCATTCCTTCCACTTGCACTGGTGTTGATCGCTGACAACTTCATCCCAATCCGTCTTCTCCCTCCACAAATCTTGAATGAGACACTTGGCAACAAAAGTGAATGGGGCAAGAAACCCACATGGGTCAAAGATTGATGTAACCACACTCACGATGTTCCGCTTGGTTGGACGGTTGGTGCTATCTTTCAACACTGGCCTGAAGACAAAACAATCAGCTTCCACATCCCATTGGATCCCAAGTGCTCTTTCAACAGGAAGGTCACTGAATTCTAAGTTGATGTCAGGCCTCATTCTGTCCGCCTCTGGAATCGATGCCAAGACTTCCTTAGATGAACTCATCCACTTGGTAAGTTTGAATCCTCTTGCAGACAACTTCTCTCGTAGATTAGCAGCAAGAAATTTGGCAGTTTCCACATCATCCACAGATTTCAACAAGTCATCCACGTAGAAGTTCTTCAAGATGGCTTCTCCAATGAGGGAATCAGGTTCTTCATCCAGGGCGACTCTCTTGAGAGCATAATTTGCACAACAGGGCGAATCCTTGGCTCCGAAGATGTGAACTCTCATCCTATACACATCTGGGGAAGAAGAGGAGCTGATGTCATCTTTCCACAAGAACTGCAGAAATTGAGAATCCTTTGGAGGAACCCGCACCTGGTAGAACATATCAGCTATGTCCGCGACGATAGCCACTGAATGCATTCTAAATCTTTGAAGAACTCCGAACAGGCTATTGAGAAGATCAGGTCCAGTAACCAAGGCGGAGTTGAGGGAAGTTCCATCGTACTTGGCAGCAGCATCAAACACTACCCTCACTTTTCCTGGCTTCCGGGGATTTGTAACTGCATGATGAGGTAGGTACCACTGACCAGTATCTTCTTTTGAAGGCACCTTCACCGCATAACCCTTGTCGATGTAACCTTGCATTGCCGAGACGTAACGTTCCTTGAGCTGATCATCAGCCAGAAGACGACGTTGAATGGATTTGAAGCGCATCATGGCCATGGCACAATTATCAGGAAGTTGAACATCAACATTTTTCCAAAGCATGGGTACCTGATACTGACCATCAACAAATGTTGTTTGATCTTCCAAAACCTTCAATGCTCTGACATCTTCAACAGACCTTGACTCCTTCAGGTTGACAGACACTCCAAATGCCTCGGTTTGCCAAAACTTCGCAATCTGATGTGAAAGATCTTCAGATGTCATAGTAGTGAGGTTCACATGAGCTGAAGAAGACTCTTGACTTGACGTTCCCATAATGCACCAGCCTAAAGATGTCTTGATGGCAACAGGTTCTGAGCTTTGGCCTTCTCGGATCTCTAACTGCAGATGAGCTTTCGGGATGTTAGCACCAATCAGGATCTTCACATCTTGAGGTTCCACATCCGCTAAGTTGAGACCTTGCAGGTGTTCCATGTGGCGAATCGAAGCTGTGCGTACCGGTGGACAACTGAAGGATCCATCCAGGGTCCAGGCCTCCCTAACACACAAAGACTCAACATCAAGATCATCACAACCTTTCACAAAAAAGCTAACACAATTTGACTTCAAAGTAACAGGTGAACTTAAAGTGTTAACAGTCAAGTGTTTAGGTCTACCACAAATACCAAGATCTTTAGCAAGTTCAGCATTAATCAAGGAAATGTCACTGGCTGAATCTAAGAGTGCAAATGTCTTAATACAACGTCCATTTTGACTTCTAACAACAACAGGTAAGATTTGAAAATAAACTGTGAAGTTCTTGGTTTGAAAGTTATTGACTCGAGCTGCCACAGGAGTAGCATTAGCTGGACGATTGTCTGAACGATGTAAGGAAGTGTGATGTCGCTTCACACAACCACGGACTTTGCATGACACAGTTGAGGTACAGTCACCAACACGATGTTTTGGATACAAGCAATTAAAACAGAGTCTTTTGGATTTAACAAATTCATACCTCTCACTGACAGTCTTACTTGTGTACTGTTCACATCTTGATAAGTGATGACTGCCTTCGCATGCAGGGCAGGTTTTCAAATCAACTTGTGTCGCTTGTTGAGGCGTCGCAGAGTTCAGTGTCGTGTAGCTGTGTCCACGAACATTCACGGAACTTGTAGAGGTTGAAGATGTCGGAGTACTGGACTTCAAGGGTTTAACTGACACTGCATACGGACTGAATTCTGCTTCGATGCGATGCTTCAACCATCCTTGAAGATCAAGTAGAGTAGGCTCCCGTGTTCGGCTAATGGTACACACGTGCTCATTCCATCGGCTTCGCTTGTCATGAGGAATTCTATGCACCGCACGCTGCAGGGTATCACAACTCTGAAGTTCACCACAATAATTAAGCTGCTTCAATGTAGTGATACAGTCACGAACTGAAATGTAAAAACATCTCAGACCTTCAGAGTCACCATTGTTGATCACATTTCCTGAAGTTACAGCATTGATGAAGGCACGAGCGACTCGAATCCGATGCCCAAAAGCAAACTTCAACTCCTTCAGTGTTTGAGCATAGTTTCTTCCGGAGTAGCCAAGACCTTGTATCAAACGTTTAGCATCACCCTTGACATGCGACTGCAGCAGGTCCATGCGTCGTGCATCTGTCAATCCGGGTCGAGAGTGAACTTGAACAAAAAACTGCTCAATAAACCTTGGCCACATGATCGCTGAACCATCGAACACTGGTAGCTTCACTTTGGGTAAGTCACGATCCACTTCCAAACGCGCCATCAAGTGTGACAAATCTGCTGGAGACGACATTGATGTTCCTTGGGTTTCGACACCATCAACCAGACTGTCAATCCAATCATCAATGCCAGGAGGAGGATCCATTGACAACTGCGCAGAACTTCGACCACTTGATGGTTGCACTGGACTGAGAGTGCTAGGAATCGGAGATGGATACATCTGTTGGACCACCGTTGCAGCAGACTGCGATGAACTGACAACTGAACCATCTTGAACTGAAAGACTTTGCACACCTTCAGATTGTCTAACAGTAGGAGACTGTAATGAACTGGATGATGCACCAACTTGGACAGGAGGACTCGACTGACTAACTGCAGGTTCTTCAACTGTAGGAGACTGGGATGAACCGGGCGGTGGACTAACTTGAAAAGTTGAACTTGACTCACTGACTTGAGGTTGTTGATCTGCAGGAGACTCGGATGAACCGGGCGATGGACCAACTTGAGCAGGAGGATTTGGCTGACTGACTTCAGGTTGTGACATGACTGGGGAGACTGAGTTCCACTTGTCGGAGGAAGGTCATTGACCTCTGAAGATCCAAGCTCCTCTTGCAGTTCACCAGCGACAGAGCGGCGTGATGACAGGAGCTTGTTACTGAGCTCTTGAAGGCAGGCTGTAGCTTGGTTAAAGTATCCCTCCATCCAGCTTTCAACATCTTCCAACTGGGAGTGATCTTCTAAGGCATCCTGGTATTTCTCGTGGGCGGCCTGTAGCCTCTGCAGCTGGCTTGACACTCTCTTCTGGAAGGCTTCTATAACTGCAGGGGCAGTTCCAGGCTCCAGTTTGGCAGCTTGGTTAATTGTCCTCGTCAACCATCCACCAAAGCTTGACCGACTAGCTTTCAATTTGTCGGACTCAAGTTCCTGAGTTTCTTCTGTGTCACTCATCTTCTAGTTTCTTGTCCAAGTCCAAAGAATTGAATTTTCTGAAGTCCAAGAATTTTAACTGTTTTGGATCATCTCTGCATATAGGAAGATTAACGCAGCGTGTGACTTTCAGAATATTTATTCATGTTGCAGACAGAGCTGAGCTGAGCTGGTTAACTGCAATAAATACAAAAAAGGAAATATTACCAAAATGCTAAATATCTACCAAGTTCACAATATGGCTAAACTACACAATAAATCAAGAGAAAAAGGCTAAACAATCATAGCATAATCATGAAGAAATAAGAAATAACTGAGAAATAACTAAGTCAGAAATAACTAAATGAGAGGTATTGATATCCATTGATAATTAGAGCTACCATTATTTGAGTTACAAATACTGTACACAGTAAATGACAGTTGTAAATCATTTCAAATCCATAATGTTCAAAAACACATTTAAATTGATATAAAAATCCCACTAAATAAATAAGCTAAACACACAATGCTATACAAGCAATGATAATGATCAATCTGAATAATTTATAAGAATATTCTAACCATCAAATCACAATTTAATTAACATTAAATATTAAATAAGTACTCACAATTCTTTTGGTCATATGCAGAAAAGAATACATCTTACTCCTGAGAGTGAAAGTCTGAAAGTGACTTTTATTCAGGAAATGTTGAAAAAATACAATGCACACTTTTACAGTTACAAAACCCAAAGTGTGAAACACACACAAAAAAGGACACAAAGGAAAAATGACACAAAAGATAACACACAAATGAAACATGTTTGAGAACTGTTAAACACAAATGGAATCACATGGCAAAGGACACACAATTAATTTCAGACTTTAATAGGAGAATTTAATAAATTAAATGAATCAGCAACACAAATGAATCCACCAAGTTACAGCTACAGGCCTGCATTTCCATATAAATTATGCTGGTCAAGCTGTCAGTCACACTCCAGTCTTCCAGAAGCTCCGTCACATGGTCACCAGCATATATTCTCACTTTTTAGTTTACTATTACATAATTTCTTCGTTTTTTTTTTGCTGCTTAGACCTAGTTTCTCATACGTTTCTTGTTGTGATTAATCATTATTATTACTTTATAATATAGGCCTGTTTTTGTTCTATTTGTTTGATCATGTGAAAATGAACAAGTTCTGAATTCTGTACAGAGTACAGATCATTCTCCAATTATTTTCGCAGTTTCTCCCAGTAAAACTAAATAGAAGTTGAATTTTGAAATAGAGCTAACCATGCACATTAATTGGATTAAACGGTAGTTATTTTTCACTTTATCATTTAATACAATCAGTTAATTTTCATAATCTCTCTTATTTTTCTTTTAAATCTCTATCTAAAAATCATTGACAGAACTTATAGGTTTTATATAATGCACAGTATTTAAAAAAGTTTACTGTTAAATTAGTGCTGAAAACTTGAAGTTATCTCATACCTTGGTGTGTATGAATCCAGTTGAGAATTAAAGATAAAATGTTCAATATACTGCATATATATGGCAATGCATACATTTACTGCTGGCCTACGTCTGTTGGAAAGAATTTCTCTGTCGCAGACTGCTTCCATCCAGGGGAGGGGGGGGGGGGGCAGCTGCTGGTCTTTTGATCCCCGATTAGTAAACTTCTTTTAGTGTAAGAGTCAGATGTGTGTTCCTTTTGTTTTGAGTCTCACAAATGGTATTGTTCTCCCTAAATCTCCCTAAGTACCAAAAAAGTGATCCAGCTGTAATGATACAGAGGGTAGTAGTTCTGACGACAAAGTCCAATCATCCAGGAGGCTTTACAGCTCAGTGTGTTCAATGCAATGACACTGCTCTTTACGGGCTCGGTCCAGGCCACTAGCCTGAACCTGAAGTCTTTACAGCGAAACACTTTCAATATAGAATTAAAGTGGACTGTGGCACTGTGAAAATGGACCTTTCTGACTCATGATAGCCGATGAAGTGTCATCTTCTCTACATTCAACATGGAGGCTGTTTGATTAGTCATGATCAAGAGAAGCCGTTTGACTTCTCATAACAAATTTTAGAGTGAAAATCAGATGCATAATCCTTTCGTTTCGTTTGGCTCTCTCCAACAAGTGGGATAAGTCTCCTTCAATCAAATTAACATTGAAAGTATTGGGTTTGATCATGACAAATCATCAGCATGATGACAAACGAAGAGCCATTTTCACAGTGCCACAGTCCATTTTAATTCTGTATCAAAGTGTTTTGCTGTAAAATGAAATTTGAGGGAAGCATAATGCTGATCAATGGCTCACTGTAACTTTTGCCAAAGCTTTCTATTTATAGTAGGCTTTATATACATGTATATTAATATAGGCCAAATAGAATTCATGATTCACTTATGAAATAGGAATAATTTGATTAAAGGTCATCAAGTTTAAGAATAAACAAATCAAAGAAACTGATCAGATTACTGCAAAATGTAAGCAAAGAAATCAAACCATCATCATCCTGCATGATAATATAATCAAACCACCATTCAATGCTCATGAATATAGGCCTACCATTTTACCACCTGTCTCAAATGGAAATAAATTGTCAGCTTTATTGTGTTATCCAGGGCCTCATTGAATGTGTATTTAATGGACAAAATCAGTCAGTCAATCATGCAACAGAGAAATGATGCCAAAATGTCAGCAATTTGCATAGAGTAGCGCGGGGCATGCAGCCCCCTGAACTTCGAGGTGCGATTTGACCTACTTTTTGTGGTCAATTATTTAAATGCTTATGTTGTCAGGAAGGGATCACTTGACTCTACTAATAACTAGTGAATCAAATGTCTTCCAATTATAATAATAATAATAAATAATAATAATATTAAGTACTTATACAGTGCACCAAAAAAGTTATGGGAAAAATTGGAAGGGGTCGGTTTTTGCCCCTAATTTCTCAATAATTAATTTCTGAAGGCAACTATTGCACTTCTACCCTTTCAATAGACATCTTATGAATAGATCTACCTGGTTACTTTTTTGTTTTAATCTGCAAACCAGGTATGCCAGGTGATTCTTGGTTGCAACTCCAAATTTCGACCTCAAAAAAGTTATGGGAAAATTTTGATTTGTTCAGAAATAACAACTTAAAGTGATTTCTCTTATACAGATGACATCAATAATGTGTTATTAGACTATATGATCAAATTGAACATTGTTTAACCTTGAAAGATGTTAATAACAATGGTTTCTAGTCATTTTTAAAAGATATTAATTATTTTGATATGAAATATAATTTAAATTAGGTGTTTTCTAAAAAAATATATCCTGTAGCCTACTCAGTGCTCTGGTATTGCTGAAATATGTTACCCATATGATTATTGAGCATTTATGAGCTGTTTCTGTAGAGTGAAGATGAGCAGTCCCCTGAATGATGAAGATCTTGAAGCACAATAATAGCTAACGGCATAATATAGGCTCTATGAAAGGTCTTCATTTACCTTATTTCACTTGGTATAGCATCTTAATTGGTTGTCATTACATCTCAGGGCCTTTATATAATGTTTCAAAAGTTTCCGAAAGGATAAGGTAGTACAAATGAATGATTGAGGTATCTGTTGCAAACTAGTGGAATATGGGACAAACAATCAAGACGCTGTAAAAGCTAAAGTTAATTTTTCTGTATCATTCCAATTGATAAAATTTGATGTATGGTTAGTAAAATTCATCTTTGAACCTTGTGAACTTGTGATTTGTGCATGATATGACCACAGATATGGAAAAACACAATGGAAGCATTTGACCACTTTTGCAGTACAGAAGTGCAGATAATTCAGTCAGTGTATAAAGTGGTAGGTGCTGTGATTTCTGTCATGCAAACTATCAGGATAACCTTTTTACTTACTAAAAGTAACATTTTAATGCAGTTTCACCACAAATAATATCAAGTTGATGAAAATTTGTGATGCTGAATATCCGCACCAACACATCGGTGGGCATAAACTTTGAATTAACTTCTGCCCTGGCTTAAAAATATGCATTTTTCTAAATGAAACAGAAGCCCCTACTAATACATTTTGAAATAAATGCTGTGTCAACAGATTTCCAGGCTTAAATTGGCTTTTGGATGGCAACATATTAATTTGAGAATTATTTGAAATTTAACATACTTTATATCATTAAAAATACATATTTCTTGAATATTTAATCTCAAGATCTCCATCAAAACGGGACCCAGAGTATATTTCCTACTTCTAGAAACTAACATGACAACCACACAGCAATAATTCATATTTATATTTCAGTATTTGACTGCTTCATGAAAAATTCCCATAACTTTTTTGAAGGCAAAAAATGGTGCATCCACCAAGATTCACTGGCATATCCATATCATAGCATAAAACCATGGAACTATTATCCAGACCTGTTCAGGAGAAGTGCATTGAAAGGATAGAACATCAATAATTATCACTGGAAATGCCTTTCTTCAAAATTAGAGGCAAAAATGGGGGCCACCGCTTTTTTCCCATAACTTTTTTGGTGCACTGTATAGCGCCAATTCCAGTAAACTGCTCATTGGCTCTTGGTTAGATTAGCTGATATCTCCGTAAAATTTTACAAAAAGATAGGTTTTCAATCGCTTCTTGAAGTTATCCAGTGTTCTTGATTTTCGTACATTTTCAGGTAAGCCATTCCACAGTATCGGTGATGAATAGGTAAAGGCTCTATCCTCAAACTTGTTTTGATTTTGTGAGGCAGGTACCTCTAACAGCATTTTGCCATTGCTGCGGAGGTTAAGGTCATTTTCAGGTTTTTGTTGAATAAGACATCTGAGGTACTGAGGTGCTTCATTATTCACCGCTTTCCATGTAGTTGTCATAAGTTTGAATTGGATCCTTGCAGGAATTGGTAGCCAGTGTAACTCTTTCCTGTAATGACTAACTTTATCTTGTCTTTTTAGCCCTTCAATCAGTCGTACAGCAGAGTTTTGCGCCACCTGGAGTTTATTTATCACTTGTTTTGACGAACCATAGAGCAATCCATTTCCATAGTCTAAATGAGGAGTGGCTAATGCATTGACAGCTGTTTTGATTGACTCCTTGTTCAGTGACTTACGGAGTTTTGAGATGTTTCGAAGGTTATAATAAGCATTCTGACACATTTTGTTTACTTTCTTGTGCGTTGACATGTGTTTATCAAAGAATTCCCCTAAATGTCTGGCATGATCTGTCGCTTTTATTTCAACATTGTCCACACTGATTGATGACATGTGAAGTTTCTTGAGTTGAAATGGTGAGCCAATAAGAAGTAACTCTGTCTTTTGAGATAATAAAGGAGTTACGGCCCTTTATTAAAATTAAAATAGCCTTCTTACCCCACACATTGGGCAAGAAGCCCCCTTATTATAATCCTATGGCAATTTTTGTTGGCAGTGCATTCAGCTTGAAAGTTATTTCTTGGGGTTCTTCTATCATTTTACGGCATTCTAGTCACTTTTTACGAATTTCAGAATTTTAGTGTTCGTACGTTTATTTTTTTAAATATTTTTTTCCCTTTCTTAATTTCAACCAAATTTTTTCGATTCCAATTAGCTATTCTATCAAGATTTAAGGTAAAGTACACATTATGAAATGGTTCCTGAAGCAGCTTCGAGGCCTCAGTGAAGGGGGGCCTCATGCCCCATACCATGTGGGGCCTCTCGCCCCAAACTCACATATTTTAATTTGGCCTCTATATTTTGAGCTAAAATGCAAAAAATATGATCCAAATCATATTTATGTATTTATGTAATGGTCATAAAGTGAAGCAATGCAGATATCCATTACACTTTTAAAAATTTCCAAAGTTATTTCTTACAACCACTTTCAAAGAATTAATCAAAGTTACAAAAACCATGCACCTTTTTTTGTTTATTTAATTACTTCTATGGTTTGGTACTGTTTGCCCTGAAAATTTGTGACGTTACCTAAAAAGCCTCTAGCTTCAATCCTATCAATAAGAAAAAGCACCAAAAATGTAAGTTTAGATATAACTCTGGGGTGGCCTCTCACCTAACCCGTGCTTCTTGCCCCGACCCACTCTACAATAAAAACTAGTAGTTACAATTATATGACAATGGCAATGACAAAGGTGTATTTTATTGTTGGATTTATATCAATTAAGACTGTGCTATAAATCCAACATAAAATACACCTTTGTCATTGCCATTGTCTTATATTGTAATCGACGGGGGTAACAGTCAATTGACACCCTTCCTAATTGGTGTACAATTGTCAAACAGCTCTACAACAATTAAGGGTGTCTTCCAAAGCAGTGCACAGTGGAATTTCGCACTTTACAGTTCCGTTTTTTACAGTTCCGCATTTTACAATTCCACATTTTACAGTTCCGCGGAATACAGATATTCCATTCCGTCAATTCTGTTCCGTTCCGCTAAATACAGACGCCCGTTCTCAGCAGCCATATGAGACAATAGACATTACAATAAAAGAATTCATTGAAAGAGAGTAAGGTGGTGGGAAACGGTTTGGTAGGGTGGGCTGAAAAAAACATTTAATTGGAATTTCAATGTGACAGTGATATAGAAAGTTGGTTAAGGTCAAAAAATGAAAATTGGTGCAAAGAATATTTGTGGCATGCAATTTGTGCCGGGCCACTCCGGCTTTTATGAAACGCATATTTTCAGCCATTTTCGTGCTTTTCAGACCAATTTTTGGCCTGAATCAGCATCCTTAGTTTCAGATGGCTCAATGACATACTTAAATCTTCCTTGAAGGCCAATTTGGATATGAAACACCACAAACAAGTCGCTTATATTGGAAATATAGCCATTTCTGGGTAAAGTTGGGAATCAGAATTTGACGTTTTTCTTGCTAGAAATTTCCCTAAAAACTTGAAAATGTCTATTTGTACTAATGACATGTCTGTTTCCCAGTTTGCTATTCATTCCATTTGTCTATTAATTTTACAAGAAGTACAAGACGAAAAAACCTTCCCGACTTCAATTTATAAAGCAAAACCACAAGAGAGAGCGGATATGGGCTTTTTTTACCTAAACCAAACTTGCTATTGTTAGATCGATATAAACAGTGTTCGAAATGAGGGGGGTCAAGGGGGTTTTGACCCCCCAAATGCTGTAAGGACCCCCTCAAATACAATTTTCAGAAGGACCCATGGGGGTCCTGAAAAAACCCCCTCAAATACCAAACGTGCAGGATTTAATCCAGAAATCAGGTTTTCAAAAGTAATTTTCGAGGATAATACAAATGAAAACACATTCAGAATTCATTTTAGAGTAGATGCAGTCCTTTCTAAAAAACCCTCAGCTTCAGGGGGCTCTCAAGCTGTCTGGGGACCTCCGGCGGCTCGCGTATCTCCGGCCCCAAAAGCTCCCGACTCTTCGGGCCTTGCCAGTTACAGACCCCCCCCAAAAGACATGGGCTATTTCGACCACTCGATTAAAGGGGCGGAAAATTAATGCGGGTCAGGATAGACTATGTACAAAGAATTAACAAATCGCATGCAATTGGTATATTAATTCAAAAGTATCCCCTTTCATTAAAAGAAAACTCTATAAAAGTCCTGGAAGATTGTTAAAGACTCAAAAGATGTAGACTGTAAGATGTAATACATTAGATGAACATCAAGTGCTTACAGATTTGGACTGAAATGTTCCTTGTGAGGTCAGAGCCCATCCATGCCATGTTATTCTTATGAGTCAAAAGGAATTTATGAAGTCATACCTATGTATACTTGCAATGCTATAAAACTTGTGACTAACTAAGTGTCAATGAGGTCACAAGTTACTAAATGACACGTTAACAGCTAATTTCAATGCTATGGATAGGGCCTGTTGTGAGGTCACTGATGTCCTCTAACAGCCAAATGTACAGTGCACCAAAAAAGTTATGGGAAAAATTGGAAGGGGTCGGTTTTTGCCCCTAATTTCTCAATAATTAATTTCTGAAGGCAACTATTGCACTTCTACCATTTCAATAGACATCTTATGAATAGATCTACCTGGTTACTTTTTTGTTTTAATCTGCAAACCAGGTATGCCAGGTGATTCTTGGTTGCAACTCCAAATTTCGACCTCAAAAAAGTTATGGGAAAATTTTGATTTGTTCAGAAATAACAACTTAAAATGATTTCTCTTATACAGGTGACATCAGTAATGTGTTATTAGATTATATTGGTCAAATTGAACATTGTTTAACCTTGAAAGATGTTAATAACAATGGTTTCTAGTCATTTTTAAAAGATATTAATTATTTTGATATGAAATATAATTTAAATTAGGTGTATTCTAAAAAAATATATCCTGTAGCCTACTCAGTGCTCTGGTATTGCTGAAATATGTTACCCACATGATTATTGAGCATTTATGAGCTGTTTCTGTAGAGTGAAGATGAGCAGTCCCCTGAATGATGAAGATCTTGAAGCACAATAATAGCTAACGGCATAATATAGGCTCTATGAAAGATCTTCATTTACCTTATTTCACTTGGTATAGCATCTTAATTGGTTGTCATTACATCTCAGGGCCTTTATATAATGTTTCAAAAGTTTCCGAAAGGATAAGGTAGTACAAATGAATGATTGAGGTATCTGTTGCAAACTAGTGGAATATGGGACAAACAATCAAGACACTGTAAAAGCTAAAGTTAATTTTTCTGTATCATTCCAATTGATAAAATTTGATGTATGGTTAGTAAAATTCATCTTTGAACCTTGTGAACTTGTGATTTGTGCATGATATGACCACAGATATGGAAAAACACAATGGAAGCATTTGACCACTTTTGCAGTACAGAAGTGCAGATAATTCAGTCAGTGTATAAAGTGGTAGGTGCTGTGATTTCTGTCATGCAAACTATCAGGATAACCTTTTTACTTACTAAAAGTAACATTTTAATGCAGTTTCACCACAAATAATACCAAGTTGATGAAAATTTGTGATGCTGAATATCCGCACCAACACATCGGTGGGCATAAACTTTGAATTAACTTCTGCCCTGGCTTAAAAATATGCATTTTTCTAAATGAAACAGAAGCCCCTACTAATACATTTTGAAATAAATGCTGTGTCAACAGATTTCCAGGCTTAAATTGGCTTTTGGATGGCAACATATTAATTTGAGAATTATTTGAAATTTAACATACTTTATATCATTAAAAATACATATTTCTTGAATATTTAATCTCAAGATCTCCATCAAAACGGGACCCAGAGTATATTTCCTACTTCTAGAAACTAACATGACAACCACAGAGCAATAATTCATATTTATATTTCAGTATTTGACTGCTTCATGAAAAATTCCCATAACTTTTTTGAAGGCAAAAAATGGTGCATCCACCAAGATTCACTGGCATATCCATATCATAGCATAAAACCATGGAACTATTATCCAGACCTGTTCAGGAGAAGTGCATTGAAAGGATAGAACATCAATAATTATCACTGGAAATGCCTTTCTTCAAAATTAGAGGCAAAAATGGGGGCCACCGCTTTTTTCCCATAACTTTTTTGGTGCACTGTAAGTACTCCTCATTCGTCGACTGAAAGTGTAGCTTGCGATATACCGTTTTGGAGTAGTTCCTGTTGCTAGCCTCTCATATACTACCACAGACAATCCTCAAATTACATGTGTCTATTTATCGTTTTGTTCGGCTTTGCCTCAGCTATGATCGTTTTTTATTTTCATCAATTTAACTGTGTCATTCCCAAAGCTGAATTTAATAATACCTGCATGGAGCTCCACTGGTATCACTACGTACTATGATGTACTTTTAAAATATCTAAAATTTCTGACTCCTGCATTTTAAGTGCCAATGCTCCACAGAGAAGAGGAGGACCTTTCTGGACACACTACAATAATTAGTAAACATAACAGCAACGTGCACCTGCACTTTGTTGAATAATTGGCTCTGCGCCAATTCTGTATGATGACGTTAGACCCTTGAATGTAAGCCCATTTACTTTGTTTATTAATTTTTTTTGTTTGTTATGGTTGGCTGTCAAAATGTTTTCAATGCAAATTGAAATATTGATGAGGTTATATGATTAGCTTGAATTAGATTGGCAGCCCATAAAGGGGTCATAAATTTTCGCAAAATTACTTCCTGAAGAGCTTGCATGTCGCACCGCAAGTAAAGGGGAACACGTCTGTGCAACATTAAAAGAAGAAGGTCATCATGATAATATCATAATATATGTTCAGGCATTTACTTTCTAGTAAATGTGCAAGGAGTGTTTGAACCGGTAGGCTGTCATTAAACCAGAGGATATTCTTCACTATATATGGTAGTCCCTCGAGTAGCAGGCAGCCCATTATCAATTATTTTGTATTCACCCAGCAGCTTCTGCAGCCATTTACCTGAAGTGGGTCACTTGTTGGAAGGATTACTGTAACTCTATATTACTGCATCTTAAAGGCTTTTGGAGTGTTGCTTTCGAATGACTATATAATGACAATCGCATGGAGATTATAGAGTTATAGAGTCCTTTCTTCAAGTAGACATCAGAGGCATATGGGAGGGGGGGGGGGGTAGGGGGCGGTTGCCCCCCCTCCCGAAAGTTCGGGAAACAGTAAGATTCGGGCAAAAATGCTAAACAATTCAGGTAGATGATTCAATGAAAACAATTGAAAATGAATTATCGCACGCTCCGTACACCTATGGTAGACATAAAGTATACATGTTCATGCGTGTCCAATTACAGGCAATTCTAAACGTAATAATCTGACAGTCAAAAGGATGTCTCACGAATGCCGAGCCAATGCCCATACGGGCCTGCAAATGTCAAGAGGACGCTAGGGCCCACCTAGACTATGGATGATGGATGATTTGGGGCTTAACGTCCTGTAGTTTTATTACTTGGCAGGCTAATTAGGAAAAGAGGAGGACATGGCAATGAGGTGATAGATGATTGAAACAGCCATCCAGCATCGGCCCAGGGGACCCGAAAAGATTTAAACCGTGGACCCAGCGAATGGCAGCCCAGCAGGCGATACCGCTGGACCAATCCTCCCCTCCAGTCTACCCTGCACTACCCTGTCTGGATCCGCTACTGAAGACTCTACAACATCTCCGTCCTGTTTGATAGGTGCTAAAAATTGTTGGGGAAAAAGCAAAATTAAAGAGTTTATGCCCCGAAAGGTTCAGGTCTGGAGGCAAATTGCTGCCAGTCTGGATAACTTCCGTACAAACATTAGTGAACAGCATGCCATCGGCACATTAGTTCACCCAAATAAAAGTGTCTGAATCAATTTAATAATCACTAAAGTTGAAGGAAAAGTCTTCATCCATAACAATCCATAAAGATTTATAGTTCTATGTGATTTCAATAAATGTTTTGCAACCAAAGATCTTTAATTTTGGATAAATCTACTGTATGTACCTACATCATCCCAATCACAATTACTAGATGCATACAAAACATAACTATGAGTAGTATGATTAGTATGGTGCTGCCATCTCTACTGAGTGATTCTTTTTTCTGCAATCAAAAGATGCCCCTGTACTATATGACTACTTGTCATAAGAATGACCTGCTTTATAAGACCTCTTTCTTCTGTGTCAGGTACATGCAACACAACTGAGAGACACCTCAGGTGTCAAATATTGAGAGACACCCTGAGAAAGGGTACTCTTACAATGAAGGGGCCACTGCACTAGTATTTTTAACTGTTGACCAAGTTACTACTGAAAAAAAAAATTGTTTTCCTTTCTTTTCCTTGATCCTATTGTCTGCAGTTCAGACTTGTTAAATGGCAGAGTCTGGTGAGATCAATAGTTGTTAGGCACACGGGTGTTCTTTGAGATTCAAGTGTTGACTTCTTACTTCAATGTGTTAGATGACAAAGGCTTCAGAATCCTTTGTAGCCTTTATTCTAACAGGTAACAGATTAATTCCTCATCCAGTGATATTACACAGAAAATCCCTGAACAATAATTGTTAGCAATATAATGTATAACATATTCTTTTTGGTTGGGAGTCAGTAACCAAATTTCCTATATTTTGACTAACATCGGAAATGATCCGGATTTGATTAATTTATATTAACTTAACCTTCTCAATTGCAGTGACTTGGCCCACATTGAATTATGAAATTGGTTTAAAAAAGCAATTCATTTTGCTATCACATGACTAACATACTGTCTCTTCATCAAGTAATGTACAAGTTGAAATTTGTTTGTATGCCTGCACAAACATATTTCTCTCCAAATGCAATATACCTTATTGGCTGTACACAATGTCATGTTGATATTGATATTGTTGTCTCTCAAATGACTATGTTAGCTTGTGGCAATCATATACCAGAGTTATATGAGGAGATAAGGAATGTAATTCCATACAAGGAGTGAGTTAGGAGCAATTGCTTTTCTGGCGACTTTGTATATCAAGCCATTATTCTGTTGGCATATTATGGTGATATAGATAATAATATTCTGTTGTGCATAGACCTTTGATTATCCCTTGCTTTGTGCCTCAGCACAAGCAGAGATTTTGGAAGGGGAGAAGTAATTGCCCAAAAGTATATGATCAATATTTTGTACCACTTCAATTGCTTATGTTTTCTGCATTTGTATACAGTATACCTGATTTAATTATACTCAAACATATCGGGTGATTTTGAGGCCAATCAATGTAATATGTTGAAAGCTGTGAAAATTCTAGTCTACAAGAACAAAGTTCAGAAATGTCAGACTACAAAAGTATCTTTTTTAATTCATCTGATGGTTGCAGACACATGAGTCACCGAATAACGAGAAAACGATAGAATACATTTTTTCATTAAAAACGGTAAAAATTATTTTCCAGGATTCACTTAATTCTGCTACTTTCTGCTATGCCTATTGCCTTGCTACATTTCAGAGAGAGCAATTGATAAGTGAAAAAAATCAGTCGTAAAAGTGGCATGAAGTCACATCCCCGCACACGTATTCAGCAACAGAATGGAACTTGATGCTGTAATAGAAACGTACATATCAAAGCCTTACAAAAAGGTCATGCATTGTGGAAATGAATATGAATCTCAAAACAAAGAAATCAATTTGATTATGCTTGAGAGACAAAGTCAAACTACTTGATATGTAATCACCTAAAAAGCTTCTAAATTGTGGTAAATTGTTCTAGTGTTTCGATGCGATAAATTGTACACCAAGTTGTTCAACAGTAATTTAATTTCATTGCAACAATCAACAGTTGTCAGAAATTTCCAAAGTTATTTCTGACAACCCCTTTCAAAGAATTAATCAAAGTTACAAAAACCATGCACATTTTTTTGTTTGTTTAATTTCTACTATGGTTTGGTGTTGTTTGCCCTGAAAATTTGTGACGTCACCTAAAATGCTTCTAGCTTCAATCCTATCAATAGATAAACGCACCACAAATATAAGTTTGGATATAAGCCTGGGGGGGCCTGTCACCTAACCCGGGCTTCTTGCCCCGACCTACTCTATATTTGAGCACTACTAGCTCCCTAGAAATATTGCTGCATTATATACATTGACAGATTCATATTCACAAAGGAGAAAGCGAAAGTCTAAAAAATTTGAACTGAGACCTCTTTTCGGCATAAATAATTAATTAAGGCTCGAAACAAATCATCTCCGATACACTTTCGCATTCTTGTTCACTTTAAATTGAATAATATAGGCAATGCGGGTACTCATTTGAAAGCTCTCACTGAGAGGAATTCAAATATGAAATAAAATTATTATGATACAGACATTACAGTTAGAAATACGCCATAACGCGAATCAGCGATAACTCATTCTATTCGCTTATATCAGCTGCTTTGTGGTACCCCTAGGCCTATCTCAATCTTTCTGAAAATGTGCAGTATTTTTCTATTAGTCAAAAGCAATATTAAATTCCATGTTTGGTTGTGATAGCAAAATATGAAGGGCATTTGATGCACCCTAATGTCCAATCACAGGAAGAAGTATATAAACATGATAATCTGACTGTAAAATGGATGTCCAATGAATGCCAAATAACGCCCTTACGGGCCTACAAATGCTGAAATGACACCCCCCCCCCCAGACTACCCTGTCTGGATCCGCAACTAAAGATGGCTTTATGTTTATGATCCCTACAACACCTCAGTCTTGACTGCTTGATAGGAGTGAAACATTTTGGGAAAAAAACAAATTAAAAAGTTTATGCCACCAAAGGTTCTGGTGGGGGTCTGGGGGAGACAAATTGCTGCTGGTCTGGATAACTTCCATCCAAACAATTAAGTGAACAGCACGCGATCGCCAGGTTGGTTCACCCAATAAAAGTATATACCTGAATCAATTAATCAAACACTTATGTTGAAGGAACTAAGTCTTAATCTGTAACAATCCCATATAGTATGGCGCTGCCATCTCTATTGACTCAGTATTGAGTGATTCTTTGTTTCCC
Source organism: Platynereis dumerilii (assembly GCA_026936325.1). Lineage (NCBI taxonomy): Eukaryota > Metazoa > Annelida > Polychaeta > Phyllodocida > Nereididae > Platynereis > Platynereis dumerilii. Next base: position 178,600 of record JAPTHN010000130.1, read on the forward strand.
TATTTAGTGGTGTCCCTGTGTTATATGACTGGTTGTTATAAGAATCACCTGCTCTGTAAGACGTCTTCCTCAATAAAATTAATATTGAGAGACATCTCCGGTATTAGGTATATAGAGAGACTCGTGAAATGATACTCTTGTAATGTAGGGACCAGTGTATTAGTACTTTACAGTTGGTCAAGTTGGTACTGAAAAAAGGAAGGATTTCCTTTCTTTTCTTTAATCCTATTATCTGCTGTTCAGACTGGTTAAATGGCAGACTCTGGTGAGATCAATACTTGTTAGTCAGTTGAGTGCTGTTTGAGATTGAAGTGTTGACTTTTCAATTCAATGTGTTAGATGACAAAGACTTCAGAATCCCTCGCAGCCTTTTTTCTTACAGATAATAGATTCATTCTTCGTCCTGCGGTATCACACAGAAATCCATAAACAATACTTGTGAGCAATATAATATATACATGTATTCTATTCTGTTGGAGTCAGTAGCCAAATTTCATTTTGACAAACATTGGAAATGATCCTGTATTTGTTTCATTAATAATATGATAATGGCACAGCCATGAGATTCGCGTAGCGTTTATATTTTTGCATATAGCTAATATTATAAATATACTTGTACAATGATGCAAGACCATGTAGGGGCCTATATACATGTACAGTAGGCTATGTACTATGATAAATAGCGTTTTTGCATTATGTGATGGACAGGTTATGGGCACTGTTACTTGTGGGTCAAAAATTTTATTTGGTTTGCTGAATTTATTTGTTGAATTTGGCTTATGAAAAATCAAATCCACTGAGATGGAGATATTGTAACAACAGATTAAAATATTCAATCATATTGACCAGACAGATTAATAGGTACATAGAACAAACCATAAATTGGTCAAATGAAGCTTATGTGTCAAAATACTACTTTCAACTTCCAAGACATCATGAAATTTCATAAATCGTGGAGCGAAAGTATATCAGAACTGCCGTTTATGACCCTCACTTGGACTATGGAAATGGAACTCCTAAATGGTTATAATAGGTAATCAAGAACTCAGCTGTTTCATTGATTGGAACTAACGACAAGTCCAAGTGAGTGGCTGCAAGGAGGATGATTGGGGCTTAACATCCTGTGTTAATGCACTTGGTAGGCTAATCAGGACGGGAAGAGCTAGGACACAGCAATGAGGTGTCCAACATGGGCCCAGGTGACTTGGCTAGAGCTGGATTGAACCCGGACCAAGTGATTGGCAGCCCAGCACAGTGGCTGCAGGAACGATGATTGGGGCTTAAGGTCCTGTGTTTATGCACTTGGTAGGCTAATCAGGACAAGAGGAGGAATCGGCAATAAGGTGAAGGAGGATTGGTAAAGCCGTACAACAAAGACCCAGGCGACTTAGCTAGAACTGGATTGAACCCTGGATACAGTGATTGCCAGCCCAGCACAGTGGCTGCAGGAACGATGATTGGGGCTTAAGGTCCTGTGTTTATGCACTTGGTAGGCTAATCAGGACAAGAGGAGGAATCGGCAATAAGGTGAAGGATGATTGGTAAAGCAGTACAACATAGGCCCGGCAAGAGCTGGATTCTGATCCTTACACAGTGATTGGCAGCTCAGCACAGTTGCTGCGGAGAGGATGTACACTAACATAGAATAATGTTGTTGGTTGTGACCTGAGAAGCCCTCTCCTTATAGCTGGTAACAAAGATCTTGCACGGTCCCTTTAAAAATTCCTGCTCATTTATCTCAGTATTGAAATGACAATGCCTTGTTGATGTATGTGTCATCTTCCTACAGATATTGATATTTCAATCTAGTCTGTTGTTGCATTTGCTGTAGTCGGCTAATTTCTTCAGATCGTGCTTTTGTTGTTGGAGTTCTTACTACATGGCAAAGCCTATCCTCGTTAACGATGACACTCTGGTGCCATGCAAAGTCAGGATCTTTGCTGGCATTACCAGCTGACTTTGCACGAGACAATGCAACAAAGAGTGCTCCAGGAGTGCGAGACTCAAATGAGGTGGTACCTGGGTCAATTACAATGTACCGGTTTGTTTCACCAGAACCTATTGTAAGACCTTGGCATCGGTGAATTGTGGATGCCCAACCCAACCTCGGAGGTATTTGCATCCTTTTGCAGGAACGACAGGAACACTCCAAACGTTTTTCTATAGGAACAATAGGAATTATTTGGGGTTGGTCAGCATAAAATGGTGGCCCTGTATATTTAGGAAACATGACCATGACAACATCCGGCAATGCATCAGGAGGACTTCTACCATCATTGTAAATGATGTCCACCACTGTACCATTAGCTCCATTGAACAAACCAAATGGAACACAAAGGTTCATTGTCAATGTAACTTTCGCATTTTTGCAGAGGTACAGCAGAGGTTGGAGTCCTCCAGCTTTGTCACTGGGACATGTGCGTGCATGTGGGCCTTTAGATGTTGCCACTAACTTCGCTATCGGTGTGTGATGGTTGCACTCTAGCAATTTCCTTTTGTTATGGCGCCATTCTTTTTCGTGAGTTGGAAATACAAAAAAACCTTCGTTGCTCATTCTGACCATCAGTTCTGGGCCTTGACTTGCATTTAGTTCGTGCCACTGAAACTGTTGCAGCCATTGAGCTTGGTTGTTACTAAGATTGTATTCTCTCAGTGATAGAAGCACATTCCTAAATTGTGTCTCTTCGTCTGACTGTCGAACAATCTTTTCAAGAATAACAGCTTCTGTGAACGTTTTCCAAACTAGAGCTCCATGCATCGCAGCAGGGCTTTTGGCTTTGCAAAAATAAACAGGCGAATCCAAAACAGGAGGCAACTGCACATCATCCCCAAAGAATATTACTAATGGTAAACCCCCCCATGGCTCATTAGATCGGGCACCACTAGCGACTCCATGCCTACACATGAATTCTATCCAACCCAGAGTTGTACAGCCAATCATAGATCTTTCATCTACTAGTAGAACTTTGAGTTTGTCACAGTTTTTCTGCAGGGCAAGCCCTGTTGGTCCTGCTGGTTGTTGCATTTCATTATTTCTGTTAGTTGTGGGTATTTTAAGGAAGTTATACACTGTGTAGCCGGAGATGATGTGCACGCTCATTCCAGTGGGACAAAGGACCTGGACTGATTCATTTGAATCAAAATGCTGTCTAATGGCTTTCACCAGTGACTTGATCAAAAATGATTTCCCAGAGCCAGCCGTTCCTCCCACAACTAAATGTAGGGGTTTGAAGTTTGGCAAATTTTTGTCATAGTCATCTAAGGTTTTCATAGCTAAGTTGAAAACAAAACGCTGACTGTCATTTAATTTTGACACGTCTATGTCTGGCAAATTCAGCCCTTCACAGTCTTGTGGATCATATGTCCCAAGATCCTTTGTCCATGTCAGATAGTTTTCAGGATATTCATGTGTCTTGGCTGCCCAGTCATACTCAGGTCCTCCATCGTCATAAGAGAACTCTTCAATCAGTGGATCTTCAAAGTTTGGTTGTGGCCGTATAAGCTGCATCCATTCTGGTTCGTCTCCTGCTGGTTCTGCTTCTTCCTCCTCATCCAATTCATTTTCTTGTGCAGGCTTTTGTTTCGCCCTCTCCACTGCGGCTTTCACAAAATTTGGACAGTCATCGGTATTCATAAATTCTTCCATCCTTGTTGTCCATGTAACATTATCAAGCTTGATATCTGATATTTGTCGCCATCCTGGATGGTGCAATAACAGCATTGACCGTGAATATTCTTCAGTCAATGGCCAGGTCGGTATGGTCACACATCCATTTATGACAGGAACCTTTCCAGTAGCACATAAAAAGCTATACAATGAAGTAGACTCACCTTCCTCTCGTTCTATGTATCGATCAAGAACGTTGTTTCTCTTAACATACTCCCCATCTTGTATTTCAAGAAGTCTATTTCCTGATAAAGAGACAGTCTGAAAACTGTGACTGCACCTAAATAGAGGTATGGATGAAATCTCATAACAGGCTTCGACAGAGGAAACATCACGTTTCACTGAACCCACCAGGCATTTCATGACTGCAGATTTTGCAGAGATATCATCATCTGGAGCATTATTTACAATGTTTGTAAATAAAGTTTCCACTGCGCCTGTTGGCTGATTGCCTTTACAGGCATAACCACTCACATATTTTTCTGTTGCAATAATTTCTTCAATTGATGGATTTTTTGGGTCACTCTTGGACAATATAATGGAAATGTCTCCATTTGCCCGCCAGCCCTGGGTGTGAAACTTAGAATTCTGGACCAGTCGTGGATGGTCCCTAGACATTTCTAATCTGAGGCTTTTGTTTTTGTCATGCACAATTGCTGGATTTCACGCTCTGGTTTTCCTGGGCCATTTGCGGGGCCAAATTCCATGCGGCACATTTTTCCAGACTTAGAAGATCGAAGACAAAACTCAGAACATCTGTGAATATTATAGCTCTGGCAATTGTTCTGAAGAAATCAAATTTTTCTCAAGTGTCAGACTGGACCTATGATGTCATAGGTGGATGCTCCATTGCTTAGCACTAGAGGATATTCAAAATTGGTGCAATCAATGATGCCATAGGTCAAACTGGCCAATAGCATTCGTTGTGGACAGTTTCATCATAGCCTTGCAGTTTCATCATAGCCTTGGCCAATAATACACACCAGCAACTTAGGTGCAAAGTTTTACTATTCCTGGGGAGGGGTCACTCTGCTGAAAAGCTGCCAATTGATCCATATGTTTGCATATCCACGCCGGATACTCTGGTAACCAACAAAGCAATACAGGATTAAAGTAATTGTTTGCAGATTTACAGTGAAACAGACAGCCGACAAAACACAAAATGCTTTTGAACTTGACAGCTGCATATCAAATCTAATTGAGACCAGAAACATGTTTGTAAACAACTGTGATTAATTGCCAGTTATCCTATAAACCATGCTTGGTTGAATTTCAGGTACTTTTAGTGTCACCAAATTAACTATCCCCCTCCCCAAACTTAACACCTGAGTTTTTGCGGTGGTATCATTGGCTAATCTGGCCATGACATAATTGTAAGACTATGATGAAGTTGTGCACATGGAATGCTATTGGCCAAGTTCACCTATGACATCAGAGCTAGAACCAAAGTTGCATGGGTTCCAATGGAGTCTCCAGCTATGACATCATAGGTCCACACTATGAAAAAAAGATGATTTCTTCAGAGCAATTGCGAGAGCTGTAAACCTGTTGGTCAAAAGCAAATAATCTTCCAGAAGGTTTTCCTGGGAGTTACATACATCAATAAGAAGTTTGATGAGAGGATTTTTCTCCTCAGGAGGGGCTCAGCAGTGCCTTCTGGAGGTGGCCACATGCTTTTCCTTGGTTTTCCCATTTCATCTTTGCCTGCTGGGTGCTGAGCTGACATGCCCAATTCTGACACTGCCCAATCAGAGAGCTTCTGAGCAGTTTGCTCATCATGGAGACCTTCTTGCACTGCTTCAAAAAGCAAGTTATGTGGTTCCCTGTCATGTCTCCAGCAGAGGCCGTGCCAGTGTACCATACCGCGTGATTTAGCGAATTCCTGACGGTACCAGAATGTATCCACACCAAATAGAGGGCCCATAACTTTCGAAAAGTAGGATTTTGTTCTCATATCGAAATATTGTCCAACAATGTGAGAATTTTCTTGAATAATTTTGAAAAGTTGGCTTTTATCATTGAAATCTATAACCTGGTCAGATTCCTTCAAGAACATTGACAGTAGTCTCCTCAGTGGTTTGAAATGAAATTCGGCACAACTTCCAGTGCAGAAGTATGAAGGCAGGCCTTCTCCTTGATTGATTTTGTACTGGATAAGGGCACGAAGCTCCTGTGCTCTCTTACTCCAATACTGAGATGTGCCTCTGAGTGAAGCACTAAAGTAAGTGATTTTTTTTGCTATGGAAGTATCACCTTGTTGCAATTTTTCCTTTACATCAGATATAGTCAAGTTGGGACCTTCTAATTTCTGGTTAAAGATGTAGGAGCCTTGTTCAATACTCCTTTTTCTCATAACCATGTTATGAACAACAAACTTGAAATACTGGTGATGGGCAAAGCGCCCATCCTTGAACCATAAGAGGTGATCAGCCCAGTCGGCCATTTTGTCACAAGTTCGTGGTCTATTTGCAAAAAAATCTGCTTTTCCATCTGGGAATAAAGCAGGAAAAGCCATTGAAAAGAAGTGACGGGTGGTAAACTCAGAAACTGGCTCATTACCTCTGGTTGGCCATGGAATGGTAAAGTTGCCTCTTTTGTCCCTTGACACTGACCCATCTCCAGTTATTTGCTGGACAACATTTTGGACCCTTTCAAATAAATTTTCATTGGTGTCTGGGAGCAACACTCCAGAGGCACTTTGGCCATCACCCCCTTCAATATTTATCTGATCATATGCTGGTCCTTTGTCATTGCCATTGGTTGATTCATTTAGATTGACTGTGTTGACCCCAGGCAATTGACCATCTACTGGATAAAGATTTAGTCTATCCTCATCAATTATGATGTCATGATAGGCTGGATTGTGCTGCTTTAACCACAATAAGGCGTTTTGAATGATGTACCGCCTGACCCGGAAATCTTTGTGGTTTTCATTCTGCCCTTTCCTCCTAACTTTAATTATATTAATTTCTTGGGGCAATTTCGGAAATATCTGTGCTGGTTCTTCTACATTTTGAGGGAAGGTGACGGCATGACCATTAGAGGCAATGCCGCCATGATTAAGCAAATGTATGTTGATGCATGGGGAAATACGGGCAATAATGTGTTGTTCAATTATGGTCAAACCTTGAAGATGGTTAGGAATTTCACTTGGAATCATGTTGTTTTCGCTAGAGAACAACTTAATAGCAGATTTCTCAGAAACGCATCTTTTACAGATACCATTTTTGTAAACTGATGTTCCTATTCTTTGTTCCTGACATATTTGACATAAATTCATGAGGTAAGACATTTGTTCCAGTTCAGATTCCCTTATTGCTCTCAGGGCTTCATCTGTCTTATCATTGTCTGTTTCTAGAGCTAATACATCAGGCATAATCTGGTACCCAGATGTCTCAAACTTTTTCTCCCTAAGATCAATTTTACGCTGAATTCTTCTCCGACGATAAGTTCTCTCTTTTGTAGTTTCATCTTTATTTGGAGGCTCATACTGAATGGCATAATTTCTGCAAGTTTGTTCAAGATATTTCTCTCTCTCGTCATTTGTGAAATTGTGAAGGCAGACAAACTGTGGTACCCTGATGTCTCCATTTTTTTCTCCCTTTGATCAATTTTATACTGCATTCTTCTACGGCGATTGGTTTTCTCTTTTGATGTTTCATCTGTATTAGGGGGCTCATATGGAATGCCATAATTGCAGCACATTTCTTCTAGGTACTTTTCTTTTTCAACATCAGCCTTGCTAGCTTTTGAAAATCGCTTATCAGGCTGTCCTTTCAGATTGGTTGAAGAATTTGTTTGTGAAACAATGCTTTTTTTATTTTTTGTAGGCTTCCTCAAGTTAGATTTTTTGTTTGCTCTTGGAGAAGGATTCTCTGTATTTTCCCGGGTTGACTTTGCTGAATTGATGAGCATACTGGTGTTTTCTGAAACGTTGACAGATACTGAAGTTTCATTTTGGTCAGTTGGTCCACTTATGTTTGTAGTGACAATGGAAGGTGTAATTGGAGGACTGTTCCCTTGGTCAAGCCCGGTGCTTTGCAGAGTTTGTTTGCTGCTTCTTGGTCTCTTCAGCAGAGGCTGTGTCTTGTCTTTTGACTGTGGACACCTGTTTTTCCCTCTTTGGTATATAGTGAACACATCTTCTTCATCATCTTGTGTAGCATAGGTGTGGTCATGTTGTAGACAATTTTTGTGGATAGGTTGCTCTTGGCGATTTAGATCTCCATTGTCAGATATCATATGACTGTTCCTGACTACATCTGCATAAGTAGGTGGGTTGACTGTGGTTTGGGTAACGGTTGCACTTCGTGTGTCATTCATTGGAATAAGTAATTGGAAGTGGCTGTTTGACAGCAGTAGGTCAATTTCTTTTGTTTGGGAGTGGAACAAGTCAGACTCAAAGGAGTGACGACTGACTTGAATTGTTGTCCCTTTCAGCCAAACATTAATTGTACAGCCAAGGACCATAGCGGCAGACTTAATTTCTGGAGTGGCAGCCCATCCATTTGAGCGTAACATGTGGGTGATGTAAGTTCTTCTTGTACGGATGGTATCATGGTAGATAGCTGCCTGATTTTGCCACTGATGCCAATTTTCTGCAATGTGAGAACAGATATCAAGTCTTAGCTGCTGGGACTTAAGAAAGTTGCCATGCAGAGCAAGGCTGAGTGCATGGAAAAAACAATTTTCATCCCCAGGCACATTTTGGATTTCAAATTCACGGCCATTTACTGTGATTTTGTTTGAATTTGTGACCATCCGGTAAGGCAACATGTTGAATGGATGTTGTCAACAATATTATTCAAGGATAAGAATTGAAAAATGTAAAACCGTGATGCAAATAGCTTACAAAATGGATGAGCAAATAGGATACAGGATGATTATTTCCTTTTCTTGTTTAGGCAACAAGAACAATGAATTTGATTTTATTTAACAAGAATGATATGAGAACTGATGGCGATGGAAGTAGGGAGGTCGATAAATTACAAAATGGATGAGCAAATGGATTTCTTTTTTGAAGACAACAGGAACAATAAATTGAGTTGGCCTAACAACGAAGAGGAGAACCGATGAAAAATGGGGTCAATAAGAGACGAAACAGATGAGTGACTGGATTACAGAATGAATTTTTTTTCCTTTTATTTTTTTTTTGAGACAACAAGAACAATAAATTGAGTCGGCTTAACAATGAGGATGATACAGGAACACGGATGAAAAATGGGACGTCAATAAACGACAAAACAGATGAGCAACTGGATTACAGAATGATTTCTTTTTCCTTTTTCTTTTTTTTTGAGACAATAAGAACAATAAATTGAGTAGGCTTAACAACGAGGATGATACAGGAACACCGATGAAAAATTGGACGTCAATAAACGACAAAACAGATGAGCGACTGGATTACAGAATGAATTTTTTTTCCTTTTTTTTTGAGACAACAAGAACAATAAATTGAGTTGGCTTAACAACGAGGATGATACAGGAACACCGATGAAAAATTGGACGTCAATAAACGACAAAACAGATGAGCAACTGGATTACAGAATGAATTTTTTTTCCTTTTTCTTTGAGACAACAAGAACAATAAATTGAGTTGGCTTAACAACGAGGATGATACAGGAACACCGATGAAAGATTGGACGTCAATAAACGACAAAACAGATGAGCGACTGGATTACAGAATGAATTTTTTTTCCTTTTTTTTTGTTTTTTGAGACAACAAGAACAATAAATTGAGTCGGCTTAACAACGAGGATGATACAGGAACACCGATGAAAAATGGGACGTCAATAAACGACAAAACAGAGGAGCGACTGGATTACAGAATGAATTTTTTTCCTTTTTCTTTAAGACAACAAGAACAATAAATTGAGTTGGCTTAACAACGAGGATGATACAGGAACACCGATGAAAAATTGGACGTCAATAAACGAAAATACAGAGGAGCGACTGGATTACAGAAAGAATTTTTTTTCTTTTTTTTTGTTTTTTGAGACAACAAGAACAATAAATTGAGTCGGCTTAACAACAAGGATGATACAGGAACACCGATGAAAAATTGGACGTCAATAAACGAAAATACAGAGGAGGGACTGGATTACAGAAAGAATTTTTTTTCCTTTTTATTTTTTTTGAGACAACAAGAACAATAAATTGAGTCGGCTTAACAACGAGGATGATACAGGAACACCGATGAAAAATGGGACGTCAATAAACGACAAAACAGATGAGCGACTGGATTACAGAATGAATTTTTTTTCCTTTTTCTTTTTTTTGAGACAACAAGAACAATAAATTGAGTTGGCTTAACAACGAGGATGATACAGGAACGCCGATGAAAAATGGGACGTCAATAAACGAAAATACAGAGGAGGGACTGGATTACAGAAAGAATTTTTTTTCCTTTTTATTTTTTTTGAGACAACAAGAACAATAAATTGAGTTGGCTTAACAACGAGGATGATACAGGAACACCGATGAAAAATGGGACGTCAATAAACGACACAACAGAGGAGCGACTGGATTACAGAATGAATTTTTTCCTTTTTCTTTTTTTTGAGACAACAAGAACAATAAATTGAGTCGGCTTAACAACAAGGATGATACAGGAACACCGATGAAAAATTGGACGTCAATAAACGACAAAACAGATGAGCAACTGGATTACAGAATGAATTTTTTTTCCTTTTTCTTTGAGACAACAAGAACGGCTTAACAACAAGGATGACACAGGAAAACCAATGAAAAATGCAATCTCAATAAACAAGAAATCAGATTAATTAGCGGATGAATATGAATATCTTTCTTTTTCCGTATTTCGAGACAAGAAGAACAACAAATTAAGTTAGCTCAAAAATGAGAATGATTTGACAAAACCGATGGAAGTTGCGAGGTCAGTAAATTACTAAATGCATGAGCGAAAAGAATACGGGGTCTGCTTTTTTTCTCCTTTTTTTAAGACTAATTTTCAACGATAATTTGATTTGAATTCACAGTGATAATGATATCACAAATAATTTTCAATAAATATATTTCACCTTTTTTTTAAGAAACACTGAAGTTTTGAATGAATGTGTTTAGATCAATTCAAAATTGCGAATGACAATAAGGCTTTTTTATGACACTCAGGACCGCTAACACAATGGACTCAAATCAAAAGTTAAGCCCTAGATGATATGAACACAAAATCAATTATGTAATTCACAGCCCTTCAGACAAAGGTTTTTTTTTTTTATTGAGATTTTGTGTCACCACAAAAACTTACAGATCAGAAACTTAAAAAGGGAATCAAAAATTAGCCGCAATAGAAAGTCACAGCCCACAGGTCAAGGCCTTTTTTTGTACAAATTTGTATTTCAGATGGCCAATTAACTCAAAATGACATGAACACAAAATCAATTATGAAATTCACAGCCCTTCAGGCAAGGCTTTTTAAAATAAAGATTTTATGTCAAACTTACAGAACAGAAACTAAGCCTTACTGTCTAAGCAAATGAAATGGGAATCAAAAATTTGCCTTATAATAAATTCTCAGCCAATCGGGCAAGGCCTTTTTTTCTACAAATTATATTTTAGATTGCCAATTGACTCAAAATGAATTACACTGCATGAAATTCACAACCCTTCAGACAAGGCTTTTTTAACCTAAATTCAGATTTTATATCACCACGAAACTTAGAGATTAAAAGCTTAATCTTCACCAAAAATTGGATTTTCCTAATTTTTCCACAGAGTCAGAGAGGCGAAACACCAGAAACAGCAGAACAAATACACAGCCTGTGTGAACTTTGGCTTTTTTACAGCTCCGGGTGCAGGAAAACAAATATTCTGTACAAATAATCCAATTTCAAATGTTGAACTGGCTTTTCCGAGTCAAATGAAAGCAGCAGACGACATAAGCGGGAAAAGAAAGAAATCGTGGTGGCGCTAGTAGTATTTGCCACTAGGCGGACTCAAAGCGCTTGCCTGCCATCTGCTGGGAATCTGCGTCAACACATTCTCAAAGAGGCAGCCGGTCGGCAGGGAAGGACAGCCTTTCTGAAAAGTTTTCTGTTTATTTTGAAGTGCATCTGATTGGATTACTTGTGTGGATTACTGAACTGTGACTCAGTGTGAGTAGGAACGTGAGGGACAACGACATGACTTCAGTCTCAGGCTGGAATCTTCATATGACTGACACTGAACTGAGGATTTACAAAAATGTTCAAACACTCAAACATTACGGATCGTTATTTCACTGTCGGACGAATTTATTTTGCTACTGGCATTACAATTTATCTAACGGATCTGACAAGCTCTTGAACATTACATTGGATCGTCGTAAATATCACGAAAATGAGCGATTTTGCCATATTCGGACTTTGCCAATTCGTGGTGGCGCTGCATTCGCTTTTGGATTTTCGTTTTTGGATTTCGTTTTTCGTGTGTAATAATTCACGGAGAATCGGAATAATGCATGGATTGGATACCATAAGACATAACTGGAATAATCTGACATTTTGGAAAGGAAAACAGGTATGTTTTTTTATTTTGTATGTTGACCGAAATTAAATTCTGGGTTTGGGACCAACTCCAGAAACTGCCATCGCAAGTACTAATATACACAAATCCATGAATGACTTTAAAAACACTTTTGTAAATGAGGCAAATGCAAGATCGCCTGAGGAAAATTTTAACATTCTCAAAGAGACAATTGAACGAGTTGTAGAGAAATTCGTTCCTAGTAAAACAACTAGTTCAAGATACAAACCACCATGGTTAAACATACAAATTAGAAGAGCTTGCAGAAAGAAACAAAGGATGTACAACAAAGCAAAGAGGAGTAACTCAGGATGTGATTGGAAAGCGTATAAAGACCACAAACGTAGTGTCACACAAATGATAAGAGGAGCACGTACCCAGTACATTAATCAGATACTGGAGGAGGGATTAGTAAATAAAGACTGTAAACCATTCTGGAAATATATAAAATCTCTCAGACAGGACAGCATTGGAGTAGCCCCACTTAAACACCAAAGCAAACTATGCTCCAGTAGTAAGGATAAAGCGGAAATACTTAACAAACAATTTAAATCCGTATTTACGAAGGATAAGGATGACATCTATGCAGACTATAGACCCATAGGGCCAAGCTACAAACCCATTAGCCCACTTAAGATCGAATCACCGGGCATACTAAAACTTCTTAGGGGACTAAAAGTTAATAAAGCTTCAGGACCGGATAACTTAACATGCAGAATTTTAAAGGAACTTGCAGAAGAATTGGCACCGTGCTTGACCATCATATTTAACCAGTCACTAGATTTAGGGCAACTGCCCAAAGACTGGCGTAGTGCCAACATCACCCCCCTTTTCAAAAAGGGAAACCGAGACATAGCGGCAAATTATAGGCCTGTCTCACTGACAAGCATTGTATGCAAAATCATGGAACATGTAGTTTGCTCCCATATACGCAAACACTTAGATGACCTTGGAATATTATCCACCTACCAGCATGGATTTAGAAAAAGACATTCATGTGAGACACAATTAACACTAACGATGCACCACCTGAATAAGCTTTACGACAATAACATCCAGGTCGATATTGGAATATTAGACTTTTCGAAAGCTTTTGACGTTGTTCCTCACAGGAGAGTATTAAATAAATTGGATTTTTATGGTATAAATGGGAATATACATGCCTGGATATCGGCTTTCCTTCATAATCGTTCACAATCTGTTGTTGTGGATGGAATAACATCGTCACCAGTAAGTGTAGACTCAGGTGTTCCGCAAGGTACCCTAATGGGTCCACTAATATTCTTACTTCACATAAATGACCTACCGCAACATGTCACGTCAAACGTTCGCCTCTTTGCAGACGATTGCCTTTTATATAGGCCAATCCAATCTGCAGAGGACCAAACGAAGTTACAAGAGGACTTTGACGCGTTACAGCAGTGGGGTCGTATCTGGGGTATGAAGTTTAATGCATCAAAATGCAACATAATGACAATTAGCCGGAAGAAATCTCCACTTCACTCATTCTACAGTATTGGCGGAGAAATCCTTAAGGAAGTAGAAGACTGCAAATACCTGGGTATCACCATAAGTAAAAATTTATCTTGGAATAACCATATTGCCCACATGTCTAAAAAGGCTAATTCAACACTTGGATTTATTCGTAGAAATACGAAACATTGTCCACCTAAAACCAAAGAGTTGGCTTACAAATCTATGGTACGACCAACAGTGGAGTATTGTGCGAGTATATGGGACCCTTATACACAAAAGAACATTAAAATCATAGAAAATATTCAAAGAAGGGCTGCACGAATAGTTAAAAGCGATTTCAGACAAATGAGCAGTGTTACGGAAATGATGAAGGACCTTGAGTGGGAAAACTTACAAACCAGAAGGAGAGCTGCTCGTCTGGTATCCCTATTTAAAATCATAAAGGGACACGTTGAAGTGAAAAAGTCGGAGTTAGACATAGAATTTAACACCACACAAACGAGAAGGAATAATTCATATAAACTCAATACAATACGGGCTACCACAAATGTATTCAAAAACTCTTATGTTGTCAGATCGATACCAGATTGGAACACTCTAAATCAAAGTACTGTAGATAGTGAAACAGTACCAGCCTTCAAGGAGGCTCTTCACAAACATTGCCAATAGCACCGCACCTCTCCGCCAACACTTATACTCCAATGGAGGCCTGTTGGCTCAAACATCCACATCCACATACAGGCACTTGTCCATCAGCTGTCAGTAGTCAGCAGGTAGCGACCAGCAAAGAGCGGTCCTTGAGCTAAGTTCGCTACGCGACGGGCGGCTGCGCCGCCCGTCGCTACGCGAAGATTAACATAACCTTATTATATGCAATGGCTCAGTCTACATTTGATTAAGAAAAGGTTTAAGGAAAAGCAACACATTTTGCTATCACATTACTTACAAACAGCATTTTTATCAAGTAATGTACTAGTTGGATTTTGTTTGTATGTCTGCACAAACATAATTCTCTACAAATAGAATCTACCTTATTGTTGGCAAACAACGACATGTTATATTGTTGTCACTCAAATGACTATGTCAGCTTGTGGCAATCATATATAGGGGAAGCTTGGGAGAGTTCGGTCACTTTTTACATTTTTGCGCCTCCTTCTGACAGTAATGATTATAGAAACATGCTTAATGCATGTATTGTATCTTGAAATATTTCAGAAAAATATTTTCAGGTTTGCATTGATATTTGCCCAAGAACATATGAGCTACAGCCCTATGAAAATTGGAAAAAATTTGGCCCAACTCTCCCCATCAAGTGGGAGACTTGGGCCAATCAGGGGGGAGACTTGGGCCATTGCAATATATCAGGTTCGGTAAAGCTGTACTTGAGGCCATAATATTTTTAACCTGTAGTGTGGTGGTCATGGAAGTCATTAATCCTGAATTGAGGCCTCTTGCAGCTCTAGTTTGCTGTCAGACTTAAGCCTCGGCCTGATGGCTCAACTCTCCCCATCTTGATTTCCTGATATCTAATTTTATTAGACCATGAATAATTATTAAGGCCTAAAAATATTCAATCTCTGTTGAAAATTGCTCTAGACAAGTTCTTCTGTCTTAATAAAAATAAATCTGGGTAAATGCAACACATGTGGGGAGAGTATTGGCATAGAAAATTTTCTCAGTCCTTGTTGTCTTACAGACAATTAAAAACTCGTAACATGGCTCAGTTTTTCTGTTTGTCATCCAAATTTGAATTTTCTTCTCTCTAAAGATCGTGACAAGCAAATTAGCCAGAAATGTTACATCTATTGAAAGATTTTTATTTCTATAAAATTTTGGTGACTGCAGCTTTCTCAAAAAATTTTTAGTTTCCTCAAAAATCATGGTGGCCCAACCCTGCCTGCGGCCCAACTCTCCCAAGCTTCCCCTACCAAATTAGATGAGGAGCTGCAGACATGTAATTGCTTTTCCAGTGTGTCCGTATATCAAGCCATTATTCAGTTGGCATATTGTGGTAATATAGATTATGTTGTACAATGTACATCTTTGATTATCCCTTGCTTTGTGCCTCATCGCAAGCAGACATTTTGGAAGGGCAGAAGTACTTGCCCAAATCTATGATCAATATTTTTATACCATTTCAATTGCTTATATTTTCTGTATTTGTATGCAGAATACCTGACTTTAACTGTTACTATAGTTAAACATATCGGGTGATTTTGAGGCCAATCAATGTAATAAGTTGAAAGCTGTGAAAATTTGTTTTCAATTCATCTGAGGGTTACAGACACGTGAGTCACTGATTAACAAGAAAACAATAGAAAATATGTTTTCTCCTATTGAAAATGATAAAAATGTTTATCCGGGATTCATTTAATACTGCTTCTTTCTGCCATGCCTATTGCAGCAAAAGGTTTAAGAAATCAGCGGTAAACGTGGCATGAAGTCACATCCCCGCCCACTCGTTCAGTAATATAATGGATCTGGATGCTGCAAGTAAAAGATTAAAGCCATAAAAAAAACCATGTCAACCTAGCTCCAATCACCTAAAAAACTGGAAAATCATGACTAATATTGTACAGTTGTTTGGATGCTATCAATTGTACACCAAATTGTTCAACAGTAATTTAACTTCATTGCAACAATCAATCAAACTGTTTTCAGAATTAATTATTCAATAGTTGTCTGAAAAGCCAAATGATCAATCATTCCATTTGAATTTCAAAATTCACTGTATGAAGCAAACGTTTTAGTGTGGCATATTATGTGTTGTGGCAATTTACATATTTTATCTTTAGACTGTTCCAGGTTCCAGAAAAAAACTAAGGCAGCTGGGTGGTGTTGTGGTTAAGGTTCTTGTCTGCTCCGCTGAAGGTCTTTGCCTGCATGGGTATGAACCCTGGGGAACCCAAAATTTTCATGTACCTTCATGAGCAAAATTCCAGATGGATGTCATTCGGATGAGAAGTTAAATTGGCAGCACCTTGTATCAGTGTCTGTGCTGGCCAAGTAAAGGATTCCTCACCTGGAGTAAATGTGTAACATGTTGAGGACTCCCGCTCTCTCTCTCATCTCATCAATCAACCCTCGTGAGCACCCAGAACTAGGCTTAGACGGCAGCACTTACCACGTCTATCTATCTTTAAGAGGGAAATCACTATTTTTATTGCACTCTGTCAGATTTTACTTAGAAAATGTGCAATGAATGGACAAAAGAGGCTGGGTAGTTGTCAGTATCAGTAAATGGTAACATGGTGACTTATGTCACCTCATCCTTAGTTATATTGTTGGTAAACAATGTCATGTTAAAATTGTTGTCACTCAAATAAGTAGAGCAGCAGGAAGCCGATTTTCATGATTGACCCCGCAGGCCAGTGGAACAGCAAGTGTTATACACCAAATTATTCCCCAGGATATCAGCTATCTGATACCAACCATGAAAATGGTGCATTTCGGTGCAAAAACCGTGGCAACTGTTGCCACAGCAACAAGTCTGTAATTTTAGGGACAAGAAATAGTGGCACTAATACGGATACAGATACATTGCTATGGCAACAGTTGCCACGTTTTTTTTTACTTCAAAATGCACCATTTTTTCATGGCTGGTATCACATACTCACATAGCTGATATCCTTGAGAACAGTTTGGTATATATAACACTTGCTGTTCCACTGGCCTGTAGCGCAACTCCTTACTGCAGATTCAGTAAGTATGAGTTTCTCTGGCCAGTTTTCTTACTGTCTACGTAGCATTTTCAGTCTGTCTGATTGGTCCCTGAGCCATAAAACGTCCTTCAAACCTACAGGTAAAACGTAGGAAGCAATGAAAAATGTTGTATTACACTCCAGTGAGCACCTGTGTTTTGTATGTGGATAAGATTAGCAGGCAAACAAAGTAACAGTTACAACCACCAACAGACACGTCAGTGGCTTTGAAATACGTTTTTATGGTATTCAAATTAGCTTTATGCCATGTAATTCAGTGCCTCAACCAATCACAAGAACCACATTTGCAACGTTTTTCTATCAAATTGCAGAAACTCATACTTACTGAAATTGCAGTAAATAAAGCTATTTCACGGGTTCTGCGTTCTACTTTTACTATATCAGCTTGTGGCATTCATTCAACAGTTACATGAGGAAATACAGGCATGTATATGTAATTCCAAACAGGAAAGGGTTTGGAGCAATTACTTTCCAGTGACTCTGTATTTCATGCCATCATTCTGTTGGCATATTGTGAAGATACAGCACTTGCCCAAATTTATGATCCATATTTCATACCACTTCAATTGCATTTTATCACAACGATCTTGGAGTCCTTCATCATCAATAAAGTAATTGGCAATCTGTCAAAATTGTTAATTTCACCGTCTAAATTAATTTAAAAAAAGTTGTACCAATTTTTGCGACCTATGACCTAATTTCTTAACTATCCTGTATAATTCTCATATAATTGTCTCTGGCTATATTGATCCCTTCTCATCTTTTGGAAGTACTTTATGATCTGTTTAAAAATCATGGTTAAATAATTGTCTCAGCTCTGACTATCTAGAGTAATGCACCAGGAAATTTCTTCCTCCCAAGGGAATGCAGCCAGACTGGACAACAGTTACTGTATAGGTCACTATTTATGAAAATGGTATGAGTCATTTGAAAGTCCTTGTATTATTCTTTGATCGCCTGCCAGGAACCATTTGAAAAGTCACAATTTAGATTTTGAATTAGTAAAATGACATTCCCAGAGGAATTGAAGGCACATTCAGGATCATAAACTATTCATGATGTATTGACTATTGTTATTTTTAGCATGACACATTATCAGGGGCAGACTGGCCCTACACTGTAAATGGGCTTCAGGGCAACATCATTGGTGGGCAAGCATTATTGCGCTGCCCTGGGGTACCCCCCCCCCCCCCCCCCCCCCTTGGGCATTGGCAAGCCCTTGGTTTCGTAAGCAAGCTTTTTTGCACACACTGAAATGTTAACATTCTTGCCCCAATTTTATGTAAAAGCTACTGGGCACCTGCCACTACTTTCAGAGCCCTTCTTCACTGTATGTTACGTTACTGTCATAAAGTTTGTCCCCGAATCTTTAAAGTAACATTTAGTGCTTTTATTGTGACATTTTGAAAGTATTTCTTGCCCAGTTCTACACACACACTCCCCAAGCATGGCTATGGCTGCATTAGCCTGGTCTCCTGGCCTGTATGCATTCACATAGCAGGTCACAGGACTATGGCTGCATCACAGTCATCATTGAGGGGGGGCACTTGCTTTCAATTCAGTGAGATTTGTTTTACAGCTTTTTGGGTTCCTATGACATAGTGGGGCTCTACTGGACTAATAAAATGAATTGAACTCACTTAATTCTGAAAAACATGCAATTGTGTTGATTGGTATTGTTTCATATCATCCCAAGTTTGTGTTATTTTAATGCAAGTTGAATTCTATGTAGAATTGGCAGATCTAATCAAATATAATTACAACTAGTGGACGTAACCGCAAGCGGTAACAAAACTTCACCTACTGTGGTACCAGTAACTCGAACAGGCACAAGTAGATGAGTAAGTAAAAGGTACATGGAAAAGTACACAGGCATCATACATAATTATGTAACATGCATACAGACAAGAATACAAGAATGTTTCCTGTACATTGAGTATATTACATGCAAGTATGGACAGAAAAACGAGTACATAAACCAGTACATGAACCAGTGCATGAACCATACATGAACTAGTATATGAACCAGTACATGAACCAGTGCATGAACCAGCACATGAACCAGTACATGAACCAGTACATGAACCAATACATGAACCAGTACATCCATCAGTACATCCACCAGTACATCCACCAGTACATCTTCTGCTATTTCTGAGAACATCGATTTTTCAGGGTCATGGGATCTCTTTGACCATAAGAAATACATGAAATTTTCAGGGTCTGGCGATCTTTTAAACCGTCATAGCTATGACAAAATGTTCAAAGATGAAAACTAGAGGAGAATTTGACCTTTTCAAATCTGTTTACAGATTATCTGTATCTTAATTAGAACCGGAGTAAACGTAGATTGAAATTATGGTACAATTCAAGAATATGAACTTTAGAAATACCTGAAAGACTGTAGTCTTTAACTTAAAATCACTGTATAAGCAAAACGGTACAATGAAGACATATATAATTTGCCAGGATTATGTTAACAAATGTTACAAAGATGTCCAGGCAGGTTGATAAAAAAAGGATGATTCCTTCCTTGTCAAAATAATGATAAATTGTGAAAATTCGAAAAAAACATGAAATTTTCAGGGTCCAGCGATCTTTTTAACCGTCGGAGCTACGATAAAATGTTCAGAAAACGAAAACTAGAGGAGGCTATTGACTTTCCAAATCTGTTTTCAGATTTTCTCTGTCTTAATTAGGACCGGAGCTACGGCCGTTTGAAATAACGCTATCTTTGAGAAATGTGAAAAAAAATCATACATTTTTTGCTCGTTTTTTTGACCTTTTGACCTTTACAGTGCAAAGTAGGTCAATCCGAGGACCTTGAAAATATACAGGAAGCCTCTAAAGTATTGTAGCATGTATGTCTACCAATTTTGTAACAATATCTTGATTCCTTCTTTGTTAAAAAATATGAAATGTCAAAAATGTAAAATTTTTTGACATGTTTGACCTTGAGTTTGACCTTGAAAAACATTTTGTAGGTCAAAATAAATATGATTTTCATAATGGCATTGTATGAAAAAGGGGGGGTCAGCCATGCATTGTAACCCTGTACAAGCAATATTTCCTTGTCCAAAATGCGGAAATGTGTTATTTTTTAACCTTTGTCGGTTAGCAATATTAAAAAAATTTTCATAAATCCGGCGACAGAGGTACACAAAATATTATTAGTTATTATCAATGAGCAGGCCAATGTTCATCTATCATTAGTAAATCACGATGATATCTTCAAAAGAACATGGTGAAAAAAATTGCTGAAAATGGCACTTTTTCAAACTTTTTCGGGTCAAATGACCTTGAAAAATGAGGTCGAGGTCAAATTCAAAGGTCATTTTGGGCTTATTAGGTTTATGTTTGGGGGGGTTTACTATGACATGTTATGAGCTAACATCGATATTTCAAGGTAAAATTCTCAAGGTCACCCGTTTTGGTGACAAGGTATAACTTTAAAGTTATGTAACTCAAGAACCGGTACTGCCGGTGGAAAATAAAGAGTCTGTGCACATGTCCCATTAGTTTGGGCACGTTTTGGCACCATCGGTATGACTCTACGACTTACAGATTCTGAGATCCCGCGATAGACCTCAAACAATGAAAATGGACTTTGTACACAGTGACCTTGACCTACTTTCATGAAAGTAGGTCAAACTGTGTAGAAAGTGTCTAGGACCTTTCACGCACAGGAAAGTGAAATCCGGTAATAACCGGATGAGGTACATGTATTTGAAATATTGCAAAATCCGACTTTAAAGGGCTGTGTGACCTTGAAAAATAGGTCAAGGTCAATTTTTTCAAAAATATTTTCTTGTATTTTTGTAGGCTACGTATACGAATTTTTTGAACATTTTCCGAAGAGGTTTGTTGGGAAGAATAATAGCTAGTAGACGTAACCGCGAGCGGTAACAAAACTTCACCTACTGTGGTACCAGTAACTCGAATAGACACAAGTAGATGAGCAAGTAAAAGGTACATGGAAAAGTACACAGGAATCATACATAATTATGTAACATGCATTCAGACAAGAATACAAGAATGTTTCTTATACCATACCTATGAGCCATCAGCCAATCAGAAGTCTGTATTTGGCTGGTACAGTACAACCCAAAAAATTTTCCTAAATCCCATGCCCTCAGGAAGATGCCCTCACTCCCAACCACTCACTTCTCTGCTGAAGCCCTCACTTGCTATCACTTCCATGCCGTTCTAGGGAAACCCCCTACACTCCTGTCCTCTGGTGCTAATTAAACACAACAACAATGGGAACTATTGATTGTAATATTTAATGTCTTGCAATTATGTTGGTACATTAATTCCTCCACTAAAGCAAATTAAAAGTTAATTATGTCATAATAATTAAACAAATGAACCTAATTATCGATGGCAGTTTCAGATTTTTTTCATTTATGATTAATTTAACCAATTCTAGTGAAATTTTTATCCCAGTGAAATTTTAAGTTATATATATGACATTAATGAAGTATACATGTATTTAAATTAAGATATGTTTTTAATTTCTTTGGGTTTGCTGCAAATTGTTTCAATTTGGATAATCTATATAGCATCTTTTTAAATTCAGTGTAATTCAGGTAAAATAACCCAGTTTTATTGTTGTAAGACAATGAATGCATTCACGCTTTCAGGGTCCAGTGCTCACCAAAATTACCTTCTGAGTTTTACCTGTATATATTTTAATACAGGATTTCTTGATTTATCATGAATTGATTTCATGCAGATCTGGTTGTTTCAAGAATAAATATCTTCAGTATTTGCCACAATTGTTCAAATATCCAAGAATATATATACATTGGTTATAGCCAAAAATAAATAAATGAAGTTACTATTGGATCCTTGATGCAAAATAACCCCTCAACCAACATATGTACAATGAACTTGAATAACTAAGTCTTTTTTTATAATTATATAATTTAGATTAGCAGTGCTCAGTAAATTCTTTCCTTTCTTTAGGAATTATTTCATCTATAAAACAGCCGTGAATAACAGCACATTATAACGCCGTAATTACCGTGTAGCATATTGTAATGGACACCATTGTTTCGGAAATTTGATTTCCTACAATTTGATGTAAGTCTTGGCTCTCTAGGATAATTATTTCAATGTGAAAAATGCGTTTTACACACTCGAATTGGATGGCCAATTTTTTTCCATACATGGGACGTTTCTTTTAATTCTCCATAAATCAGCTTGCAAGAACATTTCAAGTATTCAATTTCGTTTTGCTGTTCCTTTGGCTAGATAATGTATGCTGAATTGCTAAAACTTCTTTATTATGCTGTGCTAAATATTATTTTTTTTAAAGTATATACATATATATATTATGTTGTCCAATAAATTCAACAAATACACATTTATACAAATGGAAATCTTTTGGGAAAATTAATAAAAATATGTGATACGTTTTCACTATATCCAGTAGTATTTCTAAAAAGAAAATATAGTTAGGTTTTAATTAATTCAGTGACATGAAATTATGTGAATTGCAATTAAATATATATATTCTTTTATTGACATTAATAAATATCACAATTGATACATATGTCATTTGTATATACATGTTATAAGAAAGTTAAAATAAAGTGAGCATATTGATACAAACATAAACACGAGTAATAGTATGCAAGATTAAAAGAAATACAAACTAGGTTCCAGCCACCCAAATAGTTTAAAAAAATACTGTAGGTATTAAACAACAATTAATATAGATCATAGACAATAAAATACAAACATCAATGATACTAGCTTACATATAGCCATTTTAGCTTATCTAAGAAAATTATGATTGATTAAGACCTAAGCGACAGACATGCAAGTCAACAAATTATACATTAATTAACAATGCTTGATATTTCATATTTCAACATTATATACTAAACATTCATTCAATTACATACATTGTTGCTTTAATATTGATAGTACTAATGAAGGTAATCATTAATTTTCATAATTATCATGATTGTGAATTATGACCATGTGGATGTAGGAGATATGTTGCTTTAAATTTAAACATCAGCCTGAAGTAAAAATTTCCCTAGAGCATTTAGTAGGTCAGATTCCTTACTTTTCATTATTGATGTAAACTTGTCAGTGTCATTCAAAGATAGAAAATTGTTGATAAGTTTAGCAGCTGTTGCGAACAGGTTTTCACGGAACAATTCATTAGCAGGGCATACTACAAGGCAATGGATTTCATCCTCCACCACATTTAATGAACACTTTTCACATATTCTGTCTGCTGCGGGAATCACTGGTTTTTGATGTCGGCCTGTTTCAATTCGTAAACTGTGGGAACTTGTCCTGAATCTGGCAATTTTAGTTAACACCTTGCGGTTTTGTTGCAGCCTGAGATATGGCTCTAATCTACAATCAGTCTTAAAAAGCTTATATGTTCTAAGTTTTGGTTGCTGTGTACTATCATTTATGGATATGAATAATTGTTCCTGTTCTATTTCATAAAGTTTCAATTTAACCGTTCTACAAATGCTGTCAATGTTAATGTTAGTATTGTTACTTGTTTCATACTCAATGTTGCAGGTTCTTAAAATGTTTGTTACTTTACTGAACCAGTTAGTTTCATTAGCTCTGTTCGTATGAGTATCTTTCTGAATTTGTAAACATCTCCTTAGCAGGCTACCATCTGGTGCATTTTCTAATCTCATCCAATAATTGATCATCCTAACTTTTTGTCTAACAAAATTGCTATTAAAGAATCACCAGCATATGTTAAATCAGGTAGTTGAAGCATATTGCAATAGATGGGGACACCAGGCAGGGGTAGATTGGTTTGTTTGCTCAAGAGGGCAAGGGCAAGTAAGTGAGGGAAAAGTAGTGGATGTGCCAGGGTGTATAAGTGAGTGCAAGTGTGAGCATCAGCTCGGAAAATTTTTTGGGTTGTACTGTACATAGATCAGTACATCTGGAGAATTTGTGTTTCCAAATCATTTTTCAGATTCTCTGTAAATTAAATAGAACCGGAGATAGGGCCTATTGAAATGATGACTATTCAGAAATATGGACTTTCAGGAATTCATGAAAAAAATTATTTTTTAACTAATAATTGGTCTAGAACCAAAATGGTTAAATAAATTATGTTAACAGAAGTTAGTGTTTTGTTTAAATTTAAGGCATAGTAGTACTCTACTGGACTAATAAAATGAATGTAACTCAATTAATTCTGAAAAATATGCAACTGAGTTGCTTACTAATGTATCATATCACCACAATGTTGTGAATGTACCAGTTGCTGTTATTTTAATGCAAGTTCAATTTTATCTAGAATTGCCAGATCTAATTCTTTAATTTCAAATATAAGTGCAATGATTTTTTTACTAGATTGTGAAGTTGATCCACGTCTCTGCATGCTTATACTCAATTAATCTCCAAGGGAAGTTTATTCAAAACGCTACAATCGTAATTATATTGTATTAAAATCGAATGAAAAATATTTAATGTGACATGTTATTCACCATTAGCTGACAATGATAATAAAACCTAAAGAAAAACATACCTTAATTCCTGTTCACATGTCAAGTATTCCCTTGGAAGTGAAAAAAGCAGGTCAGCATATATATTTTTACTTCAAGAATGTCCATTTATCACATTTAACTAGGTTACATGTTTGAGGGAACATGAAACACCTTGCAGCAGTCCTGTTTGATGTTAACTGTAAAAGTTAGCTGTTGTCAATATCTTTTTTATACTAAATTTGTCCTAGAAGTTAGCTGTTATCAATAACTTGTCTGTACTAAATAGTATCAAGGTGGGGTTATTCTTAATTTTAATGGTCCATCTATTTAATTAACGATCATCATTATGTTCAATTCCATACAAGTGGTTTTACTTATTGCGCTGCCCTGGGGTGCCCCCCCTTGGGCAAGCCTTGGTTTCGTAAGCAAGCTTTTTTGCACACACTGAAATGTTAACATTCTTGCCCCAATTTTATGTAAAAGCTACTGGGCACCTGCCACTACTTTCAGAGCCCTTCTTCACTGTATGTTACGTTACTGTCATAAAGGTTGTCCCCGAATATTTAAACTAACATTTAGTGCCTTTATTGTGACATTTTGAAAGTATTTTTTTGCCCAGTTCTGTTAGATTTGATAAACAAATCTAATTATTTCCAATGTATTTATTAAAAGTTTATATTTATGATCATCATTTCTCATCATTTCTTGATCATGATCATTGTTGTCTTATGTTTTTCTTCATAGATTTTGTCATTCATTCTTTCAATAATTGAAGTATTTTACATTGTTCACAGTTTCTCGAATAATATGCCATCTCTTTCATCTTCACAGCTTAAGTGTCAGATAGTCAAACAATAGTAAACCCATCTGTAACTGTTAATAACCACCATATCCTAAGAATTCATTCATTGTAAAGATAGACACTCAATAGTACACTTATAATTTGGACATACTGGTTTTTTTGTGGATAATACTCATATTGCTGTAAGTAAATTTTATCATATTCTCTTTCATTTTTAGTCATCAATTTATATCAATCAATTTGTCATATTTATTAAAATAGCTCATTTGTTTCATGTATATGCTAGGTACTTAGAATAGTCTTTTTTGTTTGATTGTAGATTCACCTGCTTCATGTGATTCACCTTCTTCATGTGATTCTGAGTTAGAATAAATATATGAGCTTCAAACATGGGCATCCGTGTCTTATTCATCCACGAAAGCCAACAGTGAATAGCAATTGGATAGCAAGTGAATGCCATAACAGACATCATGGAAGAAAAGAAGCGTTCCAGAAAGGCCAAGAAAGGGCTGGTGACAAAAGAAATCAATGCAGCTGATAGATATATGGTAGATGATGATGTTGATGCTGTGAAAAAGACTTTGGAGAAAATCAGGGAGAGATTCAATGACTTTGAAAAGATGCATGAAGAATATCATGCTATGTTGGATCAAGGAAATGAAGAAGTGATAGATGATAGTGAAGAATATTTCTATGCTGTTCAGAGGGCCTATGTTCAGTCGGTGCGATCCGTGAAAGATTGGCTCAAATCTCTTGAAGTTAAGCCAGAAGTGAAAGAAGTAATTAAGGAAAAGGATGAAGGTCTCACCCGTTCCGAGCTGCTTGGTGTTCTTAGCATGCCTGAGGCTAAGATTGATCCATTTAATGGGGATCCTTTGGACTATTACAGATTTATTACTGTATTTGATGAACGTGTTGACAAAATTGCCACTGATTCTGATGCCAAACTCACTAGGCTGTTACAGTGCACCGAAGGCAAAGCCAAGAGAGCAATCCAGTTCTGCAAATCCATCCCTGGTGAAGATGCCTACAAAGAGGCTCGACTTATCCTGAAAAATCGTTTTGGTAACGACCATCTCATCTCTGAGCGAATCATCAGCAACCTCAGGAATGGAGAGCTCCTCAAGACTGCAGACGATTTACAGCAATTTTCTGATGATGTCTGCAGTTCATATGCTACGCTGAAAAATATGAAACGCTTGAACGAGATTGACACCCATATTTCCATCAGGGACATTACAAAGCGGCTGCATTATCACAACAAGAATCGATGGAGGCGACTTGTCTTTGACTACAAAGAAAAGCATGACAAGTATCCTGACTTCAAGATGTTGAGAGATTTTCTGATGAGGGAAGCTGCAGAAGCTAATGATCCCATCTATGGTTCTGGTTTGTCGCAGAAAGAATCAAAACACCATGACGTGAAATCCAAAGTCTCCAACTCTTCTTCTTCTGATGTCAAATCCAAGGTATCGAACTCTTCTTCTTTTGCGGCTAATGTCGATCGTACTTACAAAGCACCAGAATGTGTTGCCTGTGGTGAGCAACATCGTTTGTTCTATTGTGAGAAGTTTAAGTCGATGAAACCCTATGAAAGACTGCAATTCGTGCAATCTAACAAGTTGTGCGAAAATTGTCTGCTATCGAATCACGAGACCAAGGACTGTCGACGCGAGACTGTGTGCAGTGTGCCAGGATGCGGAAAAAAGCACACTAAATTCATCCATGTCCTTCCTCGGAATGATTCTTCTCAAGCTACGAGTCGTCCAGGGGCATCTAGGAGAACAGAATCAACTGCTTTGGTAAATCAGGCGGGAGTTAATGATATGAATGTGCTTCTGCCACTTGTCAAAGTAACTGTCAATAATGTGTTTGAAACCTGTGCTTTGTTAGATAGTGGTTCAAATACTACTTTCTGCTCTCAGAAGCTTGTAGATTCCATTGGTGTCGAGAGTACTCCTGTAGATTACAAGATTAGTACACTGAGTAATTCTAGTGAAAGCAAGACTGGCAGATTGGTTAACTTGAGTTTACAGTCTAGTGATGGATCTGCCAAAGTAAAACTTAAAAATGTCTATGTAATTGACAACATTCCAGTGTCTCAGTGTAAACTAGATTTGCATAGATATGCTCATCTGTCTGACTTGCCTGTCCATGATGTTTCTTCCAATGTAGATGTGTTGATAGGCCAGGACAATGCAGAGATGCTCTTGCCACTTCAGACCCGCAGCGGAAGTAAGGGAGAACCTTTTGCCATTCGGACCCTACTGGGATGGTCAGTAAATGGACCTGTTGCTTGTTCTTCCAGTGTGAGTAAAAGAGTAATTTCACATTTCATCACAACTGATCAAATTGAAAACAATTTCCAAGACTTGTGGAACATTGAAAATGAGGATGTGGCAAGAGACAAATCTGCTTGGTCTTTAGAAGACAAAAGAGTAATTGGACTATGGGACAAGCAAATTAAAAAAGTTGGAAATCATTATCAGTTACCTATACCTTTCAGAGATAACATTGACATGCCAAATAATGTTTGTGTTGCTCAGTCCAGGTTAAAGTCACTTAGAGTGAGATTGGATAAGCGTGGTTTGACTGAAAAATATTCTGATGAAATTGCTAAACTTTGTGAAAAGAATTATGCTGAGAGAATTCCTTTGTATGATGTGAAGCAATCTGAGCGTGTTTGGTATCTTCCACACCAGGTGGTAGTGTCCGACAAGAAGCCTGGCAAAATTAGAATTGTGTATGACTGTGCTTCAAAATATTGTGGTCAATCATTGAATGACAAATGCTTCCAAGGTCCAGATTTAGCTAACAAATTGTTGCATGTATTGTTGAGATTCAGAAATCATTCTTATGCATTAACTGCGGACATTGAAGCTATGTATTATCAAGTACTTGTGGCCCCATCTGATGTTGATTGTTTGCGATTTCTCTGGCTGAATGACGAAGGAGAGATTCAGCACTTTCGTATGTTGCGGCATGTCTTTGGTGGTGTGTGGAGTGGCTGTGCTGCCACGTATGCTTTGCGACGTACTGTTTCCGATTTCGGTGAGTGTGATCAGATTATCAAAGATACAGTTCTAAATTCTTTTTATGTCGATGATTGCTTAGTCTCGGTCAAGAGTAGGGATGAGGCAAGGTCTGTCATTCATGGCACTCGTGATGTGCTTAAAACTGGAGGGTTTCGACTCACCAAATTTGTGTCAAATGATGTGGATCTTTTGTCCCAGGTTCCTGCAGAAGAACGTGCTGTGGATGTCAAGGAGTTGGAACTGGAGTCTCAAAGCAAAGTACTCGGTCTTGTTTGGAACATTGGTGAGGATTATTTCCATTTTGATGTCAAATTTCATTCTGATGAAGTCACACGTCGCACTATGTTGAGCATTGTTTCGTCATTATATGATCCGCTGGGATTTGTAGCTCCTGTCTTGATAGTTGGTCGTATATTATTGCAAGATGCCACAAGGCGGAAGTTAGATTGGGACAAGCCAATTCCAAGTGATATCCAAGAAAAATGGGTTCAATGGATAGAATGGATTAGAAATGTCAATCAGGTTAAGATTCCTAGGTGTGTGAAGCCTGCAGTTCATGACGAGTCTTATTTGGAACTTCATCATTTCAGCGATGCTAATGATAGGTCATACGGCTGTTGCAGTTACCTTCGTTGTGTTGGGAAGTCTGGTGTTCAAACTGCGCTGTTATTCAGCAAGGGAAGAGTTGCTCCAATTAAATCTGTCTCAATTCCCAGGTTAGAATTGCAGGGAGCTGTGTTGGCCGTCAGAATGGATTCTATGCTGAGAGAAGAGTTGCATCTTGATCTAGGTCCTTCAACTTTCTGGGTAGACAGTGAAATTGTCTTGAACTTCATCCATAATGATAGTCGACGGTTCCAGGTATTTGTTGCGAATAGGGTCAGTGAGATTCGTAATCTAACTAGTCCTGATCAATGGAATCACATTGCTGGAAGCGAAAATCCAGCAGATCTCATCACTAGGGGTATTCAGCCTGGAGGTCTCATGTCTAGTAGCTGGCTCCATGGTCCTGATTTCCTTAGTTCCTACAAAAGCGAGTGGAAGAGGGAAAAGTTTGTGCCAAGTTTTGAATTTGATCATGCTGAGATCAAACGTAGTCAACAAATTGTCAGTCATGTTGTGGAGGTGTCGCAGCATCCTATTGATGTGATAGTGTCTCATTTTTAACCGGCCTAACAGCGGAGGCCGGTTAATACAGGAGCTGTAAATGGATCAGGTGAAACCATAAACAGTAACCACAAACCAGTAACCACAAACCAGTAACCACAAACCAGATGTAAACCACGGTTTTTCCCCATTGTGACCTTAATATTTCACTTACAGTTATGAAATTTGATACAGGTATGGGACTCTGGGTATGGATTGGGAACATGTCGAGAAACCCAAGATGGCTGCCGTTTTGTGGTGGCCATTTTGGCAGCCATCTTTCTTCATTCTTGAACTGCCCATTGTGACCTTAATTTTCACTTATAGTTATAAAATTTGGTACAGGTATGGGCCTCTGGGTATGGATTGGGAACATGTCGAGAAATCCAAGATGGTGGCCATTTTGTGGTGGCCATTTTGGCAGCCATCTTTCTTCATTCTTGAACTGCCCATTGTGACCATAATATTTCACTTACAGTTATAAAATTTGGTACAAGTATGGGACTCTGGGTATGGATTGGGAACATGTCGATAAATCCAAGATGGCGGCCATTTTGTGGTGGCCATTTTGGAAGCCATCTTTCTTCATTCTTGAACTACCCATTGTGACCTTAATTTTCACTTATAGTTATAAAATTTGGTACAAGTATGGGACTCTGGTGATGGATTGGGAACATGTTGAGAAATCCAAGATGGCGGCCATTTTGTGGTGGCCATTTTGGCAGCCATCTTTCTTCATTCTTGAACTGCCCATTGTGACCATAATATTTCACTTACAGTTATAAAATTTGGTACAAGTATGGGACTCTGGGTATTGATTGGGAACATGTCGAGAAATCCAAGATGGCGGCCATTTTGTGGTAGCCATTTTGGAAGCCATCTTTCTTCATTCTTGAACTGCCCATTGTGACCTTTATATTTCATCTACAGTTATGAAATTTGGTACAGGTATAGTACTCTGGGTATGGATTGGGAACATGTCGATAAATCCAAGATGGCAGCCATTTTGTGGTGGCCATGTTGGCAGCTATCTTTTTTCATTTATTGAACTGCTCATAGTGACCTCAATATTTCGCTTAGAGTTATAAAATTTGTTACAGGTATGGGCCTGTGGGTATGGATCAGGGACATGTTGAGAAGATGGCCGCCATTTTGGCAGCCATCTTTCTTCATTTCTTGAACTGGCCATTGTGACCTCAGTATTTCACTTAAGAGTTATGAAATTTGGTACAGGTAATTCAACACTTCCTAGCTCATTAGGAAGACCTGCTACAAAATAGCTGATTCCAGATTTGAATTGCCCTCCCAAAACTTACTCAGAAACTATGGATTGAGGAAAAAATATCTATTCCTTCATTGATTTTTGCAATATCTTCAGGATTTGCAAGTTCGCCAATGGGGAATTACATTATAAACTTCAAGTGAATTCTGGTAAAGGTAAGTATTTATAGAATGGGCCAAAATTTTACATGTGACTTTTACTATATAAACTGCAATACCAGACCAAGGTCAAGCAGGATCAGAAGATATTGGGGGCAGCTGAAACACCCTACTGTGGGTATCAGACGGGAACATGTTGAGAAATCCAAGATGGCAGCCACTTTGTGGCAGCCATCTTTCTTCATTCTTGAACTGACCATTGTGACCTTAATATTTCACTTACAGTTATGAAATTTGGTACAGGTATTGGCCTGTGGGTATGGATGAGTAACGTGTTGAGAAATCAAAGATGGCGGCCATTTTGACAGCCATCTTTCCTTTTTTTTAGAAATCTGTTCAAACTGCATTGCTTCTATACTAATAGTCTAGCATCTTCCAATCAACTATTTCTCCTATCTTCCAATATCAGTTGCTCAGTGGTTTAAGCAATGGCACCTTCAATTTCATTGCGCTAGGTCGGTTTTGAATCCGCGGATTCTTGTTCCAGTTGGTCTTCTGCTAAGAGAGCTTTGGCTTGGTGGTTGAGACTCAAGGATAGATTGTTGAACCGTAAGTCAGAAGATGGCGCAAATCTGACTGTTAGTGAAGTGAGGGCTGCAGAAGTTCTTATCATTCAACATGTTCAGTCTGAAGTCTATGGTGAGGAGATTTCAAAGATTTCTTCAAAGTCGTCTAAGTCCAGCAAACTTCGTGATTTGTCTCCATTTATCAATGGTCAAGGATTATTGTGCGTCGGTGGTCGATTGAAACATTCCAATTTGGGGACGGAGAGTAAACATCCTTACATCATTCCTCATGATCATGCGGTAGCCAAAATGATTATTCTTGATTGTCACAATGTTGCTCACTTGGGAACTGAGTGGACTCTCAGTTGGGTTCGTCGCAGGTTTTGGATCACAAGAGCCCGTTCGGTGATCAAAAGAGTCAAAAGTGAATGTGTAACTTGCAAGCGTCTTTTTGATCCTCCAGGATTTCAAGCTATGGCTGATCTTCCTCCTGAGCGTCTGATTGCTGGAAAGCCTCCTTTCTCATTTGTCGGAATGGACTGTTTTGGCCCTTTCCCTGTTAAGCTGGGTCGTTCGGAGGTGAAGCGTTATTGCTGTGTGTTTACCTGCTTGAATATCAGAGCCGTTCATATTGAAAAATTGGATTGTATGGATACGGATTCTTTTTTGAACTGTCTCAGACGTTTTGTTTCCAGACGTGGTTTTCCTGTCAAAATTTGGTGCGACAACGGTACAAACTTTGTTGGTGCTCAAAATGAGCTCAGTAGGAATGTCAATCAAAAGAAAGTTCATTCTTGTTGTACTAGTTTGGAAATTGAATGGTGTTTCCGTCCTCCCCATGCTTCCCACTGGGGTGGCATTTGGGAAAGAATGATTCGAACT
Source organism: Platynereis dumerilii (assembly GCA_026936325.1). Lineage (NCBI taxonomy): Eukaryota > Metazoa > Annelida > Polychaeta > Phyllodocida > Nereididae > Platynereis > Platynereis dumerilii. The sequence continues at coordinate 211,283 of JAPTHN010000130.1, forward strand.
ATCAGGAAGGTTTTGGTTGCTGTTCTTGACAAATCTAGACTTAATGATGAGATTTTGTCCACTCTACTTTGTGAAGTAGAAAGTATTGTCAATGGTCGTCCAATCACAAAAGTCAGTAGTGATGCAACGGATCCAGCACCACTCACTCCTCATCATCTGCTGCTACTGAAGGGTGGTCCCCCTCCTCCCTCTGGCACCTTTCAACTTGCTGATGTTTACAGAAGAAGATGGCGTCAAGTTCAGTTTTTGGCTGACCAATTTTGGAGGAAATGGTTGCGGGAATATCTTCCTACATTACAGCTCAAAAATAAGTGGTTTGACAAGCAGAGAAATCTGCAAGTTTCTGATCTTGTGTTAGTGGCTGATGAGAAAACTCCTCGAGGTCTCTGGCCTCTTGGGCTGATAACTGAGGTTAAGCCAGGTAGAGATGGACTGGTTAGATCAGTTACTATTAGAACAAAATCGACCGTGTTGGTTAGACCAGTCACAAAAGTTGTTCTTCTTGAAGGAGTTTAAATGAAGTCTTTTGTAACATTTTTGTATTAAACTGACTATTATTATGTAACAAATTTCATGACATGATTGTGTTTCAATTGTATTAAATTTTGAATATGCAGTGTATATAGTCCTATAATGGATCATTGTATATTTATTGTATTTAGTTACTACTTACTGTATTTTATTCATAAATGTGTGAATTTTTCTATTAAAATGCATGTGCTTTCAATGAGGGGCAGTGTTAGATTTGATAAACAAATCTAATTATTTCCAATGTATTTATTAAAAGTTTATATTTATGATCATCATTTCTCATCATTTCTTGATCATGATCATTGTTGTCTTATGTTTTTCTTCATAGATTTTGTCATTCATTCTTTCAATAATTGAAGTATTTTACATTGTTCACAGTTTCTCGAATAACATGCCATCTCTTTCATTTTTAGTCATCAATTTATATCAATCAATTTGTCATATTTATTAAAATAGCTCATTTGTTTCATGTATATGCTAGGTACTTAGAATAGTCTTTTTTGTTTGATTGTAGATTCACCTGCTTCATGTGATTCACCTTCTTCATGTGATTCTGAGTTAGAATAAATATATGAGCTTCAAACATGGGCATCTGTGTCTTATTCATCCACGAAAGCCAACAAGTTCTATACACACACTCCCCCAGTGTGGCTATGGCTGCATGCATTAGCCTGGTCTCCTGGCCTGTATGCATTCACATAGCAGGGCACAGGACTATGGCTGCATCACAGTCATCATTGAGGGGGAGCACTCGCTTTCAATTCAGTGAGATTTGTTTTACAGCTTTTTGGGTTCCTATGACATAGTGGGGCCCTACTGGACTAATAAAATGAATTGAACTCACTTAATTCTGAAAAACATGCAGTTGTGTTGATTGGTATTGTTTCATATCACCCCAATGTGGTGAATTTACCAGTTTGTGTTATTTTAATGCGAGTTGAATTCTATGTAGAATTGGCAGATCTAATCTTTAATATTCAAATATAAGTACAATGATTTTTTTTACTTGATTTTTGCAGTTGGTCTATGTCAGTGCTTGCTTGTACTCAATTAATCTCAACAGGAAGTTTATTAAAAATGGTGCAATCATATTAAAAATCTAATAGACAATATTTCATGTGATTTACTGTTAGCTGACAATGATAAGAAAGCCTAAAGAAAAACATACCTTAATTCACATTGTTCACATATCAAGTATTCCCTTAGAAGTGAAAAAAGCAGGTCAGCTTATACTTTATACTTCAAGAATGTCTATTTATCACATGGAACTATGTGTGAGTAACATGACACACCTTGTAGCAGTCCTGTTTGATGTTAACTGTAAAAGTTAGCTGTTATCAACAACTTGTTTATACTAAATTTGTCCTAAAAGCATCCTAGTGCCAGCTAGATCCAGTGTTTACAAATTCAGTAGAAAGAATGCAGGAAGGAATGAAGAAAAGAAGGAATGAAGGAAGAAATGAACAAAGGAATGAACAAAGGCATGAAGGGAGGAATGTAGGGCATAATCACGGAATAAGCTCCGCACCTCTGATGGAATGAGTGGCAGCCTATGCTTTTCAATGGTCTCGCTCATTCCGTTATCAGAAGGCGGGGGCTATTTTGTAATTATGCCGAATGTAGTGGGGGAAGGAAGGGGAAGGAAGGGAAGGCCTCGAGATAGATAGACAGATAGATAGACAGATAGACAGACAGCTAAACACATAGATAGATAGATAGATAGATAGATAGATAGATAGATGGATAGATAGATGCAAGCAACTCTTAAAAGTGCTTGCACGTTTTTTTTTTCAAGGAATAACAGTGGTGCCAATCGTAAATAAGAGAGAAATAACAAGCTGGTAAATTACTCCTGGGCAGAAAGACAGGAGAGTAAAATCAAAGACTGGTGGATAGTTTGGGTCAGTGGGATGGCCAGGAAATGTGTATTTAGACAAGACAGCAGTGATCCTGTGAGCGAAGATTTCACTGAAATATTACGTGGAGGGATATACACTAACTACAGATACATGTGTGATTCACCCTTAGGACTAAGTCCGGGCAGCGCAACACTCACCGGTTTCCGGTTATGACATTTCTAGTTTCTTATTGTGTTGGACCAGTTTGGGTTGATGTGTAAGAATGCAAACCCAAGCACACACTGCACCTCTGTTGGGTCCACAACACCCTTGCAAGCCAACCTTGGCAACCCAAGCCCTGGCCCCACTATTAGTCTGGGCCGCCTGTCAAAAATATAGGGCCTATCCAGGACAAGTTGCAACAGTAACTTGTTAGGTGCGTGCCCAAGATGTACTGAAAAACATATCAAAAGTTTACCAAAATCAATTGAGTGGAACAGGTTCAAATCTACCATTAAGAAATTAATATCACTTCAATTGGGCAGCAAAACTGCTTGATTTAAATTTTACGGAACTGAGCAGGGTCTGACCACTAAGCCTGATTCAACAATGAATTTTACCAGTGCTACAGCTAAAGTTTCTTCAGGTGAAATCGAGGAACTTTGTAATCTTATGTGTTCAAGTGAAATCACATGCACCTGACGCTGTTGAACAAAATGAAACATTGGGAGTCATCTGGATAATGTTGGATCATGAGCGGAAAAACCTCTCATCCAAAACAGCAAAATTGTGACTACGGTGCAGATGATTGACCTTCTTCGAAAATTCATCAATGGTGAACATGTAGGTGATATGATATGTTGCCCTTCTTTGCAGCATCAGGACATAGGCTTCATCTAAAGTGCGTCCACATGTATCTGCAGAAAAGGCTTAAACTTCCTGAAGAGCATCCTGATGTTTACCAGCTTTTCCAGACTGCATGTCATTCGTCATTTGAATCGTTATTGGGCTGGACTGTCACCTGACTTGGTCATTGAACAATGCCTGATGCATAGTTTGAAAACAACAGGTGGGCTAACGAGAGGACGAGGTTCGATGACACACAGAGACTCTTGTGGACACTTTCAATGTCAGTCTGTGCTGAAGTGAATTGTTCCATGCAGCAACTAACTAGGATAAACTTCACAACTAGTGAACAACACAGAGACACCACCAAATCAAGGGTAACAAGGGATATGAAGGACACCCAAGAAATATTGAGATATCTTTCAGAGAAAAGTCCCTTCAATGATGAACCTTCCCTGAGAAATATTGCCACTGTAAATGTTCATGGCTCGCTGGATATCTGAAATCAGATCCTCACATCAATGGAAGGTAGCACAATGGCAGAATACACTTTCTGTAAAAAGGATCAAGTTGTCATCATGGTTGCAGTCAAGGGAACTGTAACCATTCACAATGAACCGGTACACGTAGACCCAAATTTGCTGTTCCGAAGACTGGTAGCTGTTAACTGGTACAAGAAATTCTGAGTTGACAGAAGCAAGAAAGTGGCTATCAGCAAATTAAAGGCCGACAAGCTATTTCAAGACCAGGCTGAATTGCTTTCATAGATGCACAGTTACTGTAATATTTGTTTTCTTTACTCTGATATTTATCCAGACATTTGAGTTTGATACTTTTGTAAATAACAGTTCTGACTCCAGGTAGACTGGAATTTCACCAGAGAAATAGGTGAGAATTAAACCAAGAAGAAGAAGACAAATTATTTATAAGAAGGGACCTGCCAAAACGACATTGTAAAGTAGGGGAAGTAGCAATGATGTGCTTATAAATACCCTGGGAAAGCCTCAATGACCTGAGATTGCAGCGCTTTTGCGCCAAGGTATCCACCAGTACCATTCTAGTGCAACCAAGCTCATTGCCACCAACATCTGCTGCAACAAACTTTCATAGCCGGAACGATTAGGAACAATTGCAGGCATGGAAAGATCCTGCAAATGGTGTGTCACGTCAAGCTGCTATGGGTTTGAAGATAATTTACGGATAAAATGTTCCGATTATGAAAAACCTTGAGCCTTGTCTACATCAATTACTGGAAGTGGTGCAGTGCACTTGCAAGTCTGGTTGCTGTACATCAATTGAGATGTTCTTGCAGAAAGCATGGATCGAACTGCACCGAGGCATCTTCAGAGTGTAAAGGAGTGTGCACTGATATGCCACTTCCAACTGATTTCAAGACAGATTCAGATTGCAACATTATTCCTTGGATTCATATTGAGAAAGCATATTGTTATTCGGTAATAAACCTTGTGCATGCATTGATGTGACTGCACATAGCAATATCAGTTCTTGTAACCCAAATATTCAAGGTTATTATGTTTTTGTCAGCATGTGTGCATGCTTTTGTAAAACGTTGTTCGATTTCATGGGCTGAAGTTTCTATATAATATCTTGATCTACCATTCAAGAAAATGTATGAAATCACAAATTTTGACATTGGATTTGCTGTATAGGTGCAACAAAATTACTTTTACATTTTACTTTGACTATGCATTTGTTTTTTATCTGCGCATATTTTCATGCTGTTTCATTAATGTAAGGATTTTCCAGAGCCTAGAATGTGCTTATCAATGAGCTTTAAAAAAAATCACACCAACATTTTGATTGTCACTTTGGACCATTGAAATTATTGATATAAATTTAAGAAGACTGATAATCATACAGCATTTCCATTGTATTTATCTGTAAATACAACCACTTTTATAAAGTTCCAACAATTTGTTAACTGTTTATTGCTTGGAATTTGATATTGTACTTGTTCAAATCTTGGGTTTCGATAAGAATTTTCTTTTTGATGTTATTTGGTTTTATTAGAACGTGTTTCACATGACATACATTAGCAAACTTCTGATATAGACCATTGAATGTATATTTGTCTATACCTGTACAAAATTTCGTGATGATACGAAAGTTATGGAAATGTCTAAGACGTTGACTGCTGAGCCTTGCTTGTTTGTCGATTGTGATCTCGATGAAATTAGCAAAAAACTGTTATAATTATTTGATTGTTATTTGAACCAATTCCTCAATATATATTTTCATGAACTTTTGTCTAAAGATATTTTGTATAATTGACAATATTTGTGCAAATTTTCATATTCATATGTCAATATTTGCATTGTGTAAGACCTAATATGTGATGCCGTACTTGCTCGTAGTTGAAATTATGGTGAAAATCGGCAAAATTAATTAATATTCTTTGATGGTCGATTTGAACCTGTTCCACTCAATTGATTTTGGTAAACTTTTGACATGTCATTCAGTACATCAAGGGCTTTCGAACGCACCATAACAAGTTACTGTTGCAATTTGTCCTGGGTCCATCCTCAGGCTGCCCGGACTATATGTGTGTCACAGTGGTGTCACTGCTGCTGCTGCTGCCGGCCTGCTGCTGCATATGCATGAGATGACCAGTACTGATTTAAAGTATGAACTGAATACACTGACCTCACTCTGGCCTGACCTCAACCAGAGAAAAGAAAGTTTATCTGCAGCTATCTGTCTGAATGAATGAGAAATATGATAGAATAGAATAGAGCATGACAGAATAGAATAGAATAAAAAGATATTAGTTTATATGAGGAGAGGACTGTGTGTGTTGTGTATTCCCTGGCTCTGCAGGAAAAAACATGAAATTTTCAGGGTCTGCCGATCTTTTAAACCGTCAAAGCTACTGCAAAATGTTCAGAAGACGAAAACTAGGGGAGAATTTGGCCTTTTCAAATCTGTTTACAGATTCTCTGTATCTTAATTAGGACTGGAGTTATCGCATATTGAAATTATGGTACAATTCAGGAATATGAACTTTAGAAATACCTGAAAAAATGTAGTTTTAACTTAAAATCACTGTATAACCAAAACGGTTCAATGAAAACATACATAATTATCCAGGATTATGTAAATAGATGTTAGAAATAGGCCCAGACAGGTTGATCAAAAAAGGATGATTCCTTCCTTGTCAAAATATTGATATATTGTGAAAATTTGACAAAAAACATGAAATTTTCAGGGTCCAGCGATCTTTTTAACCGTCAGAGCTACGACAAAATGTTCAGAAAATGAAAACTAGAGGAGAATTTGGCCTTTCCAAATCTGTTTTCAGATTCTCTGTTTCTTAATTAGAACCGGAGCTACAGCCGTTTGAAATGACGCCATCTTTGAAAATGTGAAAAAAAAAATCATAAATTTTTCGCTAGTTTTTCGACCTTCTGACCTTTACAGTGCAACGCAGGTCAATCCTAGGACCTTGAAAATATACAGGAAGCCTCTAGAGTATTGTAGCAAGTATGTTTACCATTTTTGAAACAATATCTTGATTCTTTCTCTGTTAAAAAATATGAAATGTCAAAAAAGTAAAATTTTTTGTCATGTTTGACCTTGAGTTTGACCTTGAAAAACATTTTGTAGGTCAAAATAAATATGATTTTCATAATGGCATTGTATGAAAAAGGGGGGGTCAGCCATGCATTGTAACCCTGTACAAGCTATATTTCCTTGTCCAAAACGCGGAAATGTGGAGGTATATATTTTTCACTATTTGCCATCTACACGAATTTGTATACCTGCAAAAACGAACATATACACGAATTTGGCATTCGTGTAAGTGTGAAATATTACAATTCACGAATTTGTGTAGGTGCAAAAACGAACATTGCAACCTTAAACTTGGCTAAAACTAACTCTAAACCTAATTTTAACACTAAACCCTAATGATATAGCACTTCCACGAATGTTAGTGTTAGCAGATACACGAATGAATAATAAAGCACATACACGAGTGTTAGTTATTACACATACACGAGCACCTATGCTCGTTTTTTCATGTCCACAAATTCGTACATGCTCGTTTTTACACCTCCACGAATTCGTGAACATGCCAAATAATGAAAAATATATACATGAAATGTGTCATTTTTTTACCTTTGTCGGTTAGCAATATTAAAAAATTTTTCATAAATCCGGCGACAGAGGTACACAAAATATGATTAGATATTATGAATAAGCAGACCAATGTTCATCTGTCACCTGTGAATCACGCTGATATCTTAAAAATAACATGGTAAAAAAAATTGATGAAAATGGCACCTTTTCAAACTTTTTTGGGCCAAATGACGTTGAAAAATGAGGTCAAGGTCAATTTAAAGGTCAGTTTGGGCTTATTAGGTCTATGTTTGGGGGGGTTTACAATGACATGTTATCAGCTAAAGTCAATATTTCAAGGTAAAATTCTCAAGGTCACTGGTTTTGGTGACACGGTATAACTTTAAGAGTACGAAACTCAAGAACCGGTACTGCCGATGGAAAATAAAGGGTCGGGCAGATGTCCCGTGAGTTTGGGCACGTTTTGGCACCATTGGTATGACTCTACGACTTACGGATTCTGAGATTTCGCGATAGACCTCAAACCATAAAAATGGACTTAGTACAATATGACCTTGACCTACTTTCATGAAAGTATGTCAAACTGCGAAGAAAGTGTCTGGGACCTTTCCATGAACAGGAAAATGAAAACCGGTAATAACCGGATGAGGTACATACATTTCAAATATTGCGAAATCCGACTTTGTAAGACTCCGTGACCTTGAAAAATAGGTCAAGGTCACTCATATTCAGAATCTGTAATAAGGTCATTGTATGCTATGTATATGAATTTTTTGATAATTCTCCGATGAGTTTGAATAAATAATAAATAATAAATTCTACCGATTACAAGAAACTTCACCTATGTGTAGGTGAAGTTTAATGATTTTTTTTTTACTTGATTTGTGCAGTTGGTCTTTGTCAGTGCTTCCTTGTACTAAATTAATCTCAACAGGAAGTTTATTGAAAGTGGCGCTATCATATTAAAAATCTAATGGACAATATTTCATGTGACATGTTATTTACTATTAGCTGACAATGATAAGAAAGCCTAAAGAAAAACATACCTTAATTGATGTTCACATATCAAGTATTCCCTTAGAAGTGAAAAAAGCAGGTCAGCATATACTTCATACTTCAAGAATGTCCATTTATCACATGGAACTATGTGTGAGAAACATGACACACCTTGTAGCAGTCCTGTTTGATGTTAACTGTAAAAGTTAGCTGTTATCAACAACTTGTTTATACTAAATTTGTCCTAAAAGCATCCTAGTGCCAGCCAGATCCAGTGTTTACAAATTCGGTAGAAAGAATGCAGGAAGGAATGAAGAAAAGAAGGAATGAACAAAGGAATGAACAAAGGCATGAAGGGAGGAATGTAGGGCATAATCACGAAATAAGCCCCGCACCTCTGACGGAATGAGTGGCAGCCTATGCTTTTCAATGGTCTCGCTCATTCCGTTATCAGAGGGCGGGGGCTATTTTGTAATTATGCCGAATGTAGTGGGGGAAGGAAGGGAAGGCCTCGAGAAAGATAGATAGATAGATAGACAGCTAAACACACAGAGAGATAGATAGATAGATAGATAGGTAGATAGATAGATAGATAGATAGATAGATAGATAGATAGATAGATGCAAGGAACTCTTAAAAGTGCTTGCACGGTTTTTTTTTAAGGAATAGCAGTGTTGCCAATCTTAAATAAGAGAACAATAACAAGCTGGTAAATTACTACTGGGCAGAAAGACAGGAGATTAAAATCAAAGACTGGTGGATAGTTTGGGTCAGTGGGATGGCCAGGAAATGTGTATTTAGACAAGACAGCAGTGATCCTGTGAGCCAAGATTTACGCGGAGGGATATACTCTAACTACAAATACATGTGTGATTCACCCTTAGGACTAAGTCCGGGCAGCGCAACACTCACAGGTTTCCGGTTACGACATTTCTAGTTGCACTATCTATTGTCATATTCGAGTAACAGTGATCCCTGAATTATAGGACCATCTCTTCTGCTGTCATGAAGCCTTCTCTCATGGGGGGGGGGAGCAGTCTCTAACCGGGGTGCAAAATACACTAAAAATATGATTTAGTTCGGGTGGAAGGAGTTCACATAAGAAAAGGCAGTCTTACAATGGGGGTCTTATCAGGCAGGGACCATTGTATAGAATTCTGAAACGTCTGGTAGCAAAATGGGAGGTGGGTCCTTCGAACTACAAATAATCCGATTTACAATTACTGGCCAACAATAGTTTTAGCACTGACCATGGTAATGCACCAGGAAGTGGGCAGGGGCAGGGCGATAAGTGCTTTGGTGGAAGTCGCCGCAGTGGATGCCTCCTGTGGCCCTGCCTCTCAAGGGAATGCAGCCAGAGACTGTATGACTGCAGATCATGGTTTATGAATATGGAGTGAGTCATTTGAAAGTCTTGGTGCAACTATTTGTTCTACTGTCAGGAACCATTTGAAATGTCACTATTTAGATTTCGCTATTGGAAAAGCTGCTTTTGAATTGTTAAATCCCTGAGCATTCCAGAACACTTCAAGGATCATAAACAATTCATGATGTATTGACTTATGTTACTTTTGGCGTGACACATAGTTCTGTGGCATTAGCTTTGCCACTGATTATGCAAAGCACTGCAATTTATGGACATGTATAGACTGTATTCCAATGAAAACTGTCTGCATGAATCAATGAGTTCTTTGACTTTTTTTTGGGCAAAATTAGACATCTCTTGGACAAAAATTCTACTGAACGACTTGTTCATGCTTTTATATCTTCACGGCTTGACTATTGTAATAGCCTTCTATTTGGTATCCAAGAATATCAGCTAAGAAAATAACAAACCATTCAAAATTCTGCAGCCCGGTTGGTAGCAAGGGCCAAGGTAGCTGAAAATAATCATGTGACACCTATTTTGTATTCTCTCCACTGGCTGCCTGTAGCATTACGTATACAGTTCAAATTATTGTCTATCATTTTTTTTTTTTTCATCTCCAGTTTATTTGAAAGAACTTTTGTGTCGTAACACTCCGGGTGCCTATAATTTGCGAAGTGACAATGGCGTATCTTTAAAACGACCATCATCAAAAACTTTGAAAACATATGGAGACCGCGCTTTTGCCATCTGTGTACCCTCCCTGTGGAACAGTTTGCCACAGGAGATTAGATGCACAACAGTGTATGAGACTTTTAAAGCCAGGTTGAAGACACATTTATTTAGATCTTACTACTTTTAATTTGTTAATTTGTTTTAATAGAGTTTTATCTGATTTCTTATCTTATGTTGGTTTTTAACTACAATTTTACTTAATTTAAATAATTGTATGATTTTTTTAATTATTATACAGTGCATTGAGGTCGCTATTTTGATGTAGTGCACTATAAACAAATAAACATTATCATTATTATCATTTTTGACTTTGTCAACATTTTAGCTTTAATATTTTTTTGAAGATTATCTTATTGAAGCAATATAAAGCGTTGGTTCACAATGGCCTTTCAGAATTGGTTTGCTTGTTTTTTTTAATTTTACAAACTGATATTTACTTTTAAAAGATTGACTAAAGGGAGTTGCAATATTAAGACTGCTGTAAATGATACTTAGGCATTTAAAAGCTATATTATTTCAGATGAATTAATGGATGAATACATTTCTCTCTTGGTTGCAATGTGTCATTGAAATTGGATGCACTTAAGTTGATGGAGTACAAGTTTAATAGTATGGTAAAAAATGTGACAAAAAAGCTCTCCTGTATTGTGAACCTTATGTACGAGGGGTTTTCCATAAGTTCTGTCCAACTTACCATAACTTTTGCAATATTTAATACAGAAATATGATACTTGGGTCAAATAATATTGAAGTAATTTTCAAATGATCCTGAAAAAATCAGATCATAGAAATAAAAATAAATGGTTAATTTGTTGCCATGGAAACCAGAAGTCATGAAATGCGGCCCAGGGCACTTTTAGAGGTTCAGATTCATTATATCTTGTCAAGAATTCATTTTTTTACCAGGACTACAGGACAAGAAACGTACTAAAAATAATCCCTAACATTTCACAAATTCTCAAATTAATGAACTTGACACTGAGTACATTTCCTCTAACTTTATGTGTCCCTTTAAAAATCAATGCTACATAGTCCTCATCTTGAGATCACTGTTGGTGTTTCGCAGACTTTTTGTACTATACGATGGATTTTCCATAAGTTCTGTCCAACCTGTCACAACTTTTGCTAGATTTTCTACAGGAAAATGATATTTGGGTTAGTTGATATTGAGGTAATTTGCAAATGATCCCCAAAATATCAGATCATAGAAGTAAAAATAAATTGTTGATTTGTTGCTATGGAAACTAAAAGTCATGAAATGCGACCGTGGTCTTGTAAACACACATACTTGATATATCTTGTCAAAATATATAATTATTACAAGAGATATAGAACAAAATATATTCAAAACCTTCATAGCCATTTCACAACTTCCTAAACTAATGACTAAATACATTTTCTCAAACTTTCTAACCATGCCTAAATAAGATTCCTCAGTCTTCATGTTAAGGGCTGTTTTTGCATTGTCCAGTCTTCTTTTCCTAGGTCGTCCAATGTGTGCTTTCTTCATTCAGAAATATTTTGTACAATCTTTATTTGGTTCTATCACTCATACTGCCTTCCTTGTATGTATGGTAGAAGGTTCTTACTCTGCAAGTTTTTATCAAATTAAATTGAAGAAATATAACAGGGATATATAGTGTCATACATTTCCAAAAAAATTCTCATCTCATAAACAAAATGGGAAACTGCACAGGAGATCTAATAAAGTAACTGAGATGTGACAATAATGCCTGTTTTCATTGTTTTTACATATAACTGATGCTTTTACATATAACTGATTGTATTTCATGAAAAAAATTATGAATATATACCAATTCAATAAGTCAAAAGACGGAAAAACATAAGCAGCTGTTCAATTAGGTTTTAGTGATTACTACAAAACCTGGGCTGCATTTCATGACTTCTGGTTTCCATGGCAACATATTGAGCATTTATTTTTAACTTTATGATCTGATTTTTTCGGTGTTAATTTGGAACTACGTCAATATTATTTGACCCAAATTTCATGCTTCTACATCAAATCTAGCAAAAGTTCTGACTAGTTGGACAGAACTTTTGGAAAACCCCTCGTACAATAACATTATACAAATCATAGCATAACAAGAGAATAATGTAATATGTAAATAACAACGCCATGAAATTTGTGCAGCACTTCAAAGTTTAAGGACTCACAGTGTAGCCATAACTTTTATTTTTATTTTGCATCCAATGTATAAAGGCAGTTATGGAACTGTTTCAAAATTGGAAGACAGATAAGGTGAATGACAGATAAATATTGAATAATAGACGGATAAGATATATAAAAGATACAATGTAGATAAATAGATAGATAGATAAATAGATAGACAGATAGATAGATAGATAGATAGATAGATAGATAGATAGTTGGCAGACAATACTGACTGCTGCCAAATTGACGTCTAGGTTAGATTGTTGACATTATATAATAGCATAATAGTAATAAAAAACAGTAAAATGATTTGCATGTATGTTAATTGCTCACTGTTACATAATCATCAGTTTATAATGATTACGTAACTTTAATTTTGTTATGTTTTCCTGTTGTCTGTTTTGAAATTTTAAATGAATCACTTGTTAATAATTAAATCAAATTTTTTTCTAACACATAAAAATGAAATGAAATTGGTTCTAAAAATCAGCAGAACTTCCTTATTTGAAAATCTGGAAATTAATATTTATTTTCAACTTCAATAACTTCTAAGCTACAATGGAAAAATTATTCAAAATTAATGAAAAATGAAATTGCAAAGTTATAACTGAAAGTAGCTTTAGAAAATCAGTGGTCAATGTGGCAAGAAATCGTGGCTCAGTCCAGATTTTATTTTGACTTCAGAAATGGATGTAATCCCAAGGGGCACACAATTTAAGCACGAAGTTGCTAGTTGACAGAGGCTAAATGGTGGAGAGCTTGGCTGTTAGTAACGTCGAAATGTGCGGTAGAAGTTTTGTTTTTATGAAACTATGTATTTCACTTAATCAGTTAAAACCGAGACCAATAAAAAGATAGACATACATATCGATTGATAGACAGATATATAGATAAATAGATAGATAGACAGATAGAAAGATATATGAGTGCCGCCCTCATGCTAAGTTCTTGGCACTCACGAGGGTTATTTGACAAACTACATATATAACAAGCTCCTGTCGCTTCTTGACTTCTAGAAGCCTAATCAAGCTATTGACTAGCTAATTTCAATGAGAAACCAATATGAAAATGAGATGCAGTGGATATGACAAGAACTCAGATTGCTGTTTCACAAACAAATGACTAGCAAAGGCCAGAGTATCATGAAGCAACATATACAAATGTCAAGCATATGTGCAAACATCATAATCACTCCTCTGTGGCATATAGCGCTCTAGACCCAACACATTATTGACTTGATAGTTATCAACGATATCTAGGTCCTCTCAGGCATTGCTGTATCAGGTGAAATAAACTACAGCCAAAAAAAAATAAGGTAAGTGATAGCTAGTGGTTAAGCAGCTGCTACATTAGACAATGTATTGTCTGCCTATCAATATTTACACAACAATTGAAAAATATGTCTCCATTAATTTCATAATGACAAACTCCTTTTTCAGGAAATAGTAAGATTGAGTGGTCCATGATGTTGTGGGCGTTTTGTAAAATCTATGACAACAATTGTGTGAAACATTTCAGGTTAGAAAATGTCTACACAAACTGAGAAAACACTCAAGCAGATTCACATGAGGCTTTCTTACGAAGACAACAATAGCTTATCAATAATTTTGGAAGCTCACAATAAAGGAATCAATATAATTTAATTAGGTAAATGCAACAAAGAAGAATTGAAAACGTCCAAAACAATTCTATCTAAACTTGCAATTTGGACTACCACAGCCCAAGAAAACTGAAGTTCTTCCACTGTCTCACGTGCTTCTGAATTGTGAACTGATGACCATTATACCTGTCTCTGTAGCCAAAATAGTACTTTTTTCAGGTCAAGGGTTAGTCTACAGCTTACTGGAAAGCACCAAATTCTCCTTTGAAGTGACGAGTGGGCTGTGATGCGACTCCCCGCCACTTTCAGCATTGATTTCTGTGAGTTGTTGGCTCCCTACAGGTAACACGTATCTATGCATATATGGATAACCAATGAATAATTTATGAGAAAAAGTTAATTAAATACCAGACAAGTATATGTAACGCATATAAAGATGGGTCACATAGAAATAATTTTCTCTCATCGACACATGAAACTGAATGTGTTTGATTTGAAGTTACACAAAATATAGGCCTACCAGCTTATAAGCCTATGTTTTAAAATTGGATTTTAATATTGACATGATGTATAATGATTTATTCTGCATCAAAAAATTTTAAGGCCGATCCTGTGGCAGAAGATCAGTCACATGACACGCCAATAAATAATGATATTGTTGTCTTTAAAGTGTTATTGGTGTGTGGAGAGTGATATTGGTGTGCCCCTATGCTCTTAGCAGCTTTGTTTTGTTTGTTTGTTTGTTTGTGTTTTTCGCCTCTTCAGCACCTTAGTAGGCTATATCGAGGCAGGCGATCGCCGTATGATGATGAGATGAGAAGACTGTGATCCTGGCACATACCCTATTAATTCAGGGATGCTAGGGTCTTTCAGTTGCCCAGCATAAAACACTGGATACAACCCGCCTCCATTAAATGTCCCTTGGGCTCGGACTAAAGTGAGTTCCCGGGTTGAATGCTCTTAGCAGCAACAATGCACTTAATTAACTATTACTTGAGGGAAGGCCTGGGAAGGAGGAAATGGAAACTTCTTGAAATATCACTCTATCATTTTATAAATATGCTCATTTTTAAATAATGGAAAAAATTTAGTATATTCCATATAATAAAATTAAATATCTTCAGAAAAATCAGTATTTTACAAACATGTATAAGACTGAAAATTTTGGTGCAGAATATAACAAATATATTGAGTAGACCAATATTGAGTATTATTGGCCTTAGCAGGTAATTTTGGTCTCGGCCTACGCCCTCAACCAATATTACTCCTTCGGCCAATAAAACGTAATATTGGTCTCCTCACCAACCACTATCAATATAATATATACATATATATAAATATACACATATTACTTTAGTAGCAGCCACTTTATGGACTTTGTCTTGTCTGCCCATCAGTATTTTCAACATTAAAAAGTGATGTTTCCATTAGTTTCATCATGACATATATACCTTTTTGAGGAAATAAGACAGAGTGGGCTGTGATGTTCTGGAAGATTTGTAAAATCTATGACAATATTTCTGAGAAACGTATCCCGGAAACATTTCTGATTACCTGAAGTAATTTTCCCCAAACTAAAATAGGTCTGCAAAATCTGATAAAAGCACTCATGCAGATTCAAGTAAAACCTTTCTTGATAACACAATGATAGTTCGGATTTAATTTTGGAAGTTTGCAACATGATTTCTTCTGTGGAAGACGACAAGAGGAATAAAAAATGGTCCGTTATGATTATGTCTGAAAATTGCTATTTTAATGAAATTGCCTCAGAAAACTCAGGTTCAATCTCCCTCGTGCTTTTACATTGCAAACTAATGAGCGTTATAGTTTATACCTGTCTCTGTTGCTAAAATGGTACTTTGGCTAGGTCAAGAGTTTACAGCTCACTAGAAAGCACCTTGCAAGTTCTCCTTTGACATAACGAGTGGGCTGTGATGTGCTTTCCTGCCACTTTTAGCATTGATTTTTGTGAGTTGCTTGCTCCGGTGATCAGTATCTACATTTATGCATATGGGTCAAAATTTGATAAGTCTGACATTCTTGTCTCGAGTGTTTAACAATAATTCCTGATGACAAAAAGATATGTGCAGGACCTCTTGCTGCCATTTGTCATAGACAAGGATATTAGCCAAACTTATAATACAAAAAATATGTGGCAGGTTATTTTTATCCTATCCAAAATTAACATTGAAGTGGTCAACCCCCCCTGAAAATGGCCTGTCTCCACCAGCATTTTCTTTAACAGATCGCATCACAAAAAACATTACAAGATCCTGATTCAATTAAACTCTTCCATACAAGGAGACCTGACTGGTGACTATCACTCTTCCAAAATCTAGTTTCAAATTTCTGAAACAATATTCTGTATAAGAGCAGGAGGTTGTTGTGTCAATGTCTCCAACATTGCGTCATTAGTATCACACCAGGTTTGTTTCTTAATAAAAGTGAAAGGGATACACATTCCATAAGAAAAGCTTGTGTCTGATGTTGTCTGAGAACCCAAGAAAATAACTGAACTATCTGTAGCTCTATATCATTTATGTAAACCAAAGTATTGGAGTATTTCTGTTGGCATGTTGGTTGTCCTATCTCAATTTGTCATTAGCAAATGCCTTGCTGCTCTATTTTGACTGCATATTTCTCGGCCAGAATCTCTGTGAACATGTTTCTGGTGTTCATTGCATGCACATATTGCCAAACTGCCACTTTTGCATTGATCCCCAGAAAGATTTTCACCCAAGTTGTCACTAACATCATGCTGTCATTAGCATCCCGACAAAAATGGCTTATTTCCTTTTCCTCAATAAAATGTTGTTGCAGGTGACTGGAGTTGAAATTAGTTGAATGTATGTCATCAATTAATGTTTTAGCAGAATATTACATAACATTTTTGCATTTTCCTAGCATCTGACATGCTTAGTATGAAGTTTGATGATACTCTGAGATAACTAATCAAATATTGGTTGCAAGTGAATTTTACCATTGCCTAGTATCTGAAATATGGTTCAGCAAAGACATTGGGCGCTAGGGGGAGTTGTCCAAATCATTTTTGTTATTCATAATCCAAACTATTGGTGAAAAGACTATTTTTGTTTCTACTTTTAAATTTCTGATTCAACAAAATGTTCTATCTCAATAACTATTGGTCATGGAGACCTGAAATATAGGTCAATGTGTGCATAATAGCCACTTTCCCATAGTTTGGTAATACATTCTTCAGCTCTAAGTGATGCAGATTTCAAGTTATAGGCATGATGCTAATGACGCTCATATTCGGCATTTAATTGACCAAAATCCATTATCTCAAAAATAGTTGATGCTCGACACCGGAACTTGGCCCAAAATGTGCAAGCCACCTGTCTAGTGTCTAATCATTGGCTATCAATTATTTAGCCCGAAGTGATCAGAATTTTTCAGTTATAAGTGTGATTTTAATGACAGTCAAAAAACATCAGAGCTGTATTTATCACATCAGTACAGATCAGCAGTGAATTTGGACCCTTGTACATGAAAGTACAGTAATAGCTGATTGCTTGACCTACCCAATGCCAACTTAAACAGGCATTTCTGGACCGAAAAATTTTCAAAATTTTTTCAGCTGAAATTTCAAGGTTTTCAAATTTTGACCCATAAGGATCAAGCAATATTCAAACATAAGCATTGAAAAACTAAAATAAAAATATCAGGCCTCATCAACTGTGTAGGATTGTTTACATACTATATCATAGCAGAAGGAATATTTTGATTTTGTCAGAAAACAAGAATGTTCAAATATATTAGGCCATAATTCACCACGTAAAAAATGATATTCACCGGCAGGTTAAACTCTCCGAAATGTATATTTAGATATTGGTCTAATAATCTATCGACCTGTTAATGTACAAATATATTTATACTGGTCTCTGCGTTATAAGAATTTGACTGTTACTGGCTTCTTTCAAAGTTACAAATTCAATCCTATTTGGTATGCAAAACGACGCCTAAAAGAGGCTGGCTGACTGGTTGAGTGTACTTATTTTACGCTCTCAAGAGTTCATCAGCCCAGTAAAGAAACATTTCCAATTTCCAGGAAAAACAACATTTGCAGTTGCCAGACAAAAAAAAACATGAGGCGATTAATTCTTTTCTGACTGGCTCAAGAAGGCTTATGAACATATAATAAAAATATATTTAATATAGTTTGATAATACTTCAGATGGATAATGCGTCCATGTGACTGAAACACAAGATGTTTGATTTTCTAGGTCTTCCGCATTTTGATTTGATAAAGTTTCCTCATATTATACTAGTACGTAATTTAGTTAGCAGAGGTGGAAAATTAGCTTCTGATCATGCAGCTTAGTCCAGTCGTAACTGAAGCATAATTAGGACATTGCTTATGCATCATGTGGCAATGACATTAGTGCTAATTGCTAAAATACCACATGTTTCATCTTAAGGAGCCTTCCTAATCTCGCGGAAAAGGAGAAAACAACACAATTTAGTTTCTGGCTGCATTGTTTAGTTACCAATCATATGCCCAACATGAAACATTCTGACTGACTATGTCATAATTAGCGTGATGTAGGGGAAAGTAGGGAGAAGTGGGCCGTAGGGAGAAGTGGGCCACCATGCGTTATGCCTAATATAGCATAGGGATATCCCTGAATTTGAGTGTCATGGCTTCAGTGTGATACCCAAGAGTGATATTGAAGCCAGGAAGGAGATAACTTATTCCGTTTTTTGAAAAACTAAAATTGTGATTTTTCGGTGCCTTTGAGTAAAATTTCTGCTTTATGTAAATAAAATTTATATATATGATGAGATTGGGGATAGATTGGAAATGAAAGGGTTGTTATAACCTCTGTAAAATCAGTGTTTGATCAGGTTATTGTTGAGGCATTGTATGCATTTAGGAAAAATGGCTGTCACTTTTTATGAAAATGTGCTGGAGGGAGAAGTTGGCCACCTTGCAGAGGGGGCCCACTTCTCCCTCTGTGTACCACAAACAAGTAAAATGCTTTTTTTTTTATTCATTCTAATTTTTCGGCTTCACACCGGGAGCCAGTACCACGGACTGTGTTTTCATTTTGGATACAGTCTTAAGCTATCAACAAGCAAAGAAAAAGCCTGTGTACATGTGTTTTATAGATTATACCAAAGCATTTGACTACATAAACAGGAATGCTCTATACTTCAAACTGAGGCAGCAGAACATTGGGGAGAAAATGCTCAAAATTATTATAAGTATGTTTGACAAGGCAAAAGCTAGGGTTCATCAGAGTGGAAATACTAGTAATGCAATTGACAGTCAATGTGGGGTCTTGCAAGGGGGAATTCTTAGTCCAAAGTTATTTAATGAATTTATGTCTGACCTTCCCCAGTATCTTGACAAATCAGATGGGATAAAATTGAACAACTTCACTTTAACTCACATACTGTATGCTGACGATATTGTACTTATCGCTGATTCTCCTAAATGTCTACAGAATAGCATAAATTCAGTGCACACTTTCTGTAAAAAATGGCATCTTATAGTAAATGTCAGTAAAACCAAAGTGATGCAAATTGGTACCAAAACAACTAACTCCTTCTTTTGCAATGGTGAGGAACTAGAAAAAGTGGACAGTTTCAAATATCTAGATCATATGCTAACTAACAAACGTAAAGTGCACAGCAAGATGGCAGAATACCTGTCAGTGCAAGCTCATAAGGCACTTTTTGCCCTACAAAGTGATTCAAAGCAAGTCCTAGGACACATGGACCCAATTATATCTTTGCGAATGTTTGATACTTATGTTCTACCAATCCTTGAGTACAACAGTGAAATATGGAGTAGTGAAAAACCTGTATCTGAATTAGAAGTTCTGCAACTTGGCTATCTAAAACGTATGTTAGGCGTAAGAAAACAAACACCATCTCTGGCTGTTTATGGTGAAACTGGAAGATTTCCATTGCATGTTAGACAAAAAGTTAGAATGAACAATTATTGGATGAGATTAGAAAATGCACCAGATGGTAGCCTGTTAAGGAGATGTCTACAAATTCAGAAAGATAATCATACGAACAGAGCCAATGAAACTAATTGGTTCAGTAAAATAATAAACATTTTAAGCACTTGTAACATTGAATATGAAACAAGTAACAATACTAACTTAGACATTGACAGCATATGTAGAACTGTAAAATCAAAACTTTATGAAATAGAACAGGAACAATTACTCATATCTATAAATGATAGTACACAGCAACCAAAACTTAGAACATATAAGCTTTTTAAAACTGACTGTAGATTAGAGCCATATCTCAGGCTGCGACAAAACCGCAAGGTGTTAACTAAGATTGCCAGATTCAGGACAAGTTCTCACAGTCTACAAATTGAAATAGGCAGACATCAAAAGCCAGTGATTCCTGCAGCAAATAGAATATGTGAAAAGTGTTCATTAAATATGGTGGAGGATGAAATCCATTGCCTTGTTGTATGCCCTGCTAATGAATCGTTGCGTGAAAACCTGTTTTCAACAGCTGCTAAATTTATCAACAATTTTCTATCTTTGAATGACAGTGACAAGTTCACATCAATAATGAAAAGTAAGGAACCTGACCTACTGAATACTCTAGGGAAATTTTTACTTCAGGCTGATGTTTAAATTTAAAGCAACTTATCTCCTACATCCACACGGTCACTTATAATACACAATCATGATAATTATGATAATAAGCATACAATGTACACTTTAAGAAATAAGTTATCTCTAACATAAAATGAACTATTCAGTATAGAAATACGATCAATATTAAAGCAACAATGTATGTAATCTGATGCATGTTTTGTATATAATGTTCAAATATGAAATATCAAGCATTATTAATTATTCTATAAATTTGTTAATTTGTATGTCTTTTGATAAGGTCTTATATATATCATAAATCATAATTTTCTTAATAAGCTGAAATGGCTATTTGAAAGTGATCAGTATCAGTGGTGTGTGTATTTTATTGACTATTATCTATATTAGTTGGTGTTTGATACCTACTTTATTTTATAACTATTTTGGTGGCTGGAACCTAGTTTGTATTTATTTTAATATTGTGCTGAGTGCTCTTTTTATCTGAAAGTACTGTTACTCGTATATGTTTGTATCATTATGCTCACTTGATTTTAGCTATTTATAACATGTGTATAATCAATTTTATGTATATGATTAATCTTGTATATGATTAATTCTATTTTATATATTTTATTTAAATTTTTCCCATTACAAATGACATATGTATCAATTGTGATATTTATAGATGTCAATAAAAGAATATATACATCTAATTTCAGGACTTGAAAAATCATAAAACAGTGGTAGGTTTGGTGTTTCTGGGCTCATTGTTACTGAATACATGAATTAAAAGCTTAAATATCATATTCTCGTTTTTAAGAATATCGCTCATGTGGACAAATTGTCTTTTCACTTTGTTATGTCCCACATGGTGTCCATAGCAACAACAATTTTAAAAATATATATTAGAAGAATGCTGTTGGATTCATTAAATTAAGAGCTGCCTCAGTTGAAGAGTAAAACCCTATTCTGCTATTTCTCAGTCAATAACTAAACAGATGGCCCACTTCTACCACCTCTGTGGCCCACTTCTCCCTACCAGAGGGAGAACTGGGCCACTTGGTCATAAAAATTAATGACCCAATTTCACGAAAACATATTGTGGGCTGAAAGTATAACACACCAGATAAAAGTTTTAACATACCAAAACTCCATTCTAAAAGGAAATACAGACACTGAACTTTAACTGTAGTCACAAAAAGGTGAAAAGGAAAAAGTGGCCCACTTCTCCCTACTTTCCCCTATACAGTGGTGTAGCCAGGATTTTTTCCAGGGGGGTAAAAAATCAAGACATTTCCCCAAAATTTTATTTGATACCAACAGCTCTTCGAGTGTTGTGCATTGAAACCATAGAAATACATAGAACGGACATGAGGCTGTATGATGCCACCTCAAGATGAGGTCACCAAATCCCCCATATTGGAACTGCCCTGAGACATGACGTCACAATGGACTAATTATGATGTGACGTCATGCCATTGTTATTAGTGACATCACAGTTATTGGTGACGTCACGGTCCATTGTGCCAGTATTCAGGGCAGTTCCAAGATGGTGGATTTGGTTGCTTCATCTGCCAGAGCCTCATGTCCCTTCTATGTATTTCTATGATTGAAACACAATGTTAAAAAAAATTCTTTCAGAATCTCATTACTGTTGCGGTTGTGCCTAAATTAATGATAATAACTTAATGTCTGAATAACATGGTGAAAATGTCTGGAAAATATTGTGAAAATGCTAAAAAGTTTGTTGGCAATTCAGTTAAATTTACGGAAGATATATATATATATTAAACTGAATAAATTAAGCATTCTTTTCAAAATTAGAGAAAATAACGTGCTAGCACTTTAAGCGGCGTCAAAGGCTCATGACTAGTGAGGCTCTAGATGGGGTTTTGTGTCCCTCAATCCCTTGGCCATATTACTTGTGAATTCCTTGTCCTTTTGCAATTTTTCCAGTTTAATTTTTAATTGCCTGTCCCTCTGCTGTAGAGGGAGTTTGGTGTCCCCATGTCCCTTGGCCATTACACTTTTGAATTGTGTCATTAAGATAAATACACTAGTGTCAAATAAAGAAAAGACTTATAAGGCTTGGGCCTGTGATCTATCCATACCAAATGTAGGCCTATTTATGCTTGTCTGTGTAATCTGTCTGCATGTCAGTCTCTATTTATATATATTTATATAATGGAACATTAAGATAACCATTAGTCTCAGATTGGTCAAAGCATGTGTGATGATTTCCAAGATTTGAAGAGCAATCGAGTGGCTTTGAAAAGATTAGTCTCTGTTGCCAATTATAACAATTAAGTTTATTTCAATAAAGAAGATTCAACAATGGATGTGAATCTATGTACTTTGAATTGCTCTACACTTTTTTAATCGTAAATTAACTTAACACCTCCGAGCTGTCAATTGATACAGTTACAATGACATTGTCATATCTGTCTGTGTAAGGCCACTCAATATCATTGCTGACATGCCACGCCCACTCACGGAAATGCACGAAGCGATCAGATTCGTGTGACCCTGACCCTTGAATTTCAGTCTATTTAGTTTCATTATTATTTTTTTTCGTAACAGTGGAACACAAAAATCGACTTGGCTCAAGGATATATTCCATTGAGTCTGTCTTTCAAGTTTGAATGAGATTGGTGATGGAGGGCGATCCCAGCAGTGCTAACAAGATTAACCAAAATGCTTAGGGTAAGAGCTGGCTGACGCCACTAAAAACCTAGGATCATGAATCTGAGGGGGGGGGGACTCAGAAAACTGATGTTGTAGAATTCTATTCATTCTGTTGAAATATAAACATGATAAATGAAAGCCCTTGAATTTTTCTTTCAGTTCACAGAAATATCACTGGAAAAAAATTATGGAGAAAATTTCGTTTCAGGGAACCTTTTTGTTTAGGTAAAAGAGAAATGTTGGGTACATTTAAAATAACAATTTGGTAATTTTTTTAGAATTGGTAAATTTTAAGGGAAATAATGTGCAAATTTGCAAAAATTCTAATCAGAAAACTGGAAATTTTGCAAGTTTTGTTTCAATACATATTTTGATAAGAAATATTTGAAACTACCTTAAGCCTAGCACAATTTCCTTTGATCACAAAAACCGTTCCATATGCGTTTGTTACAATTTGAAAATTTTTGTGGAATATATTTGCAAATGCATATTATTCGGGCCAGAAAAATGGGGAAATTGTGAAGAGTGAAGAAAAAAATGGGAAATTAGGAAGAAAAAATGGGGAAATTGTGAAGAAAAAATGGGAAAATCTGATTAAACTCTTTGTATTAATCCTCTTTTCTCTCAATTTCCTTTTTTGTTTTTTCCCCATTCTTTTTACAATTTCCTCAATTCCGGTCATTTTCACATTTTGTTTAACATTTCCCCATTTTGCTCAACATTTCCCCATTTTGCTCAACATTTCCCCCTTTTTTTTTTACTATTAGGGCAATATATACTACAAATGATTTGAGGTGCTTTCAGGGTCATAAAAAATTCATGATTTATTGACTTTTGTCACATCTGGCACGACATGTTATTGCTTGACATTATATTTGCCACTGATTATGTGAAGCACTGTAAAACATGAAATCGCAACATACTTATTAGACTACATTCCAATGATAACCATTTACATTCAAATCAATTATCTTATTAAAGTTTTTTACCCTCGGCAATGTATATTGCCGTCGGGTATTGTAGTTAGTATGGCAAATTTTTGTCCGTCCGGCGGGCGGCCGGGCGGTGGCCGGGCGGGCGGGCGGCGTCACACAATGTGTATTGGCCTCTGTGACAAAACTATTGCACCTATATATATGAAATTTGACACATAAATGGGTCTTATAGTGTTAATGTGCCTTTTATAGTTCATATTTATACAATGACCACAGTTTTTGTAAAATATTGAAAATTCGGAAAAATTTATTTTTTTCTTTTCCGGATCAGAACTCGGAAACGGTTATACCAATTGGCATGAAAATCTACCATAACATGTATTATATACCCTAGTTGTGCCTTTTGGGGGTCTGAATGCTCTTACTGAAACTGATTTTAAAAAATGCACCAAAAATGTAAAAAATGGGTTTTTTTCAACCCTCTGTAATTCCCTTAATTTTGGAGTTAGACATTTGAAATTTCATATTTAGTTATCTAAAATATAGCTCTTTTAACTGCTTGAATCGATTAGAGGGTCAATCTAACGAATTTTGCACAAAATCCAAAATACTGAAAAAATGCGTAATTTTTCACATTTTTCTTGAATTTTTGACTCTCACACCAAAATGGCAATAACTGTATTGGTAAAAACCGAAAGGTGTTATAATTAAACCTATCAAGAAGGAACTTTTATGGCCATTATGTAGTTAATGCAATATTTTAGGCCAACAAAACAATTTTAAAATTCACAAAAATGTGAAAATATCAACTTCCTGACCATTTTGTTTCTAATAAAGTCATGCTATGTTCCTGAATATGAACAAAATGAATTAACATGAATGAAATACATGGTTTTCATGCATATATCTATTAAAATCATCAGATATTTGAAAACAAAAAGACAGAAATTGCTAAAAATAGACAAAGAACTGTAGACCTTTGAATTGTCTCATTTCATTCAAATTTGCATCTAGGTTACTCAAAATGGCGTACATTGTGTCCTAATTATAATTTGAAGTTAACTATAATAAATTATGTATATATATAAATATGCTTTATGCACATAGTAAATGTTCTGACTCATGGGTTTACCATTTAAATCTCAAACCCCCACTTGTGGCTCTATTGCTTAAATCTAACAATAGTGATGTAAATTTATAAAAAGAAAGAAAGAAATGTCAATATTAGTGGACTCTCAAGCATTTAGCATATTAAGAAACACACATTTGCTGTTTTTTTCTACGCTGTATTTAAAGATTTTGACAAGACGTCTTTAATTCTCAATTCTGACTTCATGGTTTTAATCTAACCTCAGTTATGCACATTTTAACACATGAAGTACTGTCAGCTTACTTTATTTAGATTTTGAATTAAATGTGAACATATCAGACAGACTGGCAATAAGACCTCTATACAGACGGTTATTAAAGAAAATTACTTGGCACATTTTAGTCAATTTTGGATCATGGTTACTCAACGTGCCGTACAATGTGCCCTAAGTATAATTTTTTATCTCATTCTTCCTCAGAATTTATGTGGTTAAATATATATAATAAATTATTTATATTACATAATTGTATATACAAATATGCTTTATGCACATAGTTCTGACTCAGAGGGCCTAACCAAAACTTTTGACAGGAAATCTCAAAGCCCCCACTTGTTACCCTCAAATGTAACCTCAGTGATGTAAATTAAAAGAAACATATTAGATTAATGTCAGCCTGCTTTTATTTATAATATTGCATAAAAACTAAATATTATCAAATCATGATTGCAGAAATTATTCCACTAAATACAAGGTTATTTAGAAATTTACTTGGCATTTAACAAAACCTTATTTCCATGAATTTCAGTGTTTCATTTTATATTCAAAGAAATTTAATCTTGGATAAATCTGTATTTTAATTATTGACAACACTCATCCTAAGCATATTTTAGCACCTTGAAGACAATAAGTGTCACTGCTTTGTTGAAGGGGTACAGAGCTCTTTTGTTGAATGGACATTATGTAACATGATGTCACTAATCCTCTCCAATGACCGAACCAAAGAACAAAGGGGGAGGGTATAGAAGCAGAGTTGCATGGTACCCTGATCTTTCTAGCAAAATTCCCTTCTTCTTAGAAATATGTTCAAACTGCATTGATAACCTTAGTTGTTTCCTTATCTTAAACATATAATAAAATTTCCGATTTAAATCAGAAATATAGGCCAAGTAGAAACTGAGATATGACTTTTCATATTCTATGCAGGCCTTTTTTTTTGTCTTTTCAGCTATTGTTATACTTATACCCCCAAGTTTGGACAGCATTTTGACCTTTTTTGTGTTAACTAGTAGGTGAATTAGTCTTATTAAAAAGTATCTGTAATGAATGATTAATTAATTATTTTTTGACTGATAGATCCACTATGAATTTATCCCAACAAATAAATTTTCATATTGCACTATTGAGTTGTTAGATAGATGGATAGATGGATAGATGGATAGATGGATAGATGGATAGATGGATAGATGGATAGATGGATAGATAGATTGAAATTGATTTAAAATTGATTGATTGTTTGTCAATGATTGATTTATTGATTGATTGATCAATTGATTGATTGTTTGATGAATGACTGTTTGATCATCTATATTGTGTAATCTAATACATCCAGAGAATCAAGGATGGATGGATGATTAGGACTTTACCTCCTGTATTTATGCACTTGGTAGGCTAATTAGGACATGAGGAGGACATAGCAATGATGTGACCCTTTTATTTCATTGCAAATCTCTTTTCATTACCTTAAATCTGTTGAATGCTAATGCTGGGAAATTTGTCAAAATTAAACACAATAAAACATCACATAAAATAGAGAAATTGATGTTTCATTCGTCTAAAAACACTTTCTGACAGCCATAAAAAGTAAGTAAGTATGTCTGCAATATAACTATGGTGACTTACATGTCTCAGTCTCATTAAACCAATAACATGGCAACAAAATCCATGCCAATCGCCGTCAAATTGAGCTCTAGTTATAGACTTATAGTACCGCTATTCTGCTGTAGTCCACCAATAGGCTCACTTGCCTGAAATTCATTATCCAGATTTCATGTAGTTACCAGCCACCCCATGCAAGATAGTAGTTATACACCACTTCAGGTGTATAATCTCATGTACTCAAATTTTCACAGTCTTTGCCCATGTTTCAACTATTTTCCAATATTTGTTTTGAGGGGTGTTGGTTGTCCTGCTGCCAAACCTCGCCGCCAGTATGTCAATGGATTTAACTGGCTTCAGAATACCCTGTTGAATAGCCGAGGGTATGCTGCCGCGCAGCCTATGTTTTTTCATTGTTGATGTCTTTATGTATGCTTCTTTCTTTTTGTCCACAGGATCATATTGAAGTCAAATGAATGACATAAGGTGAAGTTGAACAAGGGGGTTCACAATTTTGTTTAACCAACTTTTTTTTCACAAATTAATATTTACTTAAAAGTTGTTTAAGGCAATTACTACAAAATAGTTGCTACAAAAGTTTATAATTTTATGTAAGACAGGGTAAGTTAGTGGTCAATGAATATCAATCTGGCAGACTTGTGTCGTTGGCCAATTCTTTTCTATTTTGTTACAAATTTAAACCAAGATTTGGGGTATAAAGAACAAGAAAATAATTATTAAAAGTCTGGTAGAAAAAAAATTCCCATGGTATATGTACTTCCTATTTATTTTGAATAACAGACAGAAAATCAATAAAAAGACAATTATATCGATTTGAATAATAATTATTTATTGCACAAAATGTGAAAGTGTCAAGTAATTGAAGTCAAATTAACTGATGAGTCCTTTTGGTAAATTATTTTGGTTGCATTGAACAGGTGTTCTGAATTCTAAGTCAAGCTGAGGTGTATCTCATGAATATCCTTAAATATTATTATTATTATTAAATAGAAATTCTTTAAATTTGCATCACCAAATTATATCATCTGTACAAATCACTATTGATTTGGTTTCCAGAGTGCTCTGAACAATTGGCAATGTCACAATTAAATCAACAATTGTATTGCATTAAAAATATTATTTAAAAATCAGTACTGTTATGTTATCTTTCACCTACAAGGTTATAAAGACGTTTTCTGAAGTCATACAAGAATCGTTCAAGTTCAAGGTCACCTTCGATTCCTTGTCATCGATCCAATATTATTCACCACTTTCCAAATGGCTTCATAATGATATAGATTTCTGTTCGTCAATGCATTCTACCGTCAGTTTTCTTTGTTGTTTGTGGCTTTCAAGCAATGTTACATGCAAAAATTAGAAAATCAAGACATGGAGACATATAACAATTATTATATACATAGGCAGGAATTGTTCGTGCAGCAGTCATTAAAAATCAGTGTCAGTAACAGTGCATCGTAATTAATCCATTTGCGAGACTTCCTTGGTACTGATATCACACAAGATCAGCAGACATTTGTAATAGTTCGCTAAAATACAATATTGCAGTATCTACAAATCAAACATGAGAAACCAAGCATTTGATAACCATTTGGGTTTTAACATGTATAATAAAAATTAGTTGTCCTGTTACAGATGATTTCATATTTGTAGACATAAATCAAATAACAAAAAATTTAGCAAAATTTTTGATCTGACATCAGAAAATCCTGCCAGGTGATTGGCCAAGCTGTACATAGCGTGTCACTTTTTTTCAGTTTGCTTCAAGCAAGTGATGTTGGCTGGAAAAATTATGTCATAATTTCAACCAATAAACTGCTGCAAAGGCCAACTTGGTATTGTGGCAGTTGTTCACACATGTCAAACCGCAATCCTCATGAACTGTTTCATTTCACACTCCTGTGTTACAGTTGATTGATATTAAATCAGTCTCAAGCCAAATCTGAATGGCTTCAAATCTCTGAAAGCTAAATTATCATACCTTGACCAAAAGCGTTGTATGTGATAAAAGTAAAGGACTATTCAGAATTAAATTTTACGAGTGGGTCAACGGGGGTGGTAGTTTCTATAGTTTTACTTCAGTGAGAACCACCTTTTGCACATGCTTCTTATGACTTGGGGGGTAACGGGAATATTTCCCAACAGGGTACCAATTTTTCGCAACTGTTTCAAGGGGGGTACTTATTTTTCACAACATGCTTAATTGTCGAATGAAATTTTAACAAAAGAAAATTGTGGTACTATAAATATTTGTGAAACCAAAGCAGAGTATCACTTTTCACAGAAAGTTCCATAAAAACTCCCCAACCCCTATCCCCCCAGTTGTAAATTCTGAATTATCCGTAGAATAGAGGGGTGATCCAGTGATGGTGCCAACATTCATTAGAAAATCATAATAGTAATCAAACCAGGGTCCCATTAATTTGTAGCCCATTGTCATGTTGTCTGGGCAGAGCCCTGATCTGAGAAAATGTTACATGCATGTTTGTTTGTTTTCTGTAAAAAATAATCATAGTATTAGACTTTGAGAATGTGTGTACTAAAATGTGTGAAACACTAACACTAACTAATTCTCACTTGAAACAGCTAGAGTCAGTTCCATTGAGCAGATCAATGGATTAGAATGCCATGGTCACCCATGTAAAACGCTATGTCACTTTTCAGGAGAGAGTAGTGTCATACCTTCTCTCAACCAATGAAAATTGCAGGAAAAATGATGTATTTTCTTCCACAAATGTCTACAAATATGAAATCATCTGTAAATGACGCAAAAAATCCAAGGCTTCCTATTTTGTTGTGAGAATGTGACATTCAAATTAATCATGAATTGGATTTGTTCAGGCACATAATGATGATGTCATTTGAAACACTTAAAGTTCCAATGCTGATTTGGTCATGAAATTATTTCATTTCATTCTTGAATCAGGGTAAAAAAATAATAATAATCTGAGTTCTCCAAATTTTATCAGAAGTATCTTTTGATACTCCTCAAACTTTTATTAGACAGTATCCAATTATGTGTAATGCATTGTGCACGAACTTCAATGTCAACGAAAATTCCCTTCCACTGGAAAGGTATTCATTGGTGCTGAAGTGTTAAAATATATCCATTGTACTTCCAGTCAGAGTATATCCGTTTTGAAAGTCAATGTCCTTGTATTGCATGAAATACTCAACATTTTCAGGAATATAGTTAGATTCTAATCCTTAGAAATATGCAAACGAATAAAAAGCTTGTACCCTCTACCCTTTTTTGTTTGAAAGACCTTTTTTAAACCAACAAAGAAATTGTAAGGATCTTCCTATGAAATGGCACTTAATATAATGCACACCGTTAGAGTTACCAACAAACTTAATTTATCCATGAAATGAGCTTTGGAAACAGGAACGTCAGGACTGCTGGGCATTTTATCCTTTGCCACTCCTCATTCTTTTATTACACAAATATCCAATTAAGTGCAATGCATTGTGTATGCACTTCAATGTCAACAAAAGTTCCACTTCCCTTCCGCATGCAGGAAAGGTATTCATTGGTGCAGAAGTGTTTAAATATATGTACTTCCAGTCAGAGTATCCGTTTGGAAAGTTGATGTCGATGAAATACTCTAAAAGGAACATTTTCAGGAGTAGTTCAGATTCTAATCCTTAGAAATACACAATGGTATAAAAAGCTTGTACCCTCTACCCTTTTTTGTGTTTGAAAGACTTTACTATACATCAATGAACAAGATCTTCTTATGAAACTGCTTTTGCTATAATGCACATCGTCGCAGTTACCAACAAAGGTAATTTTTCTAAAGAATGAGCTTTAGAAACAGGAACATCAGGACTGCTGGGCTCTTTATCCTTTGCCACTTGTTTCTTTAGTCCCTTGAATGTAAATGCCACTTGTGGAACAGTACAGTTATAAGGAGAACCACTGAATTTTGCCTTTTCATTAAAGTACTCCCTCACAGTTAAATATTGGTTCTTCTTGCAGTATCCTATATTGGGTTCGAGGCAGTTGATGTATTCTTCAAAGGCTCTGAAATTAAAGAGAGTTACTTTGAATGGTATCCTCACATATTAAACCTAGATTTACAGCTACATTACCTATTATTATCATTTAAATAGAATTGTTGCCATCACATAGATGAATATTCAAGCAAAATATAATGAAATCTTTACTGGTACTATCATAATATTATTAATAAATATTTCCAGCAATTAAATATTAACTGAAAAACGGATTAATATGTCATTCACAAATATATCTTTAAAAGTAAACAGCTGAAATAACAATCAAAATTATATATCTAATAAGCAATTGAATGTTGTCATTTTAAAGATTTGCATTCATACCTGCATACCCTTGTATATTGCCCATAGCTGCCAGCTAAGACTTCCACTTGGATCTGCGACAGATGACTATTGCAGGCAAAGGCCACTGACTTGACATAAAGGAGGTCACATGACATGGATTGTGCCAGAACGCAGGTCACATGACACAGCAAAGTTATGAGCAGGAGGTGGGTTACCATGCCGACCAGATCCATATTGGTTAGATTCTGAAAAAAACAACATAAAAAATAAAATTTACAATTTTAACTACTGATCACATTATGTTCTATTTTCAAGGGTGTCTCATTGTGTGTTCTGCAAAAAATATCACCTCTTTCTAGTTCTGTCTGTATCACATTCATTTCTTGGCATTACAGCTTCAAAATAAAAACTGTCTGTCTGTCAAGCAGTCTAAAAACACATATAACAAGAAATTCTTTTAAAAAAAGAATTGTAGGGACCTGAGGTTTCTTCAAACACATATTTTATTTTCCAAATATTCAAATAATGTTTTATGTATGTGTAGTTGCATCTATACCTCCAATGTACCACTGTGAGTGTATGATTTAACAAACCTAATACATGTTACATCATGATTAGGCATGCCTAATTACAGGTGTTATTAACATAGACAGCAAACCAAGCAATGAGAAGCCCTTTTAAATTCTTTGTCATGAACATGAAATTTCTATTTCCATTACAACAAACTAATTGTGACTTGCATAATATTTGGATTATTACACTTTTAGACTGGCCAGTTTGTGAGAAGTTGAATATCTAATGTTCTCATACAGTGTTTTATTTTATCACTTGTCTTATGTCATCTCAAATGTTTATACACTTAGGCTATATAATTTTTTGAAGGAAATCTCTATGGGATAATATTATGCTCCAGGTGTGCTTTGGATATGGTCCCCAATCACTCAACCATGACAGCTCCCAAGGTCATGCAGTGATGGAGCTACTGAGCATAAAGAGGGGCAAATATATACTTGATTTGTAAATTGTAGTCACAGTTACCTTTGCAGTAGCATGAGTATCCTCCTAATATTGGAGGTAAATTTGGAGGGTACTCCTGCTATAGGGAAAGTATATCTGCAAGGCCAACTTCCTAGTGGCCCCTTCCAGAAACTCAAGTAGCTCAACCAATGCAGTGCACATAAGGCCTGGTGCAAATTTTTGCGTATTTCAGGTGAAGCCAGCATTTTATCTGCTACAAAACCATACAAAATATGTATGTTCCATTCCACAGTACTTTGTTATGTTTAAAACTATTTTTTCAGTAAATATTTCAAATTTCAGGGCAATCAGAGTGTTGGTTCCAGAAATCTGGGGTCTTGAACATCCAGAAAATGGCCATTTTTTAGTATTTTAGCGTGACATGCATATTTTAGACAATGTTTAATCCTTCATTTGGAAAATTGTGTCAACAGTTTGTCAATGGAAAGCATTCCCAACTGTGGCCAAGGGAGTTCTTGTTCTTTGACTATCAATTGCATTTTGATACTCAGTGTATTTGTCAAATAGTGTCAACAGGAATCCAAAGTGGTCAATGAAGCCAAAAATTGAAATTTTAGCAATTTCTTAGTAACATCTCCGTGTACATGTTGGTTCTTTGTAATCTGTGCAGTATTAGCCCTCCCAGCCTAGTTTGAGGACCCCTCTACTGCATATTATACCTTATTTCCATATATACATGTCTCAACTACTTGTTTGCACATTTTTTTGTT
This sequence comes from Platynereis dumerilii, assembly GCA_026936325.1. NCBI lineage: Eukaryota > Metazoa > Annelida > Polychaeta > Phyllodocida > Nereididae > Platynereis > Platynereis dumerilii. The sequence goes on from JAPTHN010000130.1 coordinate 244,710, forward strand.
GCTTTGTAAAAGCTGTCCCGACCCTAACACTAACTTTGTTGTTGCTCTCAGTCCAAAACAGGCTGGCTACATTCACCTTTTCACTACAAAATTTTTCCTCTACAGTGGCTCAATTTTTTAGCAACAAAAAATGATGCATCTGGCCTTCTGGATTTTAGCTAATGTTGAAAACCATTGTATGTCCCGACCCTAACACCTCTGTCCGACCCTAACACCTTCTATTTTCCATCCCCATGTAACTTTAACTTGCAGGCTTTAAGTTATTATTGACTATGCAAGTTCTCTTTGTTATTAGAGATGGCAAAAAGTTTCCAAAGAACTCCAAAAATAGCCTAGACCTGCAGGAATTGGACAAATAAAAAATAATATTAATATACTTTAGATTATCAAAAAACCTTCTTTGAGGAATGTTAAAGCAATTTAAAGTTAAAAATTGACAAAGAAATAATGCTAGACCAGCATATTGACATATCCTAGGCTACTGGTTGCAGTTCATGCATGTCTTTTTGTGAATGTCTGCTGGTGTCCCGACCCTGACGCCTCCAACAAAATTTTCAGTGCAAAATCAGCATGTTATATCTTCAATACTAATAACTATATCTATTGGAAATTTCAATTGCATACTAGGCTTTGTATGCAGAGCAAAATTGTGTCATCTTTATCAGTTTTGAAATATGTAAATCTTTGTTTTGGAAATATTGAATTATATCTTGTGTTACAATGGGCTAATCTGTCAAAAAACGACTGTTTTGAATATTGGAACAATTTAAACAGTTCTGTGTCCCACCGAAATATGCATGCAAATCATTCATGGCCTAACAGGTTCAGAAAGTGATCAAATATGACCAACACATTGCTTATAAAAAGAACTAAATCATGCTAGAATTTTATGCTTTGTTGTTGCTTCTTCCACTGAAAAAATTACGATAGCTGTGTTGGAAATCATTACTTAACCCTGATTTTGCTGTTTATTTACTGCCACATATATTTACTTTGAATTGCAGTAAGATTCCAAGCAAAATCAACACCTTTATTTTTCACCATCTTGTCACGCTCTTATTTGCACCAGGCCATAAATTGATGACAAATAGCACTTGGCTGATTATTTTTGCCCCTTTAGTTAGGGACCTCCACTGTAAAATCTTTCCTCATTTGGAGCTTATAACAGAGATCTGAGATGGTCCCTACAAAAATTATCTTTTTTGTCATTTAAGAGAAATTAGGCTCGCTTCTATAGTATGCATGTAAATGCTACTTCAACCACTGTTGATATTGCTGTTGTTGATGTTATTGTAAATATACTATCTTTCCAAAACCATCTTGTCGAAAAATGGCTAGGGCAGAGAAGTAAAAACTATTAAAAGTGAACAGTTCAGCTTTTCAGCCATTCACGTCTCGCTAAAAGGGCCATGTTTGGAAGCCCTTAGGGACCGTTCAGAGTGTTGCCAAAAATTGATACTCCCTTGAAACACGTATGAAAAGTTAGTACCCCCTCGGCCAAAACTTCCACCCCCCCCCAGTCATAAATTCTGAACGGTCCCTTAGGAAATGGAGGGCAGGGACTGGAATTCATTAACTGTGCTTTCGTTTCACAATATCCAGTGTCAGGGACCTTGAACTGATCAGTGTATATTGATAGATGGATGATTGGGGATTACATCTTGTATTTAAGCACTGCCTGGGCTGACTGGGACTGGAAGAGGACACGTTAATGAAGCAAAGGTTGATTTGAACTGCCATCCAACACAGACCCTGGAGAACCAGTAAGAGCTGTTGAATCCTGGACCCAGCGACACATAACCACTAGGGTAGGTCGATTTCGGAACTTCATTATTGGACAAGTTGGGACAGTACGATTTTCGTATCAAAAGGCTATATCTAAAGTTTGAGGTCTCTAACTTCAAAAAGTTTTTCAGGAAATGACATTGATTTGGTGACATTTTGAACATTTTTTGGTTGTTTTGCAAACTTGCGGTTTCGTATAACTTAGTCATTTCTCATCATACAGTAATACAACCTACATATTTGAAAAGATCTCAAAAAGACCTACAATTTGAATACAAACATGAATGGTTTCTGATAATATTTCAACTGCACTTCTCGTAAAATCTCACAATTTTGAGAAAGAAAGTCAGATCTGATGATTCAAAGCAGTAATAAACAGGAAATTACTTTTCTAGTCCGGGTTATACTCAACCCTATGTCAGTCTACTGGATTACACTTTCACAAGCATTGGAGGTCTTACAATGAGCCATATCGGAGGTATTGGGGAGGGACAGTTTCATTTGGCAAACCTATGAAAGTCTGCCGAGTTTTCCAGCTGCACAGCTTAATTATTAATAAATCAAACCGCAGAAATAAAATTTCAACGTGGTATTGATGCAAAAAAAGTTAACAGCCAACATCAACCTTAAAGCTAGGTTAAAATTTGAGATTTAGGTCTTATCTTTATATGGCACTGTATTTTTTCTCTCTCTTCCTGAGCAATAATATTATTTTTATAATGTAATATTCCCAATCCAAAAGGCATGATGTGTTCCATAAGGCTCCAGTGATGACATATAGAGCTGTCTAATAATCTATCCAGACCTCTTAGTTCTATTATAGAAACTGTAGAAACTGCGAAGAAGTGCTTAAATAATTTTTATAGTACTATATATATATATACCTTAATTTTCAAAGCAGGGAAGTTTCATGTTACAACTCCCACACATCAGTAGTATTTCAGTACCTACAGAAATAAACAATTTCCAATTAGGTGGTTGTTCTATTTGAACTTCTTTCTTGGTTAGAATGATGCCGTGGGTTCTATTTCTTTCTCTTTTTTTAGGACATTATAATACTGAACCTGATTCTGAAATGACTCACTGACAAAATCTAATAACCTGATAGCCGTTGTCAATTAATATTTACAAGTTCTTAATTTCTGTGATTTTATTCAGGATACCTGTGACAATCATTGAATTGACAAAGGTAACTATATTATAGGTCTGGGTGCTTTACCTAAGATCACTAATATTGCCAGATATCTCAACAGCCAATGGAGTTACATTTACACCTATAGTCGCACTTTGATTGGCAAATAAAGAAAAAAAATTAAGAGTTATCAGATTGTGAAGTTACTTGCGCCTTCAAATTTGGCCTAGACCATTGATGTTGGTATTCAAAATGAAGGTCTGATTGAGCCCTGTCCAACCATACCAGTTTCATTGTGTAAGTTATTCAATACCGCGAATCGGCAAACCTATCGAAAAATGTCTAAAAACTCAAAACTTTAAATGGATTTCCTGAAAAAAGTATTAGAGTTAGAGACCTGAAATTTTGGATATGGCCTTTTGACATGAATATGTCACTATCTCAACTTGTCCAAGATTGAAATTCAGAATTTTTTGGAAAATCAACCTACCCTAATAACCACGGAGCTAACCCCACCGCCCTGATCTACGTAACTACATTGCTATACAAGCTTATGCTTTGTGTACACATAATAAATTTAATACAAAAACAATGGTTTCATTGGTTTGCTGTTAATATTCACACTATCTGTTATGTTTATATTCACTTTCTTATCTCAATAATTCTTTGATGTCAATAAAATCATACCAAATTATGCATAGTATGAATTTACAAAATTTAATATATATTTTGAATATGACTCTACAGTTGTCAAACAAACTTCAACCGTTGCAGTCACAAATTTGACAATAATGCAAGTGTAAGTGAGAGGACTTTGCCATTTAATCAAATTGAGGCAATGACATCAGGTCTGGGCAGTCAAGACAATTGGGAATAATTTTATGATATGAAACGTGTGGCTCCATGGCACAATGGCTAAGATTCCCGCCTTGTACACATGAGGATGTGGATTCGAAGCTCGCTCTGGCCATGTCCAGCATGTCCAGAGGTTATCACTATAAGGATCGTTATGATTTCCGTTTAATATGGTGAGCGACTGCGCCGGTGAGGAGATTTATCTGAAATGGGCGCTACATAAAATCCTGGCATGTTATATTATATTTATATTATTATAATAATAAACATCTTGCTTTATGGCATGTTCATTACAACAACACAAAGCTATGTATCTGATGAAACAATTAATGAATAAATTTCTGCAGGCTACAACAAGTCAATGCAAAACAAGTGAGATTGCATGGTGATATTCTGCTGATGTTAGTGATATAGCCAGATATCCCACACTTGGCAGTGATCCTCATGGAAAATCCATGAGGAACAGCCCATGGGATATAATTTTGTGATCCACCATCCCTAATTTAAATATGATCCACTATCCTTGATTTACATATTTTATTTATTTGTGGCACAACTTCAGATCACACATGAGGTCACAATCAGGTCACATGACATCACAACAGCAACACATGACGTCACAATAGCAGTAGAGCCACTATGACATCATCAGCATTGGTGACGTAACCAGCAGTCATGTGACTCTATTGGCTTTGTTTATAGCAACCAGTCAGACTCCACCCACTTTGTCATTTGTTTATGTTGCAGTTTGATCTGATTGGTTTTGCCACCATCAAAACATTAGATCCATCCACCAAAGTGATTAGGTCATTATTATTTTTGATTATCCATATTCAAGCATTGAAATGACCTCTTACGTCGTCAAAATAGCAGAAAATGTGGGATATAAATAAAACCCACTCAGGGTGGTGGATCAGTCCAGTGAAACCCACTCGTGGTCTGGCCAGCTGCGGAACTCACTTCCCACTCAACATGCACCCATCGGCCCTACGTCTATTTCAGTTAGGCAAATATCTGTCGGCTCACAGATGTCCACCCAACATTGGACCACCTGTGATGATAGGCGTTCTGATCAATGCCGAAAGAAAAGAAAGTGGCCCTAAGCCTGTTACATGCTGGCCCAATATCCATACACTGACGGTTTGCCGATGGTGGCCCAATCTATTGGACCTGCATCGGACCAGCTGCTGTTATATGAATGATAATTAATGCAGAAATTATGAAAGTGGCCCATCATCTGTTACACGCCGGCCCAATGTCCATACCCTGATGGTTTGCCGATGGTGGCCCACTCTAGTGGACCTGCATCGGACCAGCTGCTGTTATAGGCATGATAATTAATGCAGAAATTATTAAAGTGGCCCATCATCTATTACAGGCTGGCCCAATATCCATGCCCTGATGGTTTGTCGATGGTGGCCCACTCTAGTGGACCTGCATCGGACCAGCTGCTGTTATAGGCATGATAATTAATTCAGAAATTATTAAAGTGGCCCATGATCTATTACAGGCTGGCCCAATATCCATGCCCTGATGGTTTGCCGATGGTGGTCCACTCTAGTGGACCTGCATCGGACCAGCTGCTGTTATTTGCATAATAATTAATGCAGAAATTACTTAAGTGGCCCAACGTCTGTTACACACTGGCCCAATATCCACACCCTGATGGTTTGCCGATGGCGGCCCAATCTACTGGACCTGCATCGGATCAGCTGCTGTTATATGGATGATGATTAATGCAGAAATTATGAAAGTGGCCCATCATCTGTTACACACTGGCCCAATATCCATACCCTGATGGTTTGCCGATTATGGCCCACTCTAGTGGACCTGCATCGGACCAGCTGCTGTTATATGCAGAAATTATCAAAGTGGCCCAACGTCTGTTACAAGCTGGCCCAATACCCATTCCCTGATGATTTGCCAATGGTGGCTCTCTGTAGGCCGATCATGGTCAAACAACTGTTCATACTATCCATATTAGGTGATGCATAAATTTATAAAAGTGGTCCAATTTCAACTCAACGTTCTCCCAATATATGTGATATGAGCAGTTGCCAATGTTAGCCCAATCTATTGGCCAGTCATCCAGTCAACCACTACCATAACACTCTTGAGCTGAGCATATCCCAGTCAACATTGTGATGATGGCTGGATAATGGCCTAATGTCTGCGATTTCATCGGTCCAATATCGGCGGCCGAAATTGGCCCAATGGTGGCGCGATGTTGTGCCCAACATCCAGCCACCGTTGATCTGCCGTCGGCCCTCGTTGATATCTACCCAGTGGTGCTCGATGTTATACCACCGGTTGGAACCAACATCCTGCCACAATTGGCTGGACATGCGCCCAACGTTGATATCTGCCCAATAGTGGCCTGATGTTGTGCCACCTATTAGAACCAACATACTGACACCATTGACTGAACATCCGCACAACGTTGATATCTGCCCGATGGTGGCCCGATGTGGTGCCACCTATTATAACCAACATCCTGCCACCATTGGCCAGACTTCCGCCCGACGTTGATATCTGCTATCCGCTGTTGTGCCACCTGATAGAATCAACATCCTGCCACCAATGGCCAGACATGGTGGCCCTATGTCGTACCCCTTGGTTGAACTAACATCCTGTCACCCTCGGCCCCACGCATGACGCAACGTTGGTCTCAGTATAATGGTGGCCCGATGGTATACCACCTATAAGCCCAACAGCATGCCAGCATTGGACGGTCATCTGCCCGACGTTGATATCTGCCCGATGGTGGCCCGATGTTATACCACCGTCAGAACCAGCACCCTGCCACCATTGGCTGGACATCCACCCAACGTGCGACATGTGGCCCATGACCGTATGCCAGCACTGGCCCGTCATCAGTGCACCAACATTGGCCCGTCATCAGTAAACCAACATTGGCCCGATGTAATTTTGCTCATCGGCCCGACGCATGGCCCTATGTTGGCATCAGCCCAATGGTGGCCCAATGGTGGCCCAATGTTATAATATATAATGGCCCATCATCTGGCCAACCACTACCATATCAATCTTAAACTGATCATATAGAAGTGGCCCAATGTTGGCTCCACACTCTCCCAATATCAGTTATACGAGGAGTTGCAGATGTTGGCTCAACCACTACTATTACTATCTTAAACTGAGAATATAAAAGTGGTCCGATATCGATTCAATGCTTTCCCAATACTGGTTAGACGACAAGTTGCTGATGTTGGCCCAACCTTTCTGGCCAACATCTGGCCAACCATTAACATAGCCATCCGAAATTGAACATATAAAGTGGCCCAATGTTGGTTCAATGCTCCTCCGATATCAGCTATGCGGCGCGCTGCCGATGTTGGCCCAACCTATTGGCCCAACATCTGGCCAACCGCTACTTTTATTATCTTAAACTGAGAATATAAAAGTGGTCCGATGTCGGTTCAATGCTTTCCCAATACTGGTTACACGACCAGTTGCCGATGTTGGCCCACCCTATTGGCCCAACGTCTGGCCAACCATTACTGGAGCCATCACAAATTGAACATATAAAAGAGGCCCAATGTTGGTTCAACGCTCTTCTGATATCAGCTATGCAACGAGCTGCTGATGTTGGCCCAACTATTGGCCCAACATCTGGCCAACCGCTACTTTTATTATCTTAAACTGACAATATAAAAGTGGTCCGATGTCGGTTCAATGCTTTCCCAATACTGGTTACACTATGAGTTGCCGATGTTGGCCCAACAGGTTGGCCCACCCTATTGGCCCAACATCTGGCCAACCATTACTAGAGCCATCACAATTTGAACATATAAAAGAGGCCCAATGTTGGTTCAACGCTCTTCCGATATCAGCTATGCGACCAGCTGCCAATGTTGGCCCATTCTATTGGCCCAACATCCGGCCAACCGCTACTTTTATTATCTTAAACTGAGAATATAAAAGTGGTCCGATGTCGGTTCAATGCTTTCCCAATACTAGTTATACGATGAGTTGCCGATGTTAGCCCACCCTATTGACCCAATGTCTGACCAACCATTACGAGAGCCATCACAAATTGAACATATAAAAGAGGCCCAATGTTGGTTCAACGCTCTTCCGATATCAGCTATGCAACGGGCTGCCGATGTTGGCCCAACCTATTGGCCCAACATCTGGCCAACCGTTACTTTTATTATCTTAAACTGAGAATATAAAAGTGGTCCGATGTCGGTTCAATGCTTTCCCAATACTGGTTACACGATGAGTTGCCGATGTTGGCCCAACAGGTTGGCCCACCCTATTGGCCCAACATCTGGCCAACCATTACTAGAGCTATCACAAATTGAACATATAAAAGTGGTCCAATGTTGGTTCAACGCTCTTCCGATATCAGCTATGCGACCAGCTGCCAATGTTGGCCCAACCTATTGGCCCAACATCTGGCCAACCATTACTTTTATTATCTTAAACTGATAATATAAAAGTGGTCCGATGTCGGTTCAATGCTTTCCCAATACTGGTTACACGACGAGTTGCCAATGTTGGCCAACCTTTTGGCCCAACATCTGGCCAACCATTAACATAGCCATCTGAAATTGAACATAAAAGAGGCCCAATGTTGGTACAATGCTCTTCCGATATCAGTTGTGCAGGGAGCTGCCGATGTTGGCTCACCCTATTGGCCCAACATCTGGCCAACCATTACGAGAGCCATCACAAATTGAACATATAAAAGTGGCCCAATGTTGGTTCAACGCTCTTCCGATATCAGCTATGCGACAAGCTGCCTATGTTGGCCCAACCTATTGGCCCAAAATCTGGCCAACTGCTACTTTTACTATCTCAAACTGGGAATATAAAAGTGGCCCAATGTTGGTGCAACGCTCTTCCGATATCAGTTATGCGAGAAGGTGCCGATGTTTGAAAGTGGTCCAATGTTGGTTGAACACTCTCCCGATATCTGTTACACAAGCACTCCAGAGGAGTTGCCGATATTGACCCAAGCCCTTGGCCCAACATATGGCCAACCATTACTATAACCACCTTAAACAGAATAAATAAAAGTGGCCCAATGTTGGTTCAACGCTCTATCGATATCAGTTATGTGAGGAGTTGCCGATGTTGGTCCAACCTATTGGCCCAACGTCTGGCCAACCACTACTCTTACTATCTTAAATTGAGAATATCAAAGTGTCCCAGTATTGGTTATGTTCTCCCAATATTGGTAATTTGAATAATTTGAGCGCTTCAAATGTACTCTTTTTTCCTCTGGGCCGTTTGTCATAGCCATTTTGGCGAATGCAGAAAATCTAAAAAGAGGGTCTAATTTTGATAATCCAATGAGTTACCAATATTGGCCCACTTTCTTGGTTTTATGCTCAGCCAAACACTGGTTTAACTATCTCGGTCTATGCATGAAATATTTGGCAGTAGACACGCAATCGGATAAATGTTGGGCCGCTATCGATGTTGGTCCACTCCTGTGGCCCGGCCCTACTTTGAACCAACTGCGGTCATAATCATATTCGATGCAGAAGCACACAATTTTTACAAAAATGGCCCTAGGCTGACTCAGTGTTGGCCTGATGTCAGAAACCCAAAAGCTGCTGATACATTGATAGACATGGCCTAACATCGGCCCACCCCTGTGTTACCAACGTTGGACCAACGTGGAACCATCATTGGTCCACAATAGAATTTAGTCTCGCACTCGAAGGTTAATTCTTTTATGACATTTCATGCAGTGTGGAATTAGTGCACAAGTGCACCAAGCTCCAATGAAGGAAACTTATCTTTCTTTAGAACATCATACATGACTTTTCATAGCAATCTGATTATTACAATTGAAGAAAATAATTGCTGAAGATCTTGCTGCGGGATGATTCCCCATTTTGGAAAGCAGCAGCTTGAAAGCTGCTCCATGAAGAATGAAGATTTGCTGGATTCTCAGTGGTAGATGGAGTTTTATATTTCCTACATTTATGAGTTATGTCAATGGGTTTCAGAGATTCAGACATCACAAATGTATATATATATTAAAAGGAATTTAAAATATTTGGACAACTGATTGCTGCATGTAAACAATTTGCATTCATATGGTGGGCCGACGTTTAGCCGATGTGGCATTTTTCTGGCATGCTGCTGCTGTTTGGTCTTTCGAAATAATTAATGTTAGCGCAGAAATTGGTGTCAAAATCATTTTTTGATTTAGAATGTGTGTGATAATTTTCTTTTATAAACATAAAAATTAATAATTTACTTGTTAATTAGGTAATGCCGGACTAACACCAGACTGTCATTTGACTAATGCTGGACCTAAAGCTGGACCTTAAGCAGGACCTAAAGCCGCACAAAGCTTGGATGAAGTTCGTACAACAGTGTGACAAAGCTGGCGAGGTGGAAACAATAGGGATACCGGGGTAAGTTGTACCACGGGTATATTGTGCCGCCCACTGTTGGGGTGAAATGAAGAGCTTGGCAAAGAAGGCTGTGGTAAACAGCCTCTGTTCACTAGCAGACAGCTTTGGTCTATTAATAGCCAAGCAGTGTGACCTAATTAATGCCCTGCTGGCTAAGCCTCTTTGAGCATGAGCAGTTCCTATTAGCAATCAACTAATTTCAAATCAGTGGGCTTTCAACAGCCAAAGGGATAACTGCTCAAGCTTTAACTATTTGAAATGGTATGTAGAATTTTTCATATGGATTGGGAGTTTGTAGGTATGTATGTTTATCGAATCCTTTAATTGTTTGTTTATTGTTGTTTTACCTACTAACTTTATAATCTCTCTGTTTGACATGTACATTCCATTGATCAGCTGACTGTCTGAAATTTCAATTTGATAGTAGCTATATGCTAAACAACATATTTATTGTTTATAGGGTAACATTTGAAGACTACCACAACACCAATTCTGGATCTGATGCAAGGGTTGCTACAGTTCGTAAGTAAATTATTGTTTTTGGATAACTTTGATATTTAGACGATTATTGATTGATGTAACATTATGTAGTGTTTTATTTGATAAGATTTTAATGTTGTTAACTTTCTAATAATTCATACATTTAAGTCATTATGATACTTAAAAGCTAATTCTACATTTAAGCAAATTCATAATTTTTTGTGTATTGCTAAGAGTTTACTTTTATACCCAGCACTTATCTATGATTGATTTGCAAAGACTGTGCGGCAGCAAACCCTCATAAATGTCCATTCATAATACATTAATGTTAAGATAATTGATTTACATTAATGATAAGATAATTGACTTAAATGTTTGTTTTAACATAGTATTTGAGGTGCTTCTTTGTATCAATTTTAGATTCACCGATCGTGATTGTGATATGATTCTTTATGATGACGATTACGATGATCTCGTCAAATGAAGTGGCGGCGGAATTCTATGAAGGCAATGCCTCCCATATGTACCCACTTGGTCAACATCATTAGGCATCAAGAAACAAATACCAAGTATGCAGGTATGAAAAACTACACTCATAAATTCAATTTCCTTGCTGAATACTTAAAGTGTCGAGGACCAAAATTCTTGTTTCTCAGTCATTTGGTATTTGCAATAAGGTTATGTCCCTCTGGTAAGATGGGGTTAGGGGGCAAATCCAGATATTTGTTAGATTTCATCTTGCATTCTTTGTTTATTTTTGACAACTAGTTTTATCAAGAAAATCAATTTGGCGTAAGTTGTGCCGTTTGGACTGCGGTGAGTTGTGCCAATGGTATGACATAAAATTATTTATCTTTTTTTGTCTTCATTTTACGCAAGGGCTTCATGTGTTGTGAAATAAATTACACTGAAAGGAACATGTGTCAAAAGTGCTATACCGCCCTCTAAACAATACATATTTCTCTGTCTCTGTTCGGGACTGTCAAGTGGCAGCAGAATGCTGACAGTCCCTGGAAAATCGAATTGGGTCAACAATAATTTGATCTGTTTTGGACAGATCACCAGATCAGGTCGAACTACACCTGTCCATATTACTGCGCCAAACTACTTTCACAATGCATGGTTGCTGGCAAATATCCAGTGCTTTGAATGAAAATTTTTGGAAATCATGAGACAAATAGAAAGTTTTGAAACTTTAGCATACACTTTGCCTGTGAAAGGGATGATTTTACTCATCAGAAGTTTGATGGTATTCAGTCTACTTATGCCATTTACTACATAATAAATTGTGGTCAGAAAAGGGTCCAAAAAGCATGCATTCTCACTTATTCACTTGTCCATACAAAGCCGATGTTTTTGTTTTGTGATATCAAAAATGCTCAATTGTATTTATTCTGTTACTTTATGGAGATTTATGAACTAGAACAATAATATAATTCACAATTTCATAAAAGCTGTGTTACACTCAGCAAAATGTCTTGTCCATGCCACAAGTGGCCCCCTCTATACTGGCAATATATGTGAACTACAATGTATACATCCTCCATGAGAAAAAATAGTTCCAACTTGTTTTGGTATTTACAAGCTGTCTGCTTAAAATTGAAGCCAACAAAAGTCAGATTAGACACTTGCAGCGTTTTTGGAAATAAATTAGACCATCACTAAATGATGGAACTGTCCTGGTCTCTTCCACACTGTCCTGGTTTCTTCCAGAGGTCGAAATTCTGTTGACCGCTCACAGGAGCTCGCGAATTTTGCACCCTAGGTGGCAGCAAATAGCGGTCAACTTGTAGACAGCATAATTCTAGTTTTTGCAGCATTTTAAATTTTTGCATAAAATGGCTCATAAATGTTTCATTAGTTTCATGTAACATGTCAGCCATAATTAAAAACATGGTACAAATGATCTACCGGAAGAAACATGTGAACTACAAGGTGTTTTTGAATAAATTAAGCAGAACAACTTACCCCAGCATGCGGCACAACTTACCTAGCACCTGGCCAAGTTGTGCTAATTGACCTACTTTTTTCCAATGCCTACCACGATTTTTCCAATAGTCAGACTGCCCTGAAACTTCGGTCGATTCTGACAAATGTGTTATATTGTGATACCGGATTTTTAGATTGCATGATTTTAAGCTTGGGTTTTTCAGAAAATAGGCCAAAGTGAGCTTGAACAAACTTTGGGGTTAAAAAAATTGACAAAGAAAACGGCTAGCGCAGTGCTGTAGAGGCAGGTCAGATGAACATTTTGATGTATCAAACAAAAAAATAACGTGCAAGCACTTTAACAGCTGCTTGAAGATAGACTATCTACCTACCTGCCCATCTATTCATACATGTATATATCTATCTATCTATCTAACAATCTATATTTGTCTATCTTCCTTCCTTCCTTCCTTCCTTCCTTCCTTCCTTCCTTCCTTCCTTCCTTCCTTCCTTCCTTCCTTCCTTCCTGCCTTCCTTCCTTCCTTCCTGCCTTGTTTTAAGCTTTTAATGAATTTGCAAACAACACCCCTGGCTGGCACTTGGCTGTTGTTGTTGCTGCTGCTACCACTGCAGCAGGACATTTGAAATTCGCGCCAAAAACGAACATTTTAGCTTCGTAAATAAAAGGTTTAATGTCATGAAACTTTACCAAAAGTTGATGGAAGCAAGATAAAATTATTTTGAGACCCTATGCCAAGTTTCAAAGTGATAGGTGTAACAGTGCGATATCCTGTATGGTCAAAGCAGCTGTACAGATTCCTCTAGCAATACAGGCTGCAAGCAGCTGTAAAAATCAGTTTGGACCTTTTTGAGATGCTGGAGCTTTAATTTTATTATTCATCATACCAATTCTTAACATGAAATATCCATCAAAAAATGCTCGGAGTTACCTATTTTTCCTGTTAAGTAATATCTAAGAGAAAGTCATTATCCAAAAGTAAAAATGTGCAGTCATTGTCTCTGAAGAAAGTATGTATCACTTCATCCAGTCTGATGGGGTGTGATAAACCTATAACAGCTAACATTTCTGGCTAAAGGGCTGAGAAAATGTTTCAAATACCAAGTTGTGTTAGTTATATTATTCATCATCTCTTTGTAACAGGCTTTGTTGAGATTTTTGTGCACTTTATCACAAATTTTGTCACAGTGAAACAAACATTTCATAACTATGTGAAAGGATAGACACATTTGAGTTTAGACAATGCATGCATAGACTGTTTGTAAGTATCTGCTTCATTACGAAGTTGAATCCCCTGATATTACAAGAACAGTCTTCGCAATTGGCTAATATACAAAAGCAACATTAAAGCTATAAATAAATAACACTATTTGTGCTTAATGAATTTCGAGTACTGTTGTTTTGTTTGTTTGTGTTTTATGCCTCAGCAGCACCTTAGTGGGCTATATCGAGGCAGGCGATCGCCGTATGATGATGAGATGAGAAGACTGTGAGTCTGGTACATACCCTATTAATTCAGGGATGCCCAGGGTCTTTCAGTTTCCCCAGCATAGAACACTGGATACAACCCGCCTCCATTTAATGTCCCATGGGCTCGGACTAAATTGAGTTCCGGGATGGGAATTTCGAGTACTTAAATGGATGTTGGTTGTTAAATGTTGATGCAGGTTATCTGGCATCCAAAATCAATCAGTCTTTAATCAAATAGAACAACAAAAATAGAGTACATTCAGTAAATTATGTGAAAATGTAGTTAATATAAACATTTGCAACTTTTGCATATCAAGACTGTTTTGTCAAAGTGTTTTACTTCATAGTTAACTAAATGCTTACAAACATTCTATCCATGCATGTGTTTTCTGGTGATTCACACAACTTTTGACTCCACTTTACATGGTTGCAAAAGTATATGTTTCACAGTGGTGAAATTCCATTATAAAACACACAAAAAGACAATATCACACCATAGGTTAAAAAGTGTGGTAGATTATGCTACAATTATTCACCAGAATGATGAGACTATAAAGGAAAAGTTGGCAAACAAACATATTTTATAAATTTTCTGAGAAATGTTTACTGTTATAGGTTTATCACACTCTGTCAGTCTGGATGAAGTGGTATGTGCTTTCTCTTGTGGTGATGATTGCATATTTCTTCTTCTGAATAATTTCTTTTATCTTAGATTTTAGGGGGAACCGGGGCACATTGGGACGTCTTTGAACGTCTACTAATTTTGCTCAATGCTGAAAGCACTGAAGAACTCAGAAGTTTGCATGAATATCACCAATACTATTGAGCTGAAATGCAAGGCATAATAAACTAGACTGCACCTACCCTTTTGCAGGCAGAGAGTCGTAAAAATGACTGTCCCAATGTGCCCCACGTGGCACAGCCGGGCACATTGAGACATCAATTAACACTCCATGTGCAATAGATATCACACGTAAGTAGTGCATAAGACAATATAATAGTTCATAACTTTAAACAGTTTTAAACATTTAACATAAACTGTCCTGGGTGCGGACATCTATGTAACTAACACACAGTGCTTTGCGACAAATTTGTTCACAGAGCATGGTAATCCACTATACCTCTATTCACTTTGGCCTGAATACCTGTTGTGTGCTGTCCCAGGTCTTTCAGTTGCCTTGGACAATTAAATGCTGCCATACTAAGTGCGTCCCAATATGCCCCGAATTCGCTGTCCCAGTGAGCCCCGATATGACTTTTACACCAAAATGCAAATTTATCGGACACCAGTGAGTGTGTTTATCACGATAGCAATTCATAACTGTGCGTTACGATATATAAAATTCATACAAGCACTGAGAAAGCCTCACTGTTCATGGTTTGTCCACAGAATGGTTCGAATTGAACCTGTCCATATTTACTTTAGTAGTAGGAAAACAAACTTTTGCTCGCCATACTTCTGCATGTGGCTGTAATTTGTCTATAAAACCATGGAAACATCAGGATGTGAAATTACAAGATACGATGGCACTAACATATCATATACCTTGCCAGGATCCAAGAAAACCCCACCTTCTCACAGTGCCCCGCGTGCCCCGGTTCCCCCTACCTACCAGGAAAAATGGGCAATTTTGATTACTTTTTGATGGATATTCCGTGCTAAGAATAGGGTGTGATAAATAAAAAAAACTTACACACAAATATCTCAAAAATTCCCTGCAGATTTTTTTGTTTGACACATCAAAATGTTCATCTGACCTTCCTCTACATCACTGCACTAATCTTTTTTTTTTTGGTCAATTTTTTAATCCCAAAGTGTGTTCAATCTCACTGTGAGGCCCAACGTAAAAAATGGCACAACTTACCTTGTGTCCCCCTGTATTAACAATAACATGAACACAATGATGACTGGGTGGCTGAGTGGTGCCTGTCTGCGCATCTAAAGGTCTTGGAGAACCCAAAATCCCAGCTGGATGTCATTTTTATGTTAAATTGGTGGCCCCTTGTATCAGTGTCTGTGCTGGGCAAGTAAAAGATAACTTACATGGGGTAAAAGCATGTTTAGGACTCCATCTCATTAATCAACCCTGGTGAGCGCTCAGAACTTGGCGTAGAGAGCTGCACTTATATCTATCTATATAGATCTATCTACGACTGATACTAATATATATAAGTTTTAATATAACTGATTTCACTTAAAGGTGCTTGCAATGCCAACTTACTCCTGATATTTGATCTTCTTTCCTCTGCGCACTCTATATTATGTCAATTTTTTTGAGTACTTGGTCATGAGGCCTCGTGGCTGGATTCACCCCCCTCTCCGTGCCTCAACAACCATCAGCTCTCTCTAACTATATTTGGCTTTCTTCAGCTACTTTGGTTTCCATCAACTACCTTCAGCTCCCCTCAGCTACCCTCTCTTCCCTTAACTACCCCAAGCTCCCTTCAACAGGTAAAGCTTTCCCTATGCTTCCCTCAATTACCCCATAATAAAACAGTGGTAACCCGTGAGTGTGAGGGTGTATCCTGCCATGAAGCCTGTCATACTTGGTGCAAGTAAACATTCTGCAACAAACTTTATGTTTACATTTTATCATTGTGTTACTCATTAAGAATTGAACTGTGTACTTTAATTGCAGAGTCAACAAACTGGAAGTTAGATAGGATATTGGATTGTGTGAACCCACACACCCTTGTCTCTCTGAGCTGACCGGATGGATGGACGCCATTGGATGGGTGATCGGGGCTTAACGTCCTTTATTTATGCACTTGGTACGCTAATTAGGACAGGAGGGCGACACAGTAATGAGGTGAAGAATGATTAAAACTGCATCCAACATAGGCCCAGGTGACCCTTCAAGAGCTGGATTCGAACCCTGGACCCAGCGATTGGCAGCCCAGCACGCTACCACTGAGCTAACCCTCCCTCTCAGGCTGACTGGCTCTTAGTTATTAGAGGAAAGACGAAATTAAATCAAGAAAACGGACAAGGCTGAAGATGAAACTAGCTGACTGGAATTATCACAAATGGTAGCCTTTCATCATTGAGAAATACACAAGGCAATGATCAAGAATGACAAATGCTCTGTTATTTTACACAAGATTTTGCATGATGTACTGATATTGTCTACCAGCTGATATTCACACTGTCTTTTTTGTACAAACTGTATTTTAACTGTAAATTCTAATGATTAAACATTATTTATAATATTCATAGCATTGTAATAGAAAGACTAAGTGATTTTAACATTGTGACATACGTATGGTTAAAATACTATTTGAATCCAAGCAAGGTGCACTTCTACGAAATTGTTTACCGTGTTTTTTGAGCTTCATGATTTTTGTGGTTAACTAATGCTCTACTTCTTATGAATTCTTTGTTCGTTGTGCTTTTAAACATAATTTTCATTTCTGTCTTATTACTGTGGGTGCAGAACAACCTTCTATTATTGGATTTCTTTTGCTACTGATCTGTAAATAAAATTTGACTCACTTTCTTACTAACTTGTAAAGTAACATTGGTGTCCTTTTTGTAATTTTTTTGTCACTGTAAGCATGTATAGATGTCCAATGTGTAGCAGATGCTGACGTTGAGCAATTAAGAGAACGTCGGGCTGACATTGTTGTACTGATTTCTGGCCGATGCTGGCTTACCAACCAAGTGGTTTTGAAGTAGGATCAGTAGCGGCAGCATGTTGGCCTGATAGGTGGTGTAACATTGGGCCAGCATTTGGCCACCTTTGGGCTGACACCAATGTCGGGCCACGCGTCGGGCCGATGAGCAAAATTACATCGGGCCAATGTTGGTTTACTGATGTCAGGCCAATATTGGTGCACTGATGTTGGGCCAGTGCTGGCATACCGACCATGGGCCAAAGGTAACACGTTGGCCGGATGTCCAACCAATGATGGCAGAATTCTGGTTCTGATCGGTGGTACAACAGCGGACCACCATCGGGCAGATATCAACATCGGGTGGAGGTCTGGCCATTGGTGGCAGGATGTTGGTTCTAACAGGTGGCACAAAAATGGGCCGCCATCGGGCAGATCTAAGTCGGGAAGAAGTCCGGCCAATGGTGGCAGGATGTTGGTTCAAACAGGTGGCACAAGAGTGGGCCACCATCGGGCAGATATCAACGTCGGGAGGAAGTCCGGCCAATGGTGGCACGATGTTGGTTCTAAAGGTGGCACAAGAGTGGGCCACCATCGGACAGATATCAACGTCGGGAAGAAGTCCGCCAATGGTGGCTGGATGTTGGTTCTAACAGATGGCACAAGAGTGGGCCACCATCGGGCAGATATCAACGTCGGGAAGAAGTCCGGCCAAAGGTGGCAGGATGTTGGTTCTAACAGGTGGCACAAGAGTGGGCCACCATTGGGCAGATATCAACATTGGGCGGATGTCCGGCAAATGGTGGCAGGATGTTGGTTCTAATAGGTGGCACAACATCGGGCCACCATCGGGCAGATATCAACATTGGTCCGATTTCCGGCCAATGGTGGCAGGATGTTGGTTCTAATAAGTGGCGCAACATCAGGCCACCATCGGGCAGAGATCAATGTCGGGAAGAAGTCCGGCCAATGGTGGCAGGATGTTGGTTCTAACAGGTGGCACAACATCGGTCCACCATCGGGCAGATATCAACGTTGGGCGGAAGTCCGGCCAATGGTGGCAGGATGTTGGTTCTAACAGGTGGCACAACATTGGGCCACCATCGGGCAGATATCAACGTTGGGCGGATGTCTGGCCAATGGTGGCAGGATGTTGGTTCCAACCGGTGGTATGACATCGGGCCACAACTGGGTAGATATGAATGATGGGCCGATGGCAGATCAATGGTGGCTGAATGCTGGGCTAATAGGTGGTGCGACATCGCAACACCAGTGGGCCGATGCCATCGTCGGCCCATGTGTCGGGCCGATGAGCAAAATTACATCGGGCCAATTTCGGCCGCCGATATTGGGCCGATGAAAACACGGACGTTAGGCCATCATCCAGCCACCGTCACAATGTTGACTGGGTTGTGGCTTCGCCACTCGTTAGTTCCTCCACCAGCCAGACCTATCATAGGTTTCACTGGACTGATCCACCACCCTGAGTGGGTTTTATTACAGTAAGTCAAAGATGGGATTAAAATACTCTCCATTCTTGTAGACTTGATATGCCACAGAAAAATTTGGGAAGGGATAAAATAATACAAAGGATCGTTGTCAATTTCCCTGACAGTCACTGCTGCTTAAACCATAGTATCACAATAGAACAATTGAAAACATTATTTTTGTCTCAGTTTTTCATTCTTTTGTTGCGAATTATTCTCTCTGAGTTACTGAATTCTTCTGGTTCATTCTGCTTTGAAGACGCATATGTTCCACACAGTAGGCATCTCCCAAAACTCAGTTCAGAAAAGTGGCAGGAAATCACGTCCCAACCGACTTGTTATATATTTTTGGCAGACAAGAACTCTCTGGTTTTATATTATTATAGATGGCAGAAGTGAACTTTCTGTTTTCTTGGGAGCTGGTCTCACCTTTTTAACCTGATCAACTACACCACTTTAAAAAAGAGATAAGACATTGAGGTCATTATTCTAGATTCAGAAAAAAATTAGCAACCCAAGACAAAAGTCAATATTGATTTAAAAGTGTAAAAGAATAATTGCCCTGTTGGTTTCGACCTTCCAAAAATTAGTAAGATGTTTACTTTGAACCGTATTATTATAATGACAGATTCATGTCACTCGAATTTCTTTGTGAGTGATTTTTCTTTCCTCATATTTGTAGCAATTTTTTTTAATGACCGATCTCAAATGTTTTGTAGCTTGTTGTACAAAACATAACAAACTTCATAAATCTACATACCTATTTAAATGGTTGCATTATATTAGGGCAATTGACTGTTATAAAACTGTCATACTATAAATATTGTATGTCTACACCATGGATGGAAAAGTATGGAATTCAGGTGTGTCGTTGCCTGGAAATTTCTAAATCTCTCCGGAAATTTTTGAAGAAAATATTGCTTTCTGATTTGGAAGTAGTCGCTTGATTAGCGGCAATTCGTGGCAAATTTTGTTTTCGTCAAATTGCATGGAAATTCACTTTTTTTTCGAGCTCTACACAATCAATCAAAAGACTATTTATTTGATATCCAATGAAAAATAAACAAACATTTGTCTAAATCAAGCTACGAATGCCTGAGAGACCGGCAGTCACATTATCAGTCATCATGATTGAATTTGTTTACTTATTGTGTGATACAGGCATTTTAAAACATGATTGCAATAATAAAGTACCATAATTGATTAACCACTGATTACTTACGTAATCCCTGCTCCTGAGAGTCTCAAGAGTATTTCAATGATTTTTTTTTCTGGCTGATATGTCATATACTTTCACAATGAATTGACGAAAGGTTGTGGATGAGTCAATTGGCAATATCTGTTGAATTATACAAGTGTTTATATATTGACTTCTGTCAATTCAGTTGAGTCAGCTTTGTCACAAGTGCAGTGCTTTCAATGCAAATAAAAAAGCTAATATCAAACAGACCATTTTACACAATACCATCCAATAAAATTCAATATATCATGAATTGGTTATGATCACAGAGTTTTCCATTAATCCTGAGGGAATTTTGAAAAGTCGTTTTACTCATTGAAAATTCAAGCTGATCCTCATGCAGAACTATAAAAACTCCTTTGTGACATGCATAGGAAACCATTCATGCAGACTTGAATATTTAGCTTCACCATTCTGCAACGAATGACTGTTAATATTAATGAAACATTAGCTTACTCCAGAATACATAGGGAGAGAGTAAACAATGTAAGGGGCCCACCAGTTAATCTTATAATTCTCATGGACTTCGGGCTCTTGAATTAAATAATTATGGCGGCTGTTAGCTAGTAATAGATAAATTCTTGCTGAGTAAAGCTCCAAGCCCCCCCCCCCCGATTATTAAATGGTCACCCCTCCAACTCGTTTAGTCCTGTCGCACTGCTTCTGCAAGTTTAATTTATGCAGTAAGCTGATGATTTAAATAGACTGACAACAACAGTAAAAAAATTAGGATTTACTCAGATATCTAAATATCAGGAAATTAATTATTGATTTATCAACTTCAGACACTTCTGAGCTACATTGGTAAAATGATTTGAAAATTAATCAAAAACGAAATTGCAAAGTTGCAAAAGCCTCTTACAGCTGAAGTCAAAGGCTTAGTCAACCACATCTGAGTCTATCCTTCTGACTTGAGCTACGTCACATGGTATATGGTTTGTGGTCAATATTGTTGAGATACAAACTCTCATTTAACAAGTAAACTTTGTGTCGTATCAATTATTTATCTTTTTTTTTTTTGTTTGGTCAACATATCTATCTACATATCCATCAGTCTATCTGTCAACTGCCATCCAATTATTGATGCAAATATGATAGTTTGGTAATCTGTTAATTTCACTGTATCAGTTACGGGTGAAACCTAAAAAACAAAGAAAGAAGCTTCTGTCACTTCTTCTATTGACATTTAGAAGCCTAATCCAGGCAAATAACTATCTCATTTCAATTAAAAACCTATCTGCAAACGAGATGCTGCTAAATATAACATCAATACAACTAATATTGCTATTTCACAAATAAAGTGAAAATTAGAAATATCGACGGGTGAAAGCCATAAGGTTACAAGTGCCATTTTGGCCAAAAATGAGTTATGACTATTTTTGACATCTAGAAGGATGTATCCTTCATTTTAGCCAATAATGAACTTTAAAAAAATTATTAACCCTACAGGAAGCATTTTTAGAAAAGGGTTCAAGTGCCAACCTCTGATAAAGCATTGAGCCAGAAGGTTATAAGTGCCACAAAAATTGCCAGAAGGGTGCAAGTGCCAGATTTGCGTCAAAGTATTTTCAACTTTGTGTTGGTTTTTACCCTCAGCCATGTTCACATGGCCAAGGTATTGCAGAGGGTAGCGACGTCCATCTGTCTGTCGTCTGTCCGTCCGTCTAGCTGTCCGTCTAGCTGTCTGTCTGTCCACCATCCTGTGTACACAATAACCCTAGTTATTTCATTCCTAGGATGATGAAACTGACATGGATTTTGTATCACCATAAGAACTTGAATGAGTATTGACATGGCTGACCTTGACCTACTTCTGTGACCTTGGCAGCCATGTTTGTTAAAAGCTTGTGTACACGATAACTCCTCTTATATTGACCCTAGGATCACCAAACTAACAGGGATTTCATATCACCATAAGATCTTGAATGCGTTTTAACATGAGTGACCTTGACCTACTTTTGTGACCTTGGAAGCCATGTTTGTGAAAAATGTCTGCGTGCAATAACTCTACTTATATTGACCACAGGATCACCAAACTAACAGGGATTATGTATCACCATAAGTTATTGAATGAGTGTTGAGAAAATGACTTTGACCTACTTCTGCGACCTTGGCGGCCTTATTTGTGAAAATCTTGTGTGTGCAACAACTCCATTTGCATTGACCATAAGATCATTAATCTCGCAGGGATTATGTATCATCATAAGACCATAAGACATTGAAAGAGTTCTGAATTGAGTGACCTTGATCTACTTTTGTGACCTTGGTGGCCATATTTGTGAAAAGCTTATGTACATTTTAACTGTATTGATCGTTGGATCACCAAATCACAGAGATTGTGTATCGGTAAGACCATGAATGCGTTTTGACATGAGTGACCTTGACCTTAATCTTGAAAAAAAAAGCACTTGCGTCAGCAGGTATTTTTTCTTTATTCTCAGTCCCTAATCAACTTGCGACCTTCAAAGTTCCACATATTCCTTAGTACTATATAATATTACACCAGCGCTGATCAACACATAAATGCCTCTTTTGATTGTAAGGTCACAGCAATTGGGAAGATTGGAAAACAGTGATGTAGTCATGGTGCGGACAGCCGAGACTGAGGCAAGGCCAAGGATTGTGCCTCTGAGACCGAGCCAAGGCCGAGGCCATTAAAATACGGTCCCGAGGCCCCAACCACTGGCCCGAAGACACCAGAGACGGAGGCAAGGCCAAAGATTTGGCATCCAAGATTGAGCCAAGGCCATGAAAATATGGTCTCGAGGTCGGTCTCTAGACCTCCAACACTGTTGGAAACTTTTCTTGTTTTTAGATATTCCTGTGTTTTGCTTGTAAAATCGATGCTAGATCTTGCAATGATTTTTACAAGAAGGTTAGCTAGTATCATTTACAATTTTGTGGAACACGTTAATGATGACATTTTGAAAAATCTAGCTTTGATAGCTTATTTACAACAACAAAAATTTTCTTGACTTTAACTATATTTTCAAACAAACCATCGGCAAATCACAGAATCGCTTCTATCATAATTGTATAAGCTGAAAATTTTATGTGGTTTAGAAAGAAACTTCATAATTTATCATATTGGGGGAAAAGGATGCTAAAACTCAGTATTATGGACAAAAACTTGCAAATACGTGTGAAATATCTTAAAACTTAAAAAATATAGGAATTTATACAAATTTTGCCGAAATATAGAAAATTATAGGAGGCCCAAAAAAGTACAGGAATTATAGGAAATATAGGAAGAGTTGGAACCCTGAATTATATTTATTTTGAATAAGAGTTGTCCAAAATTGTATTTTTTTTTTAAATTTTATTAAAAATGCAGTTTTTAGATTTCTTTAAATTAAAAATTTGATATTTGGAAATCCACCAAATACAATATAATTTTTTTTTCAAAACTGCCAGAAATTATTCATTTAAGAGATGAATTACAAGCCCCCCCCCACCTGATATCTGAAACCATTGCCCCCCCCTCCTTAAGAATTATCACTTCATCGACATTCATCATCATCACAATGAGGCTGTGGGTTTGCTGTCATGCACCCAGTGTTTGTAACTGGTACCTAAGGCACCTATTGCAACCTAAACCACATTGCCATATGTCTACTGCTGCTACTAGAACCACTGAACTGTGCTTGGTACGTGTAACCTTCTGGCCACTCTTGTGCCACTTGTAACCTTCTGGCGATTTACATGGCACTTACACCTTTTTGCCTATTTCAGTATGTTAAATGTTGTGCATGGCTTTGGCATTCATTGTGATGACTTTTATTAGTTATCATCCTATGCCAAGATTGGGTCTAAACAAGAACCTGTTTGCATGCACTGAGTGCACATGTTGGCACTTGCAACCTTCTGGATGTTCACTCCAAAAATTTCTCACTGTTGCCGAAACGGCCAGAAGGATGTAAATGCCATTAATGTATTTTCTGCCCAACAGTTCATCTAAACTTCATTTAATCTCCGTGTAGGCACGTTATACAATTTCTACAATACTTATATTATCTTAAAAGTGATCAGTAGAGGACTTTCAGGCCATTTTTTGTTGTGATTGAACCCTTCTGGCACATACATTTCGGTGTGCTCCACTTCGTAAAAACCACATATATAAACAGGGCTCATTTTGTAGCCTCTACAGACGTCTAGATAGTATATAAGTGGCCTGCTTAGGGTTCTGTGAGATGTCTGTAGAGGCTCATTATATCAGATATCTGTACCAGCTCTAGATGTTCTGTTTAGGGTCTACTGAGACGTCTGTAGAGGCAAATTTTTTGGGTTATCCAGATGGTCTGTAGGCAACAGATAAATCACTACTACAGACTACAATCTAGATCCTTATTAACCGTTTTCTAAGTACTATAGATATCTGCATATTATGATTTTCAGTGATTGGTCTGGATGTCACAGGTTTTATTATTTGGAGACGTCTATAAAGGTTCTAATAATTATGGCATAACACAGACTGTCTGTTATACCAAGAATTTTGAGTGCTACAAACGTCTGTAATTGTTCTAAAATAAACATCTAAAGACAAATACAGATATTAATGATTTATTGACTGTCTAGATTGGGTAAATGCTAGTTGTCCATTAAAAGACGTCTCAAGAGAGCACCAAAGTGATGGCTGGAGACACTTTAGACGTCTGTAGAACCCTTGTTTTGAGCCCTGTTTATAGCTGAAAAACCAGCCATAAGGGTGCAACCACCATTTTGCCAGTTTTCTCCACAAATAAAATTTTGTAAAATTATTTTAAGTAGTAAAGTTTGAGCCCGATTTTACACTCTAACAAGAATCCGCGGTTTCAAAACCGACCTAGCGCAATGAAATTGAAGGTGCCATTGCTTAAATCACTGAGCAACTGATATTGGAAGATAGGAGAAATAGTTGATCAGAAGATGCTAGACTATTAGTATAGAATCAATGCAGTTGAACAGATTTCTAAAAAAAAGAGGAAAGATGGCTGCCAAAATGGCCACCATCTTGGATTTCTTGACATGTTCCTCATCCATACCCACAGGCCAATGGCCAATACCTGCACCAAATTTCATAACTGTAAGTGAAATATTAAGGTCACAATGGGCAGTTCAAGAATGAAGAAAGATGGCTGCCAAAATGGCTGCCACAAAGTGGCTGCCATCTTGGATTTCTCGACATGTTCCCGACTGATACCCACAGCCCCATACCTGTTCCAAATTTCATAACGCTAAGCGAAAGATTGAGGTCACGATTGGCATTTCAAGAAATGAAGAAAGATGGCTGCCAAAATGGCCGCCATCTTGGATTTCTCAACATGTTCCTGATCCATACCCACAGGCCTATACCTGTACCAAATTTCCTAACTGTATGTGAAATATTGAGGTCACAATGGGCATTTCAAGAAATGAAGAAAGATGACTGCCAAAATGGCCGCCATCTTGGATTTCTCGACGTGTTCCTCATCCATACCCAAAGGCCAAAATCTGTACCAAATTTCATAACTGTGAGTGAAATATTAAGGTCACAATGGGCAGTTCAAGAATGAAGAAAGATGGCTGCGAAAATGGCTGCCACAAAGTGGCTGCCAACTTGGATTTCTCGACATGTTCCCGACTGATATCCACAGACCCATACCTGTTCCAAATTTCATAACTCTAAGCGAAATATTGAGGTCACAATTGGCAGTTCAAAAAATTAAGAAAGATGGCTGCCAAAATGGCCGCCATCTTGGATTTCTCAACATGTTCCTGATCCATACCCACAGGCCCCATACCTGTACCAAATTTCATAACTGTATGTGAAATATTGAGGTCACAATGGGCATTTCAAGAAATGAAGAAAGATGACTGACAAAATGGCCGCCATCTTGGATTTCTCGACGTGTTCCTCATCCATACCCAAAGGCCAATATCTGTACCAAATTTCATAACTGTAAGTGAAATATTAAGGTCACAATGGGCACTTCAAGAATGAAGAAAGATGGCTGCCAAAATGGCCGCCATCTTGGACTTCTCGACATGTTCCAAATCCATACCCAAAGGCCAAAATCTGTACCAAATTTCATAACTGTGAGTGAAATATTAAGGTCACAATGGGCAGTTCAAGAATGAAGAAAGATGGCTGCGAAAATGGCTGCCACAAAGTGGCTGCCATCTCAACATGTTCCCGACTGATACCAACAGCCCCATACCTGTTCCAAATTTCATAACTCATAAGCGAAATATTGAGGTCACAATTTGCAGTTCAAGAAATGAAGAAAGATGGCTGCCAAAATGGCCGCCATCTTGGATTTCTCAACATGTTCCTGATCCATACCCACAGGCCCATACCTGTACCAAATTTCATAACTGTATGTGAAATATTGAGGTCACAATGGGCATTTCAAGAAATG
Source organism: Platynereis dumerilii (assembly GCA_026936325.1). Lineage (NCBI taxonomy): Eukaryota > Metazoa > Annelida > Polychaeta > Phyllodocida > Nereididae > Platynereis > Platynereis dumerilii. Next base: position 271,494 of record JAPTHN010000130.1, read on the forward strand.
AAGAAAGATGACTGCCAAAATGGCCGCCATCTTGGATTTCTCGACGTGTTCCTCATCCATACCCAAAGGCCAATACCTGTACCAAATTTCATAACTCTATGCGAAATATTGAGCACACTATGAGCAGCTCAATAATGAAAAAAGATGGCTGCAAAAATGGCCATCACAAAATGGCCTCCATCTTGGATTTCTCGACATGTTCCCAATTCATACCCAGAGTCCCATACCTGTACCAAATTTCATAACTGTAAGTGAAATATTAAGGTCACAATGGGCAGTTCAAGAATGAAGAAAGATGGCTGCTGAAATGGCTGCCACAAAGTGGCTTTCATCTGGGATTTCTCAACATGTTCCGGACTGATACCCACATCCCTATACCTGTTCCAAATTTCATAACTCTAAGCGAAAAATTAATAATAATAATAATAATATAGATATTTGTATAGCGCCAGTTTCAATAATATTGCTCACCAGCGCTCTGAGATGTTAATTATAGTACTTTTCAAAAAGGACTGTTTTTAGGCATTTTTTGAATTTTTCCAGGGTGTTTGCGGTTCTTACAACCTGGGGAAGCTTGTTCCATAGCAACGGGGCCGACTTAGTAAATGATCTATCCCAAAAATTGTTTGTCCCATAGCCATCAGGGATGTTTAGTAGTTCTTTGTTCCCATTTCTTAGATTTCGTTCATGTCTTTTACGATTTAACAGACTCACAATATATGCAGGCGCTTGCCCATTCAGAGCCTTCCATGTCATCATCAGAATTTTGAATTCAATTCTCGCCTGTATAGGCAACCAATGTAAATTCTTCCTGTATATTGATATATGTTCTCTCCTTGTTACCTTCTCAATCAAGCGGACTGCTGAATTTTGTGCTACTTGGAGTTTATGAATTAAATTCCTTTTGATTCCTACTAACAATCCATTTCCATAATCCAAGTGTGGTGTAATGAGAGCATTGACTACAGTTTTAGTATCATTCTTATCCAAACTTTTACGAATCTGGGCAAAATTTCTGATATTGTAATATGCATTTCTGCACATTTTATTAACATGATTTTCCATGGTCATTTGTTTGTCAAAAATCACCCCTAAGTTTCTAGCCGATTCAATCATTTTTATGGTTGTATCGCCAATTTCTATTCTGTCTATCTCTTATCTATGTTTAAGTTGGGATGGAGTCCCAATGACCAAAAATTCAGTCTTATCTCCATTATTGCTAAGTTTGTTATTGTGAAGGAAATTTCGTATTTCGTTTATACATGCTTCCATTTTAGCTTTCATTTCATGTTGTTTGCTTGTTGGTTTTGGCTTAAAGGACAGGAATAACTGGTGATCGTCCGCATACTTTTCATCAATTACACCATGCTTCTTTGCAATTTCACTAACTGGGGCGATATAGGCATTGAAAAGAATAGGCCCCAGTTTTGAACCCTGTGGCACCCCGAAGAGTAAAGCCTTTTTCTCAGATTCTGTGTTGTTTATTATAACTGATTGCGTTCTGTTGGTTAAATATGATTTGAACCATCTTAAGGCAGTATTATCAATCCCATACAAATTTTTAAGTCTAGAAAGAAGAATATCATGATCGATTGTGTCAAAGGCAGCCGAAAGATCGAGAAGGACCATCATTGTAATTTCGCCTTTGCCCATGCTTAACATTATATCGTTGTGAACCTTGGTCAGTAGTGTTTCGGTACTAAAGTGTTTTTTATAAGCTGATTGCTTACTGTCATGAAGATCATACTGAGAGAAGTGATCTAAAAGCTGATCTATAACTGCACTTTCAATGACTTTACCCAATAGTTGAATATTGGAAACTGGTCTATAGTTTTTAAGTTCCAGTTGCATGCCCAGTTTCTTCAGTGTAGGCCTCACATGCGCATGTTTTAGATCTTGAGGCATTTCACCCAGTTCTAATGAGGTATTTATGATTTCAGTAATTGTGGGAATGAGTTCATCCATGCATTCATTTATGAGCCAAAAAGGCATCGGATCAAGGTTGCAGTGTTTATTTTTCATCTTACTCATTAGCTTCTTAACTTCCGCTTGTTCTAGGTTTTTGAAGCTTGATAAGCGCTTACCGGTAAAAGTGCTCGGTTCAGTGTTATTACTACTTTCTATCCTAGAGTCAAGCTTTTTCCTTATTGTGTTGATTTTGTCATCAAAAAAGTTAATAAATTTGTTTGCTAAGTGCTTTTCGTCACAATGCGGTGGTAATGGCAATTTTTGTTTCCGGTTAAGGGCAGAATTAATTGCAGAGAACATGTTTTTGGGGTTGCCTTTGTTGTCATTTATCCGTTTGGCTAGGGCATTAGCTTTTAGATTGTTAAGTAAGCAGTTATATGAGTTTTTAAGACTTTTATACACTTCATGATCTGTTACTTGTCCAGTTCTTCTCCATTTCTTTTCAGCTCTTCGTTTAGCAGTTTTTGCCTCTTTTATTTCATTAGTCGCCCATAATTTGGACTTGCCAAAAGTGATGGCGCGCTCAGATTCCGGTGCATGTTTGTCTAGTATCTTTTTGGATGACTTGTATAATTCTATCAATTTATCCAGACTTGCTTTAGTTTTACCCGAGGTGCAGAATGTCGACAGTTTATCAAACCTATTTCTGATATCAATTTTAAAGCGGTTTATGTCTATGTCCTTGAATTTCCGAGATTTTATTTTAATTTTCACCGGAGGGGCCTTTTTTGTGTTAATTTTGAAAAGAATGTTGCAGTGATCTGAGTTTTGCTCATCTATTTTTGCTTCAGATACTAGTGATTCCTTACGAGTAATCAATAGGTCCAAAGTGTTGCCGCTAACATGAGTTGAGGTTTGAATGTGTTGATCTAGTTTGAATATATCTAATATGTCAAGAAATTTTCTCGCTTTCGCATTATCTTTTTTGTTAACATGAAAATTGAAGTCACCAACAATGATTACTTCATTGATATTGTTGTGGTAGTTAGCAAGAAGAATTGTGACTTCATCATAGAATTCTTCCATGCGGTATCGATTTTTACTTGATGATTCAGGTCTATAGATGGTCACTAATGTAATCTTTTTGCCATGATGACTTAAGACAACTTCCATACATTCAAATGTTTTGAACAATTGTAATTGAGACTTGGATACCTTCAGAGAAGACTTATATATGCAGGCTATGCCACCGCCAGGTCTATCTTTCCTTGGCGTGCTTAAGAATCTGTATTTGTCACGGCATTGAAGTTCACCAATTTCTAGGCAGTCCTGTTCTTTAAGCCAGCTTTCAGCAATGAGATAAATGTCAAGATCATGTTCAGTCATATAATCATTGACCAGACTGGTTTTATTTCTCAGACTTTGAGCATTCCAGAAACCAATACTAAGCTTATTTCCAGATTGTTGACATACAGGCTTACCATTCGCCTTTCTTTTGCTAGAAAAATTTCCAATTAGATTTGCATTAGAGTATCGAGGAATTCTATTTGTAGTAGTAGGCTTATTAGAAGTCACACCTTTGCTCGCCACAGAGGCCCAGGTTTTAGTCATTTCATTTACAGGATAACTATTACTTTTACTCAAGTGAAAACCAGAAACATTTCGGATGCTGCAACGGTCATATTTATTCAAATTATCAGTAAGTCGGTTCGGGGTCTGTGGCCAAAAACATCAGGCATTTTTAATCATTTTCTTTACTTCATCAACAGCATTGTACACATTAGCGGCTTTTCCAGAGATCAATGCGCCATCTCTCTTTGGTTCAAATTCATCTTTCTTGTCTCTCTTTTTCTGTCCCCAGTTACCTATGTTCATGGTCACTTCATACTTCTTACTCAGAGCAGTTATGGTTGATCCTCGGAGACCAATCACCCGGCCAATCTGGTTTCCCACAAGTTCAACAAATTCATTGATTTGCCGATCATTGGGCACATCATCTGATTTTTTCAGTACGCCCTGCGATTTGATGATTTCAGGGGGCACAAGGCAGTTTTTGATTTCATTGGAGATAGAGGCAGCTGCTTGGTCCGTTAGTTCATCATTCTTTGTCAGTAACTCTTCCTTCAAGGTTTTAGGATTAGAGGCGATTGTTTCAATGTCTGTGACTTTGGCGAGCTTATAGTTGAAAAAAGTCACATTGCCAACTGCAGCAGCTTTGCCCTCCAGAGACGGGGCAATTTCTGCAATCAATACCTTGGTTTTGTCTTTGACTCCACGAGCAATATCCAGTAGTTTCTTGAAAATATCAGAGCCTTTCTTACTCATACGAATATCGTCGGAGCCCGTCATAAACAACAGTACATCAACATACTCTGCAATTTCAGAACATTTTTCGAAATCCAGGTCTTCCACATTACTCCTATATTCATCCCAATCAAATCTGCCGTCAAGATTCTTAACCACTTTCTCCATGGTGTTATCATATACTACAAGACCTTTGGGTTTCACTTGAGTATCAGCATCACAAATGCTCCAGTCTAGTTGCTCGAGAAGGCCAATTTTCTCGGTTTCACACTCCTTCAATAGTTTTTCCCATTTTTCATTCTCAACCTGTGCTTGCTCTAGCAGCTGATTTACTGCCTCCAGTTCATTCTTAAGTTTCGCTTCGTGACGGGTGGTGTCATCAATCTTTGTCAGAGCCGCCACCTTCTCATTTTTCAGACTGTCGATAGTTTTCTTGTGTTCGGCCAATTCGTTTTGCAACTGCAGTTCATGCTGAGTGATGACATTGATCTTCGCCAACGCATGTGCTTTCTCCCTATTCAGATTGTCAATGGTTATTCTGTGTTGCGACAGCTCTTTTTTCATATCTGTATTCTCATTCTCTAGTTGGTTGATGCGAGCAGGGTTTAGGTCTAGATCACTTTTAAGTCGTTCAAATTCTTCTTTCATTTTATCGTTGTCCATTAGCTCCGCCTGACGTCGGACCTTGAGATCTTTTATTTCATTCTCGTACTCTTCCGCCATATCAACCAATTCTTGTTTGGTGGAGTCCCATTGTTGGTGGATTTTTTGGATTTCTTGTTCGTGTTGTTGTTTCATTTGTACAATGTCACTTTCAGAGTCTCCCATTTGTTTAGCTTCATTTTTACTTTCTTGGAGTCTTTTGTTGTCAATGACCAAGCTTGTGCATTTAACGTTAAGATCTGCAATTTCCTTCTTACACCTCTCATTGATCTTTTTGACGGTTTTAAGTTCCATTTGCAGTTTGGTTACTTGTTGTTTCAACTTTAGATTTTCTTTTAAGTCTTCATCACTACTACTTCCTTTTTTCGATCTGCATCTTCTCTTTGTATCATTTTGCTGATCTGTGGAGTTAAGTTCGATTACATTGCTAGGTTGAGTGACGAGGGTTGATTCGGGCTCCATCACTTGTTCGTCGTTCCGACCATCATTAGTATGTTCATGAGAATTTGCGTCGCTCATTTTCTGGAAATAATTAGAGCACTTATTATTTATGATAGGACACTCTATATGGTGACCAGGAATAAGTTAAGATTGGGCACTCTATATGGTGGCCAGAAAGATAGGTGGAGATTGGATACTATTTGGTGACCGGAAAAATAGGTTATGATAGGACACTCTGTATGGTGACCAAAAAGATGAGTTAAGATTTGACACTATATGGTGACCAGAGATGAGTTAAAATTGGACACTCTTTATGGTGACCAAAAAGATGAGTTAAGGTTGGACACTCTATATGGTGACCGGAAAGAAGAGTAGAAAAAGTGGACACTCTATGTGGTGACCAGAGTTAAGAGTTAAGGTTGGACACTCTATATGGTGACCAGAGATAAAGGTTGAGATTGGACACTCTATATGGTGACCAGAAAGATAAGTGAAAGATTGGACAATAGGTGGTGACCAGAGAAAGAGTTAGAGATTGGACACTCTAAGTGGTGACCAGAGTTGAGAGTTAGGATAAGTTTAAGATTAGACAAACTATAATTATAGTGACAGAATAAAATGGAATTATATAATACTTGTAGACTGGTAGGAGGGCTGAATTAATAACAAATTAATGTAAGGTTTTAAGAAAAATCAGTTCAAGAATGTATTTTATACCTTGATGGAAAAATTTGATGCTTCGTAGGCTGTCCAAATTAGTACTCCAAGATCAGACAATGACCAGTGCGTAGCGTGAGAGAGTTGTAATTGATTTCCAAAATAGCCTGGATCTGTAATAGCAGAAAGACAATCGAGGGTAAACAGAGATAAACAGTGGAGATTAAAGTGAGCAATGTTTGCGAGACTGAAACAGAAAGTGAGAGGATTACAGAAATGTTTGACAAAGTAGATTGTGTTTGAAGTAAGAAATTAGAGCAACTTGAAATCGAAGTATATATATATGTTATATATGTGTATAGTCCAAGATAAATAAGAGAGTTAAACTTGAGATAAAAATAATCAGAAACGATTAATTGTAATAGATCTATTGTACCAAAAATATAAGTAGCAATTGTAGCAGTTAACTAAAAGGAAAAGATTGTAGCAATTAACTTTGAAGAGAAATGATAGTAGCAATTGACTCTGAAAGAAAACGATAGTTAATTGGAATTAATTGATTCTGAAAATTATAGTGAGTCAACCAATTAAAGTGTGAAGTGAGATAAGTGTAGATTGGAGAAGAGGCGTGATAAGTTGAATTAATTTGTTTAGGTTATATAAGAGAATTAATTATAAATAGGCTTGATAGGTTGACAGTAGGGCAAGATTAAATTAATGAATTACCTGTGAGTTACGGCAAAAACACTAATGGTGGACGTAAGAGCAGTTAGGTAACGGAAAGTTTAAACATAGAGTGAGGGTGGAAATTAAAAGTTATATAGCGAAAAATACAATAGTTGTTTAGAAACTAGTTGTATAAAGATGATGATTGGTGAAGTTAGATACAGAAATAATCAAAACAGGAGAAACGAAAAAAAGTTAGGACTCGGGAAACGGTTGAGTGATTTAGGAAAAATGAGGAAGAAGGCAGTAATGGCGGTTAGATCAAAGACATTGACATAAACCGAAGTAAGGAAGGCAGAAAAAAGTGAAGATGAGAGCTAGAAAATGCGTACAAGATGACAGAAAAAGTGCCGGTAAGATAGGGGGAAGATATTAGCTGAAACAAGGTAGTATAACAGTAGAAAATATAAAGTAAAACTGCTTATTTACCGGAGCTCTGCTGATACGTCTTCCACCTATGAATGCTTGACCGGAACTGAATGAAGAAAAATATTGAGGTCACAATTGGTCACACGAGCAGTTCAAGAAATGAAGAAAGATGGCTGCCAAAATGGCCGCCATCTTGGATTTCTCAACATGTTCCTGATCCATACCCACAGGCCCATACCTGTACCAAATTTCATAACTCTATGCGAAATATTGAGCACACTATGAGCAGTCCAATAATGAAAAAAGATGGCTGCAAAAATGGCCATCACAAAATGGCCGCCATCTTGGATTTCTCAACATGTTCCCAATTCATACCCAGAGTCCCATACCTTTACCAAATTTCATAACTGTAAGTGAAATATTAAGGTCACAATGGGCAGCTCAAGAATGAAGAAAGATGGCTGCCAAAATGGCTGCCACAAAATTGCCGCCATCTTGTATTTCTCGACATGTTCCCAATTCATACCCGGAGTCCCATACCTGTACCAAATTTCATAACTGTAAGTGAAATATTAAGGTCACAATGGGCAGTTCAAGAATGAAGAAAGATGGCTGCCAAAATGGCCACCACAAAATGGCAGCCATCTGGGATTTCTTGACATTTTCCCAATCCATACCCAAAGTCCCATACCTGTACCAAATTTCATAACTGTAAGTGAAATATTAAGGTCACAATGAGCACTTCAAGAATGAAGAAAGATGGCTGCGAAAATGGCTGCCACAAAGTGGCTGCCATCTTGGATTTCTCAACATGTTCCGGACTGATACCCACATCCCCATACCTGTTCCAAATTTCATAACTCATAAGCGAAATATTGAGGTCACAATTGGCAGTTCAAGAAATGAAGAAAGATGGCTGCCAAAATGGCCGCCATCTTGGATTTCTCAACATGTTCCTGATCCATACCCACAGGCCTATAGCTGTACCAAATTTCATAACTCTATGCGAAATATTGAGCACACTATGAGCAGCTCAATAATGAAAAAAGATGGCTGCAAAAATGGCCATCACAAAATGGCCGCCATCTTGGATTTCTCGACATGTTCCCAATTCATACCCAGAGTCCCATACCTGTACCAAATTTCATAACTGTAAGTGAAATATTAAGGTCACAATGGGCAGTTCAAGAATGAAGAAAGATGGCTGCCAAAATGGCTGCCACAAAGTGGCTGCCATCTTGGATTTCTCGACATGTTCCCGACTGATATCCACATCCCTATACCTGTTCCAAATTTCATAACTCTAAGCGAAATGTTGAGGTCACAATGGGAAGTTGAAGAAACAAAGACAGATGCCTGCCAAAATGCCCGCCATCTTGGATTTCTTAACGTGTTCCTGATCCATACCCACAGGCCCATACCTGTACCAAATTTCATAACTCTATGCGAAATATTGAGCACACTATGAGCAGTTCAATAATGAAAAAAGATGGCTGCAAAAATGGCCATCACAAAATGGCCGCCGTCTTGGATTTCTCGACATGTTCCCAATTCATAGAGCGGTAAGCGAGAGCAATTCGGCGGCAAACTGCGATCGCTAAGCGATCCTTCCCACACTAGTCATGTACGTACTGAAAAATCATGCAATACTGTCCCTTCAATTTCAGCGTGTCATTTGCCATGTTTGTTTTGACTACATGCTCGCCGCCATTATTCTACCACGCATGCGCAGTTGCGTAAGTTGCGTAAGTTGCATGACTTCGTTCTTGATGCCGCAAAAAACAACAGAGGGCGCCCCGAAATAGTGGCGCCTCTAGTGGCCGTTCACAAAATCGTCAAAACGACGCAAATTAACTTGGACATTTCTGGTCTGATTGACAATCACCGTAATACAACAGCGTTGGCGTAGTAAATCTAGACCTGCTTACCGCTCTCTCCTGGCTTGGCAGATTACATATTACCCAGAGTCCCATACCTTTACCAAATTTCATAACTGTAAGTGAAATATTAAGGTCACAATGGGCAGCTAAAGAATGAAGAAAGATGGCTGCCAAAATGGCTGCCACAAAATTGCCGCCATCTTGGATTTCTCGACATGTTCCCAATTCATACCCGGAGTCCCATACCTGTACCAAATTTCATAACTGTAAGTGAAATATTAAGGTCACAATGGGCAGTTCAAGAATGAAGAAAGATGGCTGCCAAAATGGCCACCACAAAATGGCAGCCATCTTGGATTTCTCGACATGTTCCCAATCCATACCCAAAGTCCCATACCTGTACCAAATTTCATAACTGTAAGTGAAATATTAAGGTCACAATGGGCACTTCAAGAATGAAAAAAGATGCCTGCCAAAATGGCCGCCGCAAAATGGCAGCCATCTTGGATCTCTCAACATGTGCCCGATCCATGCCCATAGTACCACAAGTTCAAAACTAAGGTCACAAATGGACACATACACATGTTGACAAGAAATGTTTACATATGGACATATGGACACATGGACACATGGACATGGTTTACATGAGTCCCCTTTCACTACCCAACCCCCTCTAATAACCGACGTTAGGTCGGTTAAAAAATGACACCAACATTGTGCTCCAAAATTGTATAATAATCCCAGGAGGTAGAAAAAACCCTCTCCTGTAAAATTACCAAAATTGCACTTGTAACCTTATGGCTTTCACCCGTCGATATATTTGTGTTGGGAAGAAAAGGATTGAAACAGGAAACAATTTCCTGAGGGAACTGAATCAGCTTCCATGGCTGTGAAGTGGCCAGAAAATGAGTGTCATGAAACAAGTACATGCAAATGTCAAGCATATCCTGCACAAACATCATTATCATTTCTGCTTGGCACATGGCACTCTCAACTAAACACAGTGTTGACTGGATAATTGGGGGTCCAAGAGACTATTTATCAGCAAAAATGGTCTACAGCCAATGAAATAAAAAGTAAATGACTTCATTTCATGATATGGAAAAATGCAGGATATGGTTGAATAATCATTTATCATTTCTATAAGGCTATTACCAATAACTAGTTTATGAAGAAAAAAAATTAGATACAAGACAAGTATGTAATGTAGATAAAGATGGGTCGCAAAGCAATAATCTCTCTCAACCAACACATAACACTGAATGTCACTGATTTGTAGTCACATATAATAAAAGCCTATGTTTTAAGATACAATTTGAGGAATAACAAGATAAATGAAGATATATATATATATATATATATATAAGTTCATCTTTTACATTAGATAACGTCTGCCTATCAATATTTTCACAATGATAAAAAATAGCATGCAATGCATGCACCGTGTCCTCGAGCAATTTAATAACCCTTATAACTCAATGGGATATGATCATTACATTAACACATCTCTATAAATTGTTAAAAGTTGCATTCTATCTATAGATCTATCAATCTACCTATCAGTCTATCTATGTGTCTATCTGTCTATCTGTCTATCTTTAGTAATTGGCTGAAGCATAAATCTCAGGTTGTGGTGCACCCCACTAAATCTCAGGGCGGAAGGGCCAAAGGGAAGAAGAAGAAGATGCTTCTCAGAAATCGTCTGCTGAGTAAGGAGGAATTTGGGGGATTAAAGTTAACTATTTAGAGCAGTGAGACATAAGATTAAAGCCAGGGCATCTAGTGCAACAGTGTAAACACTGGGCATCATAATGGCATCATAACTTTGGTTTGTTCTTGCATGTGTGAAGTGCTTTTCGATCCACACCAACTTTGATATGACAATCCCATTGATGACGACAAAGGGCCCGAGCTGCTCTCGGACACAAAAATGATGTCTCCATTAGTTTAAATTTGACATAATTACAAATGCCTTTAAGAGCAAAATATATTGAATGGGCTGTGATGTTCTGGAAGATTTATAAAATCTAGAACAACATTTCAGTGAAACATTCCGTGAAACATTTTAGATTATTAGAAATAATATTCCACAAACTACAATATATTTCTGTGAAATCTGAGAAAAAGCGCTCATCAAGGTTCACAAGAGATTTTCTTAAGAAGACAATGATATTTTGGAATTAATTTTGTAAGCTCACAACAAAAGAATCCATATATGATTTTGGTGAAGGACAACAGAGAAGAATTAAAAAACGGTCCATAGCTGTTTTGTCTGAACATCGCAGTTTGGATGACTATTGTCTCCACCACTGTCTATTAGTCTGTATAGTGTAATATAAAGCCAAAATAACATTTTGGTCAGGTCACCAGTAGAGCAGTAAGTTCTTTTTTGAAGTAACAAGTGGGCTGTGATGTGACTTCCTGCCACTTTTAACATTGATTTCTGTGAGTTGTTTGCTCTCTGTGACATGTATCTATGCATGCTAGGATCATGCAGAATTCACTGACCAAGAGATATGCATTTGCAGCATTAGCTAGAATAAAACTAAAGAGAAAATTAGATTTTTCTTTCATGTTATGACTTCTGCTTGTTAACTATCAGCATATTATTTTTTCAGTCAATGCATACTCAAATTATGTGTTTAAATATCAAGTCAACTCCTTTAATGCTCATTGGAGCTTTTACAGTCCTTGTTATATTTACTTGGAACCTCTAGTTCTTTCTATGCTGTTGAATTGTGATGTCAGAGATGACTGTGTTATCTACAATTGCAATAGAACATGTAAAATAACTACAAGTTGTGATGTCATTTTAAAAGGAGTCAGCCAATGTGTATCCACCTAAACTGAGCATCACAGGTTCACCACATTATCAGAGTAAGCATTTTATCAGCGATAGCCCCTGCAACCACACCACATCGTTACAGCCTGATAGCCAATGGGCTAACAGTGAAACTGATATATTGAAGAAGCTGGCTGACTGATAGTGTCACATAATTTTTTTTTACTTGAGTTCATAAGTCAAAAACAATATTTTGCAATCCAATTGTCTGATAGACTGAAAAAAGGCTTTTAACCACTACTGCTAAGGAATGATTATAAAATTTCTTATAATTCGAAGCATAGGCGCACGGAATCACCATTTCGCTAGGGGGGCTGTCGCAATTTTACCCTGAAATTCTAACATGCAACAAATGGGACCAGGGCAGCGAATCTGCGCTGATATTGGTCAGGATTTGCGCTGATGGCAGGGGGGGGCTTCAGCCGCCCCCCTGACCCCCTGAAAAATACGCCTATGCTTCGGAGGGATGAAGTGCCCTCGCCACTGAAATATAAGATGCTGGGTCTTCTGGGTCTACAATAATTATAATCCAAAGAAGTTGGTATGCATTCTTGGCAGAAGTGGGATATTCTTTTTAAGATGGTTGGGACAAGGATGCTTGATATGATCTGCCTGATGGTAAATTATGTCATACACTTTGAGATTGTAGCAGATGAAAATTGTACAAATATCACATACGAGCGGCGTTCAGAAAGTTCGAGGCTTTTTTTCATATGGATACGTATTTTCAATCTGGAACTATTATTTTTTCACAGGATAAAATTCAGCATATTTGGAATGGATTTCCAAAATTTTGGACAATTTAGACATGTCTAAGTCATTCTGTGGTTGCCATGGAAACTGAAAGTTCAGCTTCTTGGGGCAGGTAATAATGAAACCAAGAATGCCAAGAAATTGTAACTGTGAGAGACCTCTCTCTGTCACTTTTATTAGTGAGATTGACAATATTTGACATAAGAAATATGGTATTAGCTTCTTAATATGCTTTTAAGCACACCAAATGTGTGTATTCTGAACCCATGTAGGAAAGCACAACTGCATGCTAGATTTGGTAAGGGAAATTTAGGAGGCAAAGGTGTGTTTCCCTAACTACATAAGGACTTGTGAAAGTATGGATTCACTATAGTATGAACAAGAGACCAAAATGGACAGCATTATCCATCCTAGCTATTCCTGTGACATGTTGCTTTACATAAGTCCTGGTTTTCCCTTACTTTAGTCCATGGGGGCTTTAGTTTCAGGCACTGGAGGAGAAAAGGCTTTGGATGACCGAAATTCTTTCACAGAACTTTGTTTGGAGGACTTCAAGGAACATTTACTTCAACGGGTCATCTGTTTGAATCAATGCTTTTGGTGAGCTTGGGGGCATTTTTTAAGGCTAATATTATATTTCTTGTGTCAAATATTGTCAATCTCACTAATGCAAATGATAGAGAAGCCAAAATTCATTGGATTTAGTGGTTTCAGTATTATCTGCCCCAAGAAGCTGAACTTTCAGTTTCCACGGCAACCACTGAATGACTTAAAAATGTCCAAATTGTCCAAAATTTTGGAAATCCATTCCAAATATGCTGAAGTTTATCCTGTGAAAAATTCATAGTTCTGGATTGAAAATAAGTATCCATATAAAAAAAAGCCTCGAACTTTCTGAACGCCCCTCGTATATCATCTTGAGGAGAATAATTATTGTAAATCTTGCAGAAGAGGAGAAGACAACTCAATTTAGTTTCTAGCTTATTCTGTTACCAATCTTATGCCAGTGTATTTTCTAACATATTAACTGAGAGACCGAATGGTCTCCTAGTGGACAGATTTTGTCTCCCAGTCATTGCTAATTTGGTGTCACTTGGAGACCAATTTTGTTCAAGAAACTCCCAGTAACTTCATATTTTGATGTCTTTATTTTAAGCTCTTCTATGCTGTTCAAGCTCTTTTTAGCAAGAATATCAGGAGCTATTACTATGATACAGATTCAACAGAACTTCGACTAATCCACACATGTTTATTTACAGGGGCGGACTGGCCCCACAGTGGGCCCCTGGGCAAAATCATTGGCAGGCCCCTACTATCGCAATAGCGGCATTTTCAAGCTTGCAATTTAGATCTATTAATTCCTTCATAAAAATCCATTGTAGTAGCAAAAAATAGATTGTTCTTACCTGCATGATATGATATGAAATTATGAATAGTATATACATGTAGAGTGACGTGGTTTGAAATTAAGCAAAAACTTCTATACGATATCGGATAGTGGACACGTACTAGTGTCATATCACTAATTTGAAAAATTATCATCATGCAAAATATTAAAGTGTCAGGTGAACACATTCCTCCTTACATTTAATACAATTAATTGAGGGGCAGACAGTGGGGGATTCTGAAGGGTAGCATGGGGGCCCATGCCCTCCAAAGCCATTTTTAAGAAAAATATTGGCCAACTACAAGGAGGGCCTCTGAATGTGAAGGCATGATATCAGGGCCCCTCCTGGTGGACCATATCTGTATCAGAAACTGAGAAAGGGAACCTTTACTTCATTGTTTATTATGCTTGTCAAGTTTTTTTTTTTTATTGAAGATGATTTGATATTTTTATGAGGCCCAGAATACAATTTTTGCCTCTTTTAAGTCACTTTTGATAATTCAGTTTTTTTTAAAAGTTGCTGGTGGGCCCCCTCAGGTGTAATGCCCTCTGGCCCATAGGGCCAGTCCGCCCCTACACATGTAGATGTGCTATGAATTATGGTTTTAAAAGGTTCTTCGGTCGGTCTCCTAGTCGCAAATCCTTAAAAAATGATCTGCCTTGCGCCCAACATTAAACATTCTGCATGACTATGTCATAATTAGCGTGATGTCTAATTATACCTGAGATGGATGGTGTTGTAATGACTTCAGCATGGCAATGCCATCTCCGATGTCTGACAACCGCTGCAAATGTCACCAGACTAGAGTCAAGTCTGGTAAATCCGTCCATGAGGGCAAATCCGTCCACCCCCTAAAATAGACTTACAACTATCTTTGTGAAAGTTATTTGAGTTTTAAAAGCAAGAGAAAATAGTTTTTTGACTAACTTAGCTGTTTTATGGAATTTACTGAAATTTAAATGATACTTCAGGCCGATTTAAGACAGAGGATAAAATACAATGAAATTCTGTGACGTCACCATAGCCATTTTGTGAACTACAGGCAGTTTCTCTTAGGCCTCTTTCTAGCAACAAAAAATGTATTGAAGGATAAAAGATTGTTGAATGAGACGGAGAATTTTATTATTCTTGTAGGATTTGTTGAATAATCCAATTGCAAGACATGGAAAGGAGATACAATGGAAATAAAAGTGGACGGAATTACCATCATTATTTTAAAACTGGCTTGACTGGGTGATTGCAAATCCGTCCACCCACATCAAAGGGTCTTTAAAAGTACTTTTATGACTTTATATATGTATAAATGGCATAACACTGATTAAAGAAATTAGACCCAGCAATTATACCACTTGATTGGGTTAAAAGGGTTCTTTGATTGTGATTGAGGCAGTCAATTGAAATTCTTGATATTCAACCTAACCTCTGTTATATAATACTTCTGTTATAATTGAAATCAGTTCCCCACTTTTCAAAAATCGACATGAAATCCTTTGTGATAGATACTAAATTGCAAAACATGGAAAAATTAAAAGTTATGATAGGTGTGTGCTGCATAATGCCCAGTGGACGGATTTACCACCCTTGCTGTACGGATTTAGAAGCAGCCTGGACGGATTTAGATGACCCAACCTTCAATTTTTGTTGCTATGGTTTCAACAGAAATTATTTGAATATTTGACTTCTTTATAATAAACTATATAAATAAACTAAGTATTTGTATAGCGCTAGTTTCAGTCAGACTGCTCACCAGCGCTTTTATGGAATCAATTGTAATGTAGCTGGAATAGGTGTGTTTTCAATTTTTTCTTAAAACTTTCCATAGACTTGCAACTACTTATCTCATGTGGAAGACTGTTCCAAAGTCGAGGAGCCACATGTGTGAATGCTCTATCTGCCATTTTGTTATTGTCACGAGTGCTTGGAATTGACAAAAGCAACTTCTTGATACTTCGTAAGTTGCAATTTGGTTGTCTAAGCTGAATGAGGTGCTTTAAATATTCTGGAGCCTGATCATTCAGCACTTTCCATGTCATCACTAAGACTTTGAACTGTATCCTTGCTGGAATTGGCAGCCAGTGTAAGTTCTTCCTGTGACTAGTGACACTGTCTCGTCTTTTCAATTGTTCAATTAAGCGGACAGCAGTGTTTTGTGCTACTTGAAGCTTCTTCATCAGTTTCTGTGATATACCATGAAGCAATCCATTGCCGTAATCCAGATGTGGAGTGACCAGTGCATTTACTGCTGTTTTTGTTGTGTCTTTGTCCAAATTTTTACGCAGCTTTGAGATGTTTTTTAAGTTGAAGTAGGCATTTTTGCACATTTTGTTCACCTGCTTGTCCATCTTCATTTCTTTGTCAAATATGACCCCAAGATTACGGACATTGTCCGCTGTTTGAATCACAACATCGTTTACCCGGATTGATGACACCTTCAGCTTTTTTAGTTGCTGAGGTGTGCCAATGATGAGAAGTTCAGTTTTGTCACCATTGTTGCAGAGCATGTTTTCGTTGAGAAAATCTCTAATTTCTTTAATGCACTTCTCCATTTTCTCCGCTGCTTTTATTTGATCAACAAGGAAGCTTGGCTTAAAGGAGAGCACAAGCTGTTCATCATCAGCATATTTTTCATCTTCAATTTGATTTCTATTCGCTACTTCACTGACTGGTGCGATGTAAGAATTGAATAGTATGGGACCCAACTTAGACCCTTGTGGGACTCCATACTTCAGGTCCAGCCTGTCTGACATAACCTCATTCAGAACTACGGCCTGTGATCGCTGTGAAATGTAGGATTTGAACCACTGTAGAGCTCGGCCATTTATGCCATATCTATTTTCCAGTCGTTTCATGAGAATGCTGTGGTCAATTGTATCGAAGGCTGCTGATAGATCCAAGAGTACCAACATTGTCACCTCACCACGACTCATGCTCAACAATATGTCATTGTGAATTTTGGTAAGAAGAGTTTCAGTGCTGTGAAATTTCTTGTAAGCAGATTGTTTCTTGTCATCCAGCTTGTTTTTAACAATGTGGTCAGTATACTGTTTTATCACAGCGCTTTCTATGACCTTGCTTAAGAAGGATAGGTTTGAAACTGGTCTATAGTTCTTTTTTATGGGTTCGATGCCTGCTTTCTTCAGGAGTGGTTTAACCAATGCATGTTTTAATACCTGCGGCATCTTGCCAAGAGTGAGCGACAAGTTGACAATGTCAGCTATGACTGGGAGAAATTCATCAAGACATTCAAGCAGCAGCCATGTAGGGATTGGGTCAAGTGCACAGTGCTTTTTTGGCATATCTGATATCAGTTTTCTTATCTCTGCATGTGAAAGAGTTTTGAAATTGTCCAATGGTGTACCTATGTCAACCACAGGCTCAATTGTGGGATCAGTTGTGTCGGAGTTAAGGTCAGACCGTATCTTTTCTATTTTCTCATCAAAGAATGTGTTAAAGTCATTGGCTAGCTGTTTCTTATCGTCATGATGGGGAAGGGGCAGCTCTTGTTTCCTGTTGAGACTGGCATTAAGAACCTTGAACATAGATCTAGAGTCTCCTTTTGTTTGCCTAATTTTTGCTCTTAGGTCATCGGATTTGAGTTGGTTTAGATGTGAGTTCATAGCGTTACGCTTATCTTTAAATGTTTCCCAATCTTTTCAAGATTTGACTTTCGCCATTGTTTCTCAGCTTTTCTTTTTGCTGTTTTCAAGTCTTTGATGTCTGCGTTTGTCCATGGTGTGGCATTACGGAGGATTATGCTTTTGAATTTCGCTGGTGCATGTTTATCTAAGATGCATTTGGTGGTATTGTATAAGTTTACCAGTTTGTCCAGGAGTTTCGATGGCTCAGTTTCAGTTCTTACTTCAACTTGTTTTTCAGAAAGATGTGAAGCTATATCTTTTCTGAACTCCTCAACATCAATGCGACTAGTGTTTCTGACTGTGACCTTCTTTACAGGATTGCTATTTTTATTCACATTCAGCTTCAACATGATACAGCTGTGGTCTGAATTCAGATCACCAATGGAACAATTTGTCAGGATAGTGTTGTGCCGTGTGATTACCAAGTCTAATGTGTTGCCTTCTTTGTGTGTTGAAGAGGAGACATGCTGTACAAGATCAAACATATCTAGGATACTGATGAAGTCAGCAGCTTTCTTGTCTTTTGGCTTGTTAACATGAAAGTTGAAGTCGCCTGTTAGTATTACTTCATGTTCATAAGTGTGGTAATGAGCAAGGAATTGATTAAATTCTTCATAAAATTCAGATATTCTGTACTTGTTTTGACTCGAAGGTTCTGGTCGGTACACAACAACTAAAGTTACAGTTTTGTTGTTGTTTTGAAACTGAACTTCCATGTGCTCAAATGTCTTACATTTTGCACTCTCCTTTTTCACAACATTCAGTCCAGCTTTTACCAAACAGCCAACACCTCCTCCTTGTCTACCTTCCCTTGGTTCATGTAAGAGAAGACACATTCTCCTTGTCTCTCCAATTCCCCTATTTCCACTTGGTCATCATGTTTTAACCAAGTTTCAACAAAAAGGAAGATGTCAATGTCAGATTCATCTCTGAAATCCTTTACCATTTGTGTCTTTTGGCGCAGGCTTTGAGCATTCCATAGAGCAATATTTAAAGAATGCCTTCCTGATGTTTTCGCTCCATTTTGGTGCAGTCTTATGTCAGCACAAGTCTGATTTGGTTTGTCGAGAGGCCCAAATTTATTTGTAAGGGTCAGTGGTTGTAGAGGATGAGGAGATGTGCCTCTTTGGTATACTTTCTTGACCTATTTGACATTGGAATCCAAGCTGTATTCATACTTTTACATTGTTGTGATTCGGTCCTTGTTAGTCCGCTGCGCACAACCTCCGAGTACAATTTTGTACCCAACATAGCGACTTTTGCTTGTTTATTTATTTATTTTTTTAATTTTTTTTTTTAATCTCTATATTTCAACTGACTTGAAAGACACTACAAAGTGCCCAACAATTCTTTGCACAAAGTTTTAAGCTTCTTTGCTTTAAAATTTGATTTGGACACACTACAAAGTGCCCAACGAGCTTTTCCAATTAGATTTAAGGCTGATTTGTTTTGATTTGAGATTGACTTGGACACACTACAAAGTGACCAACAAGTCTAAAAGGCACAGGTAACTTTGGCTAGAGAAAGACGTAGACTCGGACACACTACAAAGTGACCAACAAGCCAGGAGATTATGGTAGGCTGATTTGCTTAAGAAAAGCAGTAGACTTGGACACACTGCAAAGTGACCAACAAGTCTGGGAAGCACAGATAACCTTGGTTGGAGCAAGTTGATGACTCGGACACACTACAAAGTGACCAACGAGCCAAGAGATTTTTAGGTAGGCAGATTACTTTGAGAAAGCCAGTAGACTTGGACACACTACAAGTGACCAACAAGTCTAGAAAGCACAGGTAACTTTAGTTAGAGCAAGAAGATGACTCGGACACACTACAAAGTGACCAACGAGCCAAGAGATTTTTAGGTAGGCAGATTAGTTTGAGAAAGCCAGCAGACTTGGACACACTACAAAGTGACCAACAAGTCTAGAAAGCACAGGTAACTTTAGTTAGAGCAAGAAGATGACTCGGACACACTACAAAGTGACCAACGAGCCAAGAGATTTTTAGGTAGGCAGATTAGTTTGAGAAAGCCAGCAGACTTGGACACACTACAAAGTGACCAACAAGTCTAGACAGCACAGGTAACTTTAGTTAGAGCAAGAAGATAACTCGGACACACTACAAAGTGACCAACGAGCCAAGAGATTTTTAGGTAGGCAGATTAGTTTGAGAGAGCCAGTAGACTTGGACACACTACAAAGTGACCAACAAGTCTAGAAAGGACGAATAGGATGATAGAAGTTAGTATACTGATCAGTTAGCAAGGAGGACTTATACAGGTCCAATACACAATAAGTTACAAGTGCTGTTACAAGTATATATATTATATATAGGTACAATTTGATCTTTGATACAAGTATATTAGAAACAAACTGGACAAAAATTTAAGAAAGATTCAGGTGTTCTTTGATATGCAGAAGAGTTGTGGGTATGCTGCAGTGAAGCCGTACTATTTCCTGGATACAGCAACGTCAAGTTCTGGGCAGTGAAGTTTTCTTCCTGGCTTTTTTTTTTTTTTTTTTTGTGGCTCTTTGGAGGATAATAAAGTTGATTCAGTGTTGTATTAAGTACGTATGTACAAGCTGGTGCTGCTAAAAGGTAAAAATAGAATGTATAGATAAGGTTTCAGGTGCAAAAAACGCAGGTAAAATGAGCAAAATTAATAAACAAACCTGTGGTCAATCAAGCATAAAGTGGTCTCCAGCTTATTCTACCAACAGACACGTTTAAAATACAATATATAAAGAACCAAAGTATGTAAAATTGAATAATTTGAATCAGTTAAACATAATTATTTAAACAGTTACACACAAAAAAACCTCCGTGCTCTGTATGAGTGAGACAACTATTCCTGGCCTGTGGAGTCAAATGTGGGTCAGCTGAAGCAGGTGTGTATTGAAAATGGGGGAATCCCCAGGTTTCAGTGAGTGGTCAGTGTGGCTTGTCGAAAGACAAGCTAAAAACCATCCAAAATTGAAGTGAGCGGCTACAAAAGTTGCCACAAAGTTAACAGAGATTGCTTCCAACGATATACGCCTAAAATAAGCCACAAGACATCCAATAAACTCCAGAAATGGTCTAAAATGTCTCAGAGCTCTTCACTAGCGTGTTGTCAGTCTGGCAGCGCCCTCTATTTACACTGAAACACAGTACGGAATGTGCCCCTTCCAGTGGCCTAAGTTTATTTTTTTTATCTGTGTCCATTTTCCTGGAAATACTGTTTTAGCCAAAAGTGGACGGATTTACCATCCTTGACTCTAATGCATTGAAAATGAGATTAAGCTATACAGTGTATATATGTTAATCATAGGCTATATTTGAAAATACCAAAGACCAGAAAAGCCTGTTAAGAGTACAAGAACAGACAGATTAAAGACAGCATGAAAGGTTGTTGTGTTTCATGAAGCATAATTAATTGCAATGACATATCAAAAGCGATACATGTAGAAGTTGAAATACATGAATGAAATATGGTTGCAAAAAAACGTAATTAAATGTATTACAAAGTCCTTTAATAATATCACACTGACAGAGGAGTGGCCTTATTGTAAAGGAGCACAGTCATCCACTGGCTCAAGTTTGTTGTAGCAATCAAGCCTAATGGAGAAAAATCTATCAGTAAATTGCGAAACAAAGTTATCGACAAATGTCGTCAATTATTATTTCATTGTCGGCTATCTCCCTATCTATAAAGTAAGTAAAGTAAAGTAAAGTAAATATTTATTTATAGTCGGGTTACATATATAAAACAGTTAACATAAGCAAAAAATGCTTTTTACCGACAAATGATACGACAGATGAGGGATGAAATATTTACAATGACAATAGGATTAAAAACATAAAATCTTCAGAATGAGTCTTATAAAATCGTTAATGTTGTACATAATCACATTCTTAAAATCGTACAATTTAGGCAAAAGCCACAGTTACAACTAACTCCCTTCCATGTAGTTATACTTTTCTTAAAGACATTTATATCACAGCTATTTTTAATCACAGACGGTAATGAATTCCACAAAGAAGCACCTTGGTTAGCCAGAGAGTTTCTTCCATACTTTTCACTTACAACTCTTGGCAATTTTAGTGTTTTAACATTTCTAGTGTTATAATCATGTTGGACTAGTTCATAAAATTCCTCAGACACAGGTTTACAATGATTTTCTAAAACTTTGAAAACAAATATAGCTAACATCTTCGATCTTGAGGCATAAAGAGATCTAGAATTTGATTTACATAAGAGATCAGCATAACTCCCTTCATAATCATTATACACAATACGCAGTGCCCTCTTGTGGAGTTTTTCTAACTTACGAGTATTGCTTATACCACATAGATGCCATACTAAAGGGCAATAATTAAAAGATGACATAAAGAAACTTTGAAAAACATTCATCAGTGAGTCCTGACTCAAAAATTTAGACATTCTACTCATAGCATTTAGCTGCTTACTAGTCTTTTTACATATAGCGGTGATATGATTATTGAAATTAAGTTCATTATCTAGAGTTATGCCTAGTAGCTTTACATATTTTGATGGCTCTATAATATTACCATTTACATTAAATTGTAATGACACATTTTGATCTTTTGACAGAACTATTGACTGAAACTTGTTCGGGTTAGCTTGCATAAAATTACAGTGGAACCAATCTAATGATGAGACAGCCGCATTTTCAAGTACATTCTTGACAATTGATGGATCTCTATGATGATACAATAATGTGTTGTCATCGGCGTAGTTGTAGATTGTACATTGGTTGTCTAAGCACAAAAAGATGTCGTTAAGAAACACATTAAATAGAAGTGGTCCCATCAGGGATCCCTGGGGCACTCCTCTTTTCAAGACATTCCACTCGCTAACAACATTTTGCAGCTTCACTCGCTGATACCTGTTAGACAAGTAGCTCCTGACAAGTTTGCATGCATCTTCGCTGACACCATAAGCATGAAGCTTGGCGAGGAGGAGTCCATGTGGAAGTGAGTCGAATGCCTTGCTCAGGTCAATCAGTATGGCGCCAACTGTATTGTTGTTGTCCAAAGCAGAACGCCAGTCCTCCACACACTTGATGAGCACATTCTCACAACTGTAACCCTTTCGGTAGGCAGACAGATACACCGACATTATCTGGGTGAAGTAAGCCATCAGCTGATCACAAGTCAAGCCCTCAACCACTTTTGAAAGAGTGGTCAAAACACTAACGGGTCGATAGTTAGATTTTTGTAGATTATCACCCTTTTTGAAGATTGGAGAGACTTCAGCACATTTTAAGGTATCAGGAAAAGTGTTCTTGAAAATTGCATCATTTATTAGAGGTGTAAAGGACCTCGATAGTGCACTGGAGCCACTTCTTATTAATTTTGCTGGCAAATTGTCATAACCACAGGCCTTGTTGATGTTCAACTTCTGTAACTTGCACAATACATCACTTTGTTTAACAACATTAAATTTAAAGCATGATCGGTCCAATGACGAGGCCTTAATATGAGTCACACTTGAATGATTCGAGTAATGTTGAATCAGGGCATCGAAAGGGAGATCTTTGACGTCATCAGGCTCCGATTCTCCATCTGCAAGGTTCACGAAGTGATCATTAAAGATGTTGGAAACCTCCTTCTGATCAGACACAACTAGCGAATCACTGTCCAACAGAGATATCTGACAGTCAGTACCCTTTCCTGCGTTCGTAAAAAATGGTTTGACTGTATGCCAGAATGACTTGTTGCATGAGTTTGTGTCAGAATTGCATTTTTTGTCGAAGAACGATTTGATGGAAGCTCTTTTCATTTTGTTGACTTTGTTCCGCTGTTGTTTGAACTTTGCCCAGCTTTGCGAAGTTTTCTGCTTGTGGTGTTTTCGCCTCAACATGGCTTTGTAATTAATCTCCTTTCTGAGACAATTGTTCATGTAGAAGGCCACTTGACCTCTGGTACGCTTCACCTTTCTTGGTGCATGTTGGTCCACCACGTCAGTTAGAAGTTTGTTGTGGGCCCACACTTTGTCGTCAACATCATCAAAGACTTCACAGATGTGAAGTGGAGCTGCTTCTACACTAGCAATTGTGCAACGTACGAATTACGTACGTAAAACGTACGTTTTACGTACGTAAATTTTACGTACGAAACTCACAAGAAAGAGCCGATGCGTAGTTCGTACGTACATTTTCGTACGAGTTTCGTACGAATTTCGTACGTATTTCGCATAGGCACTTTTCGTACGAATTTCATACGTTAAATCTATTATTTTAGGCATTGGAATTTAGCTTATTAATCAGGTCTATTTCATTTAGAAATTTTGTAATTCATGATGGGTAGAACAACACAGTGATATGAAATTAAAATATTTATTGGTACAATTAGGCTTATACTGTATACAGGTATAAATTCAAATTTAATTTGGTTTCAATTGCAATTGTCCTTTTTTTCCCCGCTTTTTTTTTCTTTATGCTTCGTTTTCAACCATGATTATTGCGATAGATACTGTTTATCTTGTATTTGAGTCAATAGTCCATATTTTCAATAATTTTTCTTCTGCCTCTCCTCATTTTATTCCAACGTGTCACCCAGCTTCAGACATAGGTACGTTGTAAAACCAATCCAAAATGTCTTGCTGAGCATGGCTTGTCCCACAACATCAGAAGCTGTCTCTGAAAAATAGATAATTGAAATAATATTAGATTAAGTCTAAATACAATGTCATAGTCATTGGGCTTAACGGACAAAAAAATTTTCAAGAAGGTAATGTTTGGTAACAATGTTGAGGAAATAGTGATGATGGAGAATGCAAAGTTCAGTGTCGAGTCGGCCAGAAATAAAGACACCACTGAATGCTCTTTTGAAAAGATACTCATGAATTTCCCCTCATTCAATATCAGTAAAACGCAAAACTGCAATTTATGATATTTGAATTTTCATCACAGTATCTTGGACATGTACAGTTGCTCTCCGAAGTAAGTAAACCACTCAGTGATTTGCCATTGAACTCCCCAATGGCATTTTAAACTTGTCTTGCGGTAATGGCTAGGCCATAGCAGCACTAATAACTGCATCATCAATATGATGGTTGATTAACACCATTGAAGATTCTTACTATATCTACTAGCATGGTCATTGAATATGTACCAGGGGTCTTTATGCCAGAGAGGTTATAATCTTGCAAAAGTAAGTACATCCTCTCCTATCTTTTGGCATTGCACTAGGGGTGTACTTACTTTGGCGAGATTATAACCCCTATCTAGCACAAAGGCCCCATGTGCAAATTAAATGGCCAGGGATTTTCATGTAATAGGAAAACTCAACAGTGTGATGCAAGAATCGTTGCAAAAATTATTTGTGTAATATTAGTCAAAACCGGGAGCCAACTTAAACATAGTCTTCAAAGGCAAATCATTGAAGGGTGCACTTACTTCCAAGAGTAACTGTATGACATTTAGGCTATATACTTTTTATGTATATTGGTTAGGCCCACCTGAACATGTAATATTTGTAATTTATGTTAAACTATGATCTGTGTAAGTAAGTTGAAGTGAACATAGTTAATGCTTACCAAAAGAACAGGGAAGACTTCTCGAATGGCAACCAGAGAGGTGTCTCTCTAAATTAGGGAGTGACTGACCTTGTCTTGTGAAAAAGAGCTGAAATCAAAAAGAACAAAAATTATGGGTGGTGTATCGCTGGACCTAAATATGCTGGCGGGATCAAGACTTCGTTTTGAGTCAGCCTTTGTAGGACTAGTGTATTGCTGCAGACAGAGTACTCCAGGCTTACCAAATGAGCCTGCTGTTCACAAGACAAATTTTATAAAGGAATATTATGAGATTTGGAGCAACAATTTCGAAGGACCCCTATTGAAAAAGGACGTGTCCATAAAGAAAAACATTATAGCCCATGAATGAATTAGCTGTGATTGCAAAATAAAACTGGACAGAAAGTATTAAAACTATACAGTGATGCAAAAATTGTTCATTGGCAGCTTTAAAAAAAGAATTACTCTCACCAAATAAATTTGGAACTCCAATATGGTGTAACTTGATTAGTCAAAATTGACTGGTTGCAAAATCAGGTCCCAAACGTATGCACATTATGCAGTCCCAACAATTCATCGTCACTCTGTTCTAGGCACTGCCCGCACTGCAAACAGAAAAACACAGACATCAGGGAGAGTATGGTAGGATGTTATTATGTCTATTCAAGTTTGCAAAGCACTGACAAAATTTTCGACTTCATCTCTCGAACTGTAAGTCGACATAATAACTGAATGTTTAAAGCGTTTCTTAAAACAGCCCTTGGAAAACTCTTTTTTTTTTGTGATTTGTGCTACCTCAAGACTTCAGAGCCGATATTCCACAATGGCCAGTGAAGTTCAGGCAAAAATCCATGTGATTCACAGCATGTGGTTCATCGTTGTGAACTACATACATATTGTCATGGAAACAAGGGGGGGGGGAGTGAAGTGATGACGTCACAATGTTTTGAGGCGCTGGTTAGTCGTAGTGGTAGCTATGGATATTCTTTGGGCCATTCAAATAAAATAGTGGCTCTTGAAAAGTTGAAATTATTAATAGTTTTGAGAGGGGGTCTACTACTTTTTGACTGAGAGATATTAATAAAATATAAATATAAATTCATGTCATGTCTGCTGCAGAATAAACAATCGTCCTACAGACTTGTGCTGTAGGCTATTCCCCTGTGACATGACATTCATTAGGTTCATTGCTCATTGTTGTGAACCACACTCTCATTAAGTTCTATTATAGTGCCACTGCGAGTCTGAGACGAAACAATATTAAACTGAATTTTACAACATTAATGCTTACTGAAAGTGTATGGAAGACCTGAGGCTTCTGGAATGGCGACCATAGAGATATATCTCTCTAATTCAGGTAAGGGCATTCCTTTTCCTTGTGAAGAAGACCTGAAATCGGAAATAAAATTATTTCCAGCTGTATTACTGTTTACTATAAGAGTTTCATAACAAATATACTGTGTTGGTGGCAATAGCCTATATCTGTTTTTTTTTTTTAACCCAGTTAATTTGTTTTTAATATCAGTTAAAAATCCAATTAAAAAAGAAATGTCTTGTAATTGCCAAATATGCGTAAATAACATCCAATTCAACAGAAAACAACACAAGAAAAGTAACGGGAATACCAGTGCTTTTCCTATCCATTAGCCACATTAGCATCCTCCTTGTGGCTAATGAATATCACATATTTTGCATGCAAATTAGCCACACATGCATGTATTTCACTCAAAATTGGCCTTTGTGGCTAATTGGATTTTCGTCCTAGGAAAAGCACTGGAATACCATGGTTTTGAAAGATATTATAAATCTCATTTTTGAAAATCATGAGATTTCAGGGCTCGCCATTGGGGATTTACATAATAAATAAGGGCTATGTGACACCTCTCAATATTAGGGCTGGACATCGTTCAATGTTTAACATTATGATATGTCATGATAATTTGTCAGTGTTCCAGCTAGGCCATTTGAGCATGGCGCCGCGCCATGCCCGACCCTCGTCTGCCATGCCCAAAAAAAAAGACAAACAATTTATGGGCCACCATAACATCGAAGTGCAGATAAAATTCTGAAATTGCTTTAGTACCTTTCTGTGCATGTTTGCAGCAGCAGATTTAGATTTTAATTTCCCTTTTCAGCCTCGAAATTTGTGTTCCTTACAATGAAGTAAGACATGGCTTCCTTCAGTTCCCTGAAATATAAAATACGAATCAGTTAGCCTATATTAAAATTGGAATAACATCTATAGGCTGTTAAAATTTTATGGAGCTTTTGCGTCTGATACCTCTTCAAAAATGGTCTCAATCCACCCATAAAGTCATGACTTAATTTAATGATATAAATTAATCCTAGCTAAATTGAGGAATTGAGATTGTTGTCAGACTATAAGCGGGTGACAATTTAATATCCGGGGGAAGGGGGGAGCTTGCAGTTTCCATCGGTGGAAATTATCTATTTCATGGAATCACGCAAATGGCAGTCCCAGTGGGCACACGACGTAAACTCCGACGTTGCTAATTGGTGGAGGGCTGGTCTGTTGGTCACGTAGATATGTATGGTAGAGACTATGTCGCCCCAACGTGAACACGACGTCGTGGTTTTTTTACAAAGTTGCAACAACGTCGCAAGCGAACGTCAAACTCGTGACATTGCCTCACAATGTTGTAAAACGTCGCCACAACGTTGCATGCTAACGTCATTCTTTGACGTGGCTTCACAACGTTGTGACAACATAATTTCAACCATACAATTCTATGTCATTTGACGAAAAGTGTGACGTCGTTGCAACGTTGCTGCAACGTCGATGTGCCCATGGGGGTAGGCCTACTAATCATTTATTTCAAGTGCACAAAGTCCCCGAATTTTCTTTCCAAAATCAAGCAACTCCTTGTTAAAAATACCTTTTGCAGAAATTATTTATAGCAAGCATCTACACAAAAAAAAATTATTTATTTCACAAAAACCGAGTAAAAAAAATTATCAATTAAAAAAAAAAAAAAAACCCCTGGACATGGATATTATTAAATGGTCAGCCCCCGGGGTCACCCCCTAAGTCATAAAGGTGGGAGCGCTTTTAAAATTTTCATTAATTAAACCTTACTGGACTTAGCTCATGTTTGTAAACTATTAATAGACCTGAGTAATGCCATTTAATAAGCCACAACAAGAAGTAGGCACGCCACTAACAGTGGATTTGGCGTCACCAGCAGTGTCAATCTCCTGTGCAGCAGAAAATCACCAACAAGAGAGACAGGGTGTGCAAAAAGTGTTCTGTGTAGTATGTTGTGGGTTTCCCGAATAAGTTATCAACAGAAATGATTTCCATAGGCCCTTGACAGTCTGTCAATGTAACATATCATTTGATACCATTGACCATTGCTGATATTCACTGGCCTGAACTTGACCTTGCACTTTGCGTGGTTCAAATAGCCATTTATATCCATGGTGACTTATTTAAATGATTTGGTGACTTTAGATAATATATTTAAGCTTCTCCCTGTGAAATATTATCAAAATCCGTGCATGCGAATACATCGCGAATCGCCGCGAAAACTCACCAGGTGGTGTCAATTTTGCCTTTGGTGCATGATGCCACCTTGTGGACTTTCTGAAGAAAATCCTAGCAGACGAATTTTGTTTTTCAAGCTTTTATTTCTTGGTAAGTATAAAGAAAAATTGTACTTTATCAATAATTACCCTATTTATGTATTGATGAATTAACTTAGTCCTTTCAGTCCATCTAAAAAATCATAATTAAGATGTAAATCCAATTTTCCTGTGTTCAAGGGAGGGGTTCAGGTTTTGAAGAAAAGTGATTTTGGGGAGCAGTTCATATTTCAATTATTAATTTGAGGTACACTTTTTTTACAATTGAATGGAATAAAAGTCCTTCATGCCATGTGGGGCCTGCAGAAGAATTAGGGTCTAAAGATGTGAAACCCCAAATTGTCGGGGGGGGGGATAATAAAAAAAAAAAATTATTTTCAATGATTAGCTTTGCCATCACATCTATTTATCACAGTGTATTGATATTACCTGATTAATATATATTTAAGTATGCAAAGTTTTTATTAACAATAAGTGAAATAAATATTCACATAAATTAAATTAGATTTAATTAAAATAGAAAGATAATTTTTTTTTTTTTGCAAAATAATAACTTCTATTTTTTTTTTTTTTCAGATCGGAATATGGCTCGGAAAAAAAAAGGTAATGGATGCTCCGCAAATAGAACTAATCCTGGTATTGCTAGTGAACTACTTCACCGAGAATTTAGTTCTAATCAGGACTCGTCAACTCCCACAAAGAATGGGCATATTCTCAAGTTATTTCTCCAGTCTGGCAGGGAGTATGCTGAAACAGCAAAGGCTGTGAAACCTGGTGCTAACAATGCCGACAATCTCGCCCTACGTTCAAAAATAAAGTATCTGGTAAAGAACAGTCTCTTGAAATTCAAAAAATTGACGAACAAGGCCGAAGAAAAGAGATTCTTGGAGTTTTGCAGCCTCCCATTCCTCATGCCCCCCCAATCAAGCCACCGCCCACAAAAAATTGCTGCAAAAGTTTCAAACGAAGATCCCCCCTTGAGCAAGAAAATGGGCAGGTCCCTCCAACAAAAACACAAAATGTTGCGTCCACATCGAAATGTGAACAATGTCCTGGATTAAAGAAAAAACTGCGTAATTTGTTAAAGGCAAAAAAAGAAACGCGCAAAGAGAACTTATTAAAACTAAGACAGTTGAGAAGGGAACTGAAACCGGTAAAAAGACTTAACGCTGTAATTAACAGAAGAAATAATTCATTGGTGAGAATGAAAGAGAAATTGCGGGAAAAAGACATTGTAAAAGAAAATTGCATCCTGAAGAGAAAATTGGCCAGGTGCAGAAAGCTGCTGAAAAAGGAAAAAATGCAAAAAAGAAATGTTGTGAACAATGTTGTAGACAGAAAGATCAGAAAAAAATTGTCTGAACTAGAAGGCTGTTTTCATGATAAGATATCTCAAATTGAACAAGAGGCGAATGCTTGCGGGGATACAAAAGGTTTATCAAAAGAAGGAAAGTTTTCAACAACAAAATTCGAAGAATGGTATATGAATGCATTTTAGCTAACGTTCCGACAAATAAAATTTCCAATTTGCTACTAAGTTGTAGCCAACAACTTGGCGTCTCCCTCTCTAGAGGTGATTTTCCTGTCCGTAGCACCATAGAGTCAATGGCATTGGAGCTTGGGGTCATAAGCGACTTGCAAGCTGCTGAAGAATTGTATAATGGTGAAAATATTACAATTGCTTTTGATGCAACAACTCAAGAGGGGCTGCATTTTAACTCTGTCCACATAACCACAGAAAGTACTTGTATGGTTTTAGGTCTAGAGCAGCTACCAGGTGGAACAGCTGGTGACTATGCAAATCATGTTATATCAACAATAAATCACCTGGCACATGTGTATAGCTTTTTCCATGATACCGATTACAACAACACCGTAAAACAACTGAAACAAAATATTAGCTGTACTATGTCTGACAGAGCGGTGGTGAACCACGCGGCTGTTCGAATTATTAATGAAGATTTTCAGAAAACATTAACAGAGGTAAATTGCCATCTGCACCCATTAGACTCGGTAGCATCAAAATGTAAAATAGCTCTGAAACAGATGGAAAATGAGAAAGAAATAAAAGGTAAATTATTTGGGAATTCATGTGGGGCAGAAAATATCATTTTGGCAATGAACAAAATGCGATTCAAAGATGGGAAAGGGGACCCCACTGGGTTTCGAACATTTTTAGAGCAATCAAAATTGGGGAAAGGGCTTATTCAAAGGTATCGGGGCAATAGACTTCACATTTTGTTCCAGTTAGCTTTTGTCTATCATCAACATCATGACTTCTTTTTGGATTACTTGAAGAATAAGTGCCTGAACAATACACAATTGAGACAATGTCTCATTAATGATTTTGAAAATGATTTTTTTCAATCAGAGCTGCAATCCTTGGCTGTGGTAGGAAAATTGTTGTCGAAACCTTGGATTCAGACTTTTTACAAGGCAGCTAATTCCATAAGCCACGTAGAGGGTTTTTTGAAGGTAAAGGGTGTAATGGAGAGATTAGCTGCCTTTTTAGAGACACCCGATTTCTCTCAAGATTTATTCGGAAATGTCCTTGATCATAATACTTGTGAGAGCCTATGGCAAAATTTGAATGTAGCGATGATTTCATCCATGTTGAAACAAACCTTAGAAATTCTTGAGAGGCAATATGCCAGTTACTTGAAATGTGACGATTTAGAGAGATTAAGCGCAGCGTCATCTGCAGCTAGACTGCATAACATCGATGCAGAGGAAGTGATGGGCATGTTCAGTGCAGCACAGGCAAGAGCTCCAAATGCTACAATTCTGTTAATTTCAGCAAAAATCAGGGCAAGAAAAAACAAAACGCTGTCATATTTAGACCATTTGGATCTGGAAACTAAAGATCGTGTCCTTTTTCGAGTAAGGTCATATGCTAAAAAATTAAAAGCCAAAGCCCTAGTGTCAATAACCCTTCTAAAAGGAGAATTGGCAAGGAGAATTTCAAGTAAAATGCATTTAAAAGAGCAAGGGGTACGCAGGAAAATCGAAAAGGAATGCAAAAGCTTACTGAACATGCCCAACACTTCCCCTGAGAAATTGAACGAGAAATTGAACGAGAAATTTCCGAGTATAGATGAGCTTGAACAAGAAACCCTTTCCAAGATCTTGACTGGGAGGATTGTGGGTGGTAAAATTTTGCACAATTGGGCAGTAGGGGATGATTTAGTTTCAACAACTTACAATGGTAAGGTGGAAAAAGTAAAAAAGCTAAAGAAAGATCTCAAATATGTTGTATGTTATTGGGGGGTAGAAGAAGAGTACGATATTCACGGGGAAGATTTTTTAGTTTCGGCAGCAGAAATTGCGACAGATTTCATTTGTAAAGATTTGTATGTTGTTTAATGTCTATTGTTTTCTATTTTGTCAGTATCACATCATTACCTTTTCCACCTTATCATTGTATTATTTGCATAACAGTTAATTGGGTTTTTTTTTATATTGGCATATAAAGTAGTTCCCCTCATTGCTGTGTCCTCCTCTTGTCCTAATTAGCCTGCAAAGTGCACAAATACAGGACGTAAAGCCTCAATCATTGATGTGTCCTCCTCCTGTCCTAATTAGCCTTGCAGGTGCATAAATACAGGACGTTAAGCCCCAGTCATCCAGATATATAGTTGCATAGGAATTGCAAAATTTTT
This sequence comes from Platynereis dumerilii, assembly GCA_026936325.1. Classification (NCBI taxonomy): domain Eukaryota; kingdom Metazoa; phylum Annelida; class Polychaeta; order Phyllodocida; family Nereididae; genus Platynereis; species Platynereis dumerilii. The sequence continues at coordinate 303,850 of JAPTHN010000130.1, forward strand.
CATTGTTTTATATCTTCTGAAGATAAAATGTTGTAATTGCAAGGGCATAATTTGCTAACAAAGGAGCTGTTGATATTTCACAATTTGTTATTATTTGTATACATATAATATTTACATGCAATTATGAGAAATTCTACAACTTACAAAATATATTATAAGGTGGTTCACTGTTGTATATATTGTTTCGGACCTAATAAATTGTAACGTGAAGATGCACAAAGTGTTTGTCTTTGACATTGCTAATTAAGGTCTCACTTTTCCTATTCAAACTCATATTCAATTTTCTACAGCTTCAAATAGTCATATCTCGGGTTCTGCTTAAGCTAGACATACGAAATAAAAAGCTGATGATAGCAGCATCAATATCCTACAAGTTAGTGTAAACTATATTGAAATACTGGCATTTTAACTTTTTTTGTGACGTCCCTACAACAAGTTGACAAATGACAACACAATGTTTATCTCAGGAAAAAATTACCAGCAGTAGGGCCTACCATGATGTGGTAGCTTTAAACGGAATTTAATCATAAATTTGAGCACCAGTAGAGCTATTGATCAGTTGAGTATATTCGAAGCACTAACCTTTTGAGTATTGTGGTTTTGTCGATGATTGTTTTGTAGACACAACAATAAATTCTCTAAACATTTTTGATGAGCTTTTCTGCCTGTCAGTCCACCCAAGATCAACATTCCAATGACGTCACAAGCACCTTGCCTATTGTGATGTCATCAACAATCACCTTGGCAACCTGTCACTGGTGACGTCATGCCATCTGGTGGATTTGTCTTCACAGCAGAAAAAACAACAACAAAAATGAAGAAGCAGAAGACAGCCAATAATGCAATATTTCTGGGCTCCGTGTTCATTCATCAGTGTCATCACAGGCTGGACTTAGTTGGGAAGACTAGATGCAAACAAAATCAGAGATCTCTCCTTGGAAGGTAGGCCTAGCTGGTAAGTTTTTTGTGTGTGATGACTGATGATGGGACTACTAAATTTTCAAGTCATGAAAATCCCCAAGCTTGCGAGAATTTGTGTGTATTTTAATCAGATTCAGAAACATTACTGTTCAGTAAGGCCTACTGACTGTCCCTGGTTTTATTGTTTAGGCTTGGACTGTGCTAGCCCCAGTAAAGTGGCCATAGGCGTATCGGAGGGGGGGGGCAGGGGGGCAAACGCCCCCCCAAAAAGTTTGGGAGACAGTAAGATTCGGGCAAAAAGGCTAAAAAATTCGGGCAGACAATTAAATAGGCCTAAAAACTACCGAAAATTATTGATTTCCAGGAAATTTCCAAAAATCGCGGGTGCCGTACACCTATGAAAGTGGCTGCTCCAAGTCTTGGGGGGGGGCTATGGACTTTTGGTGTAAAAAAAAGTTTGTTTCCCACTTGATACTGAAAAAAAAGTTTGCTCAGCACATGGAAATTTAAAAAAAGTTTGTTTCCAGCTCTAGAGCTAGAGTACCGTAATGTTAAAATTCCGATAAAAAGTTTTGTTGAGAGTCCGCATGTGGAAAAAAATTTTCGTTGACGCACTGCGAAGGAAAAAAAAGTTCTTTGTGGGAGTAAAGTCTATAGCCACTCCAACAATCGTCTGGACCACCCCTTGCTGTACGGACAGGAGCTAGGATTGATGCCCCACCACTTTTTGACAAAAAGAGGGTAATAAAATTCAGAGCTTCCGTAACTGCTGTGCCCACGCAAAAAGTTGTCAGTGCCCCGCCACTTTATTTTGAAAATGACGCCACTGAAGAATACAGTTAGAATTAGATCTAAATAATTAATACTCCGGTAGGCCTATCTATAGACATTTGCCCAGAGGGTCAGAGCATAGTGGGTTTTAACCACCATAAAAAAAAATTCTAGTAATGGCATGGCACCTGCTGGATATGGTCCGCAAGGACATGCAGAATCATTGCAGATTACATAACTGAAAATGGGAAAAAAATTTGTTGGAAAATTTGTGAGAAAAAATGAATTTTTATGTTGCAGCCATTGGCAATGTGACAAACTGCCACACAGTAAAAATTTTTCTCAAAATTTCCCCACAGATTTTTTCCCCGTTTTCAATTATGTAATTTGCATGTCATTGTGTACCATATCCAGCAGGTGCCATGCCATTAGAATCTTTCTAACTTGACGGTGGTTGAAATCCACTGCGAGAGGGGAGCCCCTCCTCCCCCCCCCCCGCCCCTGACAAAGGGGAGAAATTTCAGGGCAAATTAGTGACAGCCTCCCCCCTGCGAAACGGCCACCCGTACACCTATGTTTATATTATATATATATTAGAATAATGCTTTGCCGAGGCCAAGGTAAACGAGGGCGGCAGCCAGACAAGGTAGATCAACATAGTTTCCAGACCAAGGATTAGCAGCCTGAAGCGATAACAAGAAGTACGGCTATAAGAAATGTTGAAGCAACTATTTTCCATTAAAAAAAGCTACTGTAGGGCTAGACTAACTTATAAAACAAATCTGTGGATCCATGAATAATTTGTCTCGCTTGAGATAATAACATGTCAATGAACAGAAAATTGAATCAAGATATAAAAAAATATTTTGCTCCCTTGCGTTATTTGAAAAAAGTTATTTTTCACACCTTCATGGAAGATGTCAGGAAAAATTATAATTTTTTGAGTGGTGGTGCAAATGCCCCACCAGCCCCATCTACAGTGACGCCACTGAGCAAACCTTGAGTGGAGCATCCAGCTACATAAACTCTAAGCAGGTTCTCTCAACCGATAGGCCGTGTTAGTAGAATTCTCCTTTTTCCAGCACTCTGACGTTTCGGCGCACAAATAAACTTTTTCCGGGAACACCCGCCATTTTGTAGGCATGTACAATGCAATGGGGCCGGGTTTCACGAGGTCCATAACATCGTTAAAATGAATCAGCTTTACAACACTGGATTAGCCCAACCGCATGTACTTCTGGGTCTAATCCTTGGATCCCGCCACTTTTACAAGCATACCTGTGATTAATCCCGATATTTTGCTCGATCAAGACTTAGTCCGCCAGGCCGACTCCTGCCACATTTTTCCATCTTGGTCGGGCCGTAACAGAAGATACAAGTTGTCATTCGACTGAATAATGGCGGAATCCATGGTAAACATTCCATTTAAGACTGCGAGGAGCCTGGAATCCAACCATCCATCGACTTCGCAATGGTAAAAAATGGCGGCGTGTTCCAAGAAAAAGTTTATTTCTGCGCCAAGACGCCAGAGAGTAGAGTTCCACTAACGTGGCCTATTAGTCACTCATTCATGCATGTGTCAATCTAAAGACAAATTTATCTTTTGACTTTGTAAGAAATTGGGATTGACAGTTAAAAAAGGGTTCCGTTACTGAGATAAATTTCCCATGAATATCACTTTTTTTAGTCATGCAATGATAGTTATGGATTTTCAATTTTCAAATGTCACATTTTTTTTAATTCCAGGTTGAGTGACCACATCGAACAAAGATCTAACTTCAGAAGAGATGGATGGATGGATGATTATGTCCAGGACGTATTTATGCACTTGGTAGCCTAATAACAACAGGAAGAAGACACAGCAATGATTCAAAGGATGACTGAGGCAGCCTTCCTACATAGGCCCTGGTGACCTGGCAAGAGCTGGATTCGAACCCTCGATCCAGCGATTGGCTGCCTAGCACGCTACCATTAGACCAACCCTCCCCCCTACTTAAGGAGATCAGAACTTAATATGAACAAACTTGTGTAATATCATGAACAGTGGTATGTACCAGTTAGGCCTTAGATCGGATTTTCTAGTATTTCCCCAATCTTTTTTTTTATTGATATATTTATGATGTGTTTAATTGTATTATTTACATGTGCAATGTACATGCTTGCTGTTCTTTGATTATCAGTACCTCCCAACAATTGACTACACAAATTCAAAGAATGAACTGTCAGTTTAATTATAACATTAATGAATAATGATTATATTTTTGAAAGCCTTCTTAAAGCAACAAGGTTTTTTGTGTCAACCATGTAAGTAACATCATGGGTATGTAAATCAGTTATTTCAGTAGGTCAGAGAATTAAGGTAAGAATCAGTAAATTACTGTTATGTCTGGCCTAACGGTCAGTAACCCTCTGATCATTGGTCATGTCAGCCACACCATGCTTGTTATAGGGCTATAATGATAAAATACATTGTATCTAAGCTTACAAAATAAAGAAATGAAAAAAAACAAAGCTCTGTCTTCGAATGATTTTTTCTAGATTTCAGTATATTTTGAGGTAATTTACTTTGGCCTTTCAGTGCAGTAGTTACCAGGATGGGCTTAAGTTTAGACGTACCTAGAATAACTAAAAACAATCAGCGAACAAAGCAAATCATAGTCCAAAGACCAGTAATTAATGTGTAGAATCTAATGTTTATTTCTTTGTCAAAAAATGTCAGGGTTATCGCCTCAATTTGGTAGAAACAGAGTCACTTCCAAACTTTGAGGCAGGCCCATAGGCCCACTGGCCTATTTGGAATGAGAATGTCGTAAAATATCAGAATTTTTCTAAGTCTAGAAAACGTATGGTTTTCGTACGTAATTCATATGATTTTCATGCGTAAAATTAACGTATGAATTACGTACGTCAACACGTACGAAATTCGTACGAAAATCTACGTACGTTTCACGTACGTAAATTTTCGTACGAATTGTGTACGTGAAAACAGGCTATTTATGTACGAAATACGCATAAAAGAGCTTTCGTACGTTTTACGTACGCTGCACAATTGGCCATGTAGGTCCTTGACATATGCTTCTTCATCAAAATGTTTGTATGACCTGTATCGTATTGTCCGAACACCTTTGCGAGGAACATGTATCCTTGTAGCCAAGCCAATAATATTGTGGAAATCGCTGATGCCAATATCAACATTTTCAGTACCGGAAACACAGTGTCTATTATTAGTCAGAATGACATCAAGCAAAGTAGGACTTTCAACATTTTTGAAACATGTGGGAGTTCTTATCAAATTACTAAGGTTTAAAATATCAATAACATCGCTAAGAACATGAGAATTGGTTAAAAAATTTACATTTAAGTCACCCATCACAAATATTGTTTTACTTTCAAGATAACATTTACCACAAATAAGTTCAAGACACTCTTTTAAATAGTCAATATGAACCGAGGGTGGGCGATAGATGCACACATTGAAATACCTTCCTCGTTTTGTGGTTATCTCTATCACAATTGACTCAATACCATTGTCATTATACTCCAAATCAAATCTTTGTCTGCATGGTAGGTCAGACCTCACGTAACACAAGATTCCTCCTCCGTGCTCATTTCTGTCCTTTCTCATTATCCTATATTCTGGGACTCTATCTGCAAAACATTGTTATTAAATATTGCCTAAAGCGATTTGGCTATTATAAATTGTAGTAGTCTATGACTGTGACCTTGTCATTCAGCAAGCCAGTCCTACCTGAATTAATATTATTCATCGATCAATGTATATTCAGTGCTTTTGTATTTACATTACACTTAATCCCTTGTTGATTCATATTGCGATATTTTTTAAATGTATATATTGTTTGTTTCGTGGAAATCAAATGCTGAAAGTATGGAGTGTAACCTGCATATCCTATTTACCTTGTATGCAATGAATTTGATGCAACTCAACCAATTAGCTATTTCAACAATATCATGCGGTCATAGATAGACGGAACGATAAATTATGTAAGCAAAAAGTGACTGAAAATATATTTAAAGTGGCTGGTGAGAAGTTTACTGGAATTGGCACTATATTATCATAAGTACTGTCTTCTAAGTAACGGTTCAACAAAAATAAGTCCCCTTTAAATAAACTAGAATATCTCAAAAAATCCTTCTCCGATTTTTATAAAAGTTGGATTGAATTACACGCCTATATGTCAACCCTAAATGTGTGTTTATAGTTTAGTGGCATTATTCCTGTCTGAGCCAGCAGCCTCCGAGTGAGCCTAGCCCTGTTTTCAAAAATGTGTGGCTTTTCCCATGGATAGCAACAATTTGACCAAGCGAGGGAACCGCCTGCTGGGGCATACTTCATCATGATACTGGAGAAAACTGTGTCTCAATCTTATTTACTTGGCAGTTGAGGGCTTCTTTTGTAACCTTTTCACAGTTTAGGTTCCTGGGGTGACATCAAAAATAATTTGAATGGAGTTTGAGAACCTTTTGACATTTTTATTTTTGGAAAAGTCAAAACTTCATATTTTTGAAAAGAGGGGTATGTGCACTCAGGGTCAGCTGGCTCAGACAAAAGTGAAGCAATCGAGCTACAATTACACAGGCATAATGTTAATATGCAGGCCTACAAAATACGATAACTTTAACAGAAATCAGAAAAAAGATCTTTGAAATATTCCTGTTTTTGTAAAAGGGGACTTATTTTTGTTGAACCATTTAGTTTTGGTTGGTCACCATGGTTGATTGATGAAATGGGAGAGAGTTCTCGAGTAAGTTATACAATTAACCTGTGTGAGGGATCGTTTGCGTTTTCGGCACAGATATGACATCATGACCTGGGTTCATCAAAGTATAAAATTAAACTGGGCAAAGACCAACCGTGTATTCCTTTTTAGCTTTGTACTGGGAAGTAAAGTGCTGACAAAATGCAGTTATGACAGATTTCAATGAATAACTTTGTTTTTAAGTTATGCATAACTTCAATATGTCATTACAAGAGATGTGACTTCTGACATTTAGTGATATTTTGATTTGTAATTTACAATATTGTATGCCTCTTTTGATGGTTATTCATCTACAATGATGTCACAAGGCCAATTACGTATTGATATATATCCAACAAAATAGACTTTAAGAATAAATAAGCCACAATATCTTTTACCTCAACTCCTAATAGTATTATCCATCCTTTGAGGTATCCTTCAGAGTATTAATCTGCAATAGAAGAGAATCATAGTAGCCATTATTGCAGACGAAGCATAAGTTGCAAATTGTTCCATTATTATTGTGTTCTGTCTGAGAGCTCTCAGCCCACTAAGCTGAACCGCTCAGTCACACTGCTATACTAGCAGTAGTTCCCAGGCCTGACACCAGAGGTACTGCGGTGTAGCTAGCTGTGTCACATTCTGATACAGATATTTTCACCAAACATCATGTCACATTAATGAGGTATGAGATTATAGTAGCTTGATTAATTCATATGGATTTAAAAGTTAATCACAATCAGTTAATTTCTGTGTTATAATTTTAATATTTTACACTTGGGCATTTATCTAAATTAAAAATGGCTCTTTAATAGCTGTATATTGTAGTACTGGATAGTCTGTATAATATGCTTGATGACATAAATGGAATACACATATCAGATATAATGAACTTTAACCTAACAGAAGATATTTATATCTCGCTTATTTCATTACTTGACTGCCATCAACTTTCCAATGCTTTATTAAACCTGAGGGACCTGTTCAATGCACAGACTAAAGTTCATTGTGAAATCAATTCCTTCTCTCAACTGATTTCATTGGTAACTATGATTGATTACGGTTGACAATCAATCATCATTACTAAGTCTTATAGCTATTTGCAAGAACCACTATTTATGCTATTTCCACGACATGAAATAATTGAGATTTGAGTAGTCCCTTTTGGTGATGTAGCTTGAATTTTGAATGAGTAAAATTATTGTACAGTTATAACCATTTCCTTATCTATTGATTTTTTGCAGTTTTTTCGATAAGTCAAAATGTCCACCTTACATTATCTTTTCTCTTTGTTTTGAAAGCACTGTGTGGCACAAACACTGTCATGCAGACAAAGGAAATTAATTTTTGATGAGGTTGCAGAGGTCAATATGTTACCATTTTATAATTCAACAGATATTGACAATCAACCAAGCAAACATCTATTGTTAATTACTTGTAAACTTTGACAATAGCACTAAAAGTCATGTAATGAATCAGCTTCGAAAAAATTCAATTTGTGTCTTTCCTTGGACCTTAGAGTGACCATTATTTTTCATAATGATTATGTGCATTATAGCAAATAGTAAGTTTTACATGTGATGTAGCATATAATCTGAAGTTCAAATCCCATAAAAAAAAATTCAGAAAAAATGTTTGATTTGAGACACATAGGCCTACAATTACACAACTTTTTAAAAATATTTTTATATATTTTGTACAACAATAAGTTGCTAGTGTCTCTCATACATTCTTCCTTGAAAACATATATCGATAAAATTATTGGCCTATACATATTGCACTTTTGCATGCATTCTTACTCGCTCTGTTCACTAACAAGAAATTGTAGAATAACACAATCTTGTATCAACTTCCAGAACCTATAACACCGTAATGAAAAACATTTGTCCTTCTCAAACCAACAATGTTTGTAATGCTCTCAGTAACTCACACGCGAAAATGTGGTTCATAGATTTTTTTTCGCTATAGTATAGATACAACATGTATATGTATGAACAAAAACAATGCAAATTTCAGGTAGGATTAAGAATGATTGAACTAGAGTCATTATCAAAGTGAAACGTCTGCTCTAGTGCAGAAAAATTGTTTTTTTTATAAATACGTTTTACTGAAATCAATGCATATATATTTGAACAATAAAATGCCAATATAATGTTTGCAGTACAAAGATTGTAATATATCAGGATACATTACAGATGAAGGGATTTTGCTTTTGTCACTTGTGAGTCAAAGTGAGTGCAAATACTGCAATGCTAGCTATTTCATGCATCTATAATATAACCAGCAGCTAAATGGACAATTCATCATTGTGAAGATTATCTACCACAATTATGCTTTTGCAAATCAAATCTTTGTAAGGACTGTTTTCTTAGCTCACAGTTCATCACATTGATCAAAAATCTTGTTACACCAGACTTGCTTGCTTTGCTTTTAATATGCACGGTAATCAACATTGCCGGTACTTGCAAAATCATAAATAACACATGATTAGCAAATCTCAGCACTCAATTTATTCGTTGTGATATAGTGTTAGCATGTGCTCATGATTAAGGTAGTCATGTATTATTTACAATGTGTGTATTTGTATTTGAATGACACAACATCCATTGGTTTATGCTGAAAGCACCTGAACTGAATCATTATCATTACACTAAACACTGAGAGCTTTATCAGCAATATTTAACAGCAGTGGACAGATAGATAGATAGACAGCTTTGGAAAGCGCAGTCAACTACTTAAGCCTCATTCCAGGTGCTCTTAAGGGTTGGTCTATGACATGGTATACTCAGGGTAGAGAGTCCTCAATATTTTTACACATACATCTGATGTGAGAGGGGTATTTTATATTCTACTCAATATTATCTTATGGCTTCTAGACCTTTTGGTTTCATCAGAGTATGAAATTAAACTTAAAACACCAGTTGCGGATTAACATTGAGTGTCGACAAAATGCATAACTAATGGATTCCTTTTTGTACCTTTATAACATATTAATTTCGTATGAATAATATATTTCAAGAGATGTGAGCACTGATTATTCTTGTACATTCAAGCGCTTGTTAGATGGAAAACTTGAAGGAACTTTATCTAAGACTATCTATAAAGTGGAAAAAACAAAGAAATAAGCCACTATACCTTGTCTCAACTCTTAAATGCATTATCCATCCTTTGAGGCATCCATCACAAAGTAAATCTACCAGAGAAGATATCATAGTAGCTGTTATTTCAGTTGAAACACATGGTACAATTGTCCCATTGTCACTGTGTTCTTTCTGACAGCTCTCAGCACACTGAGCTAAGCCACTCAGTCACACAGCTATAAAAGCTGTAGTTCCCAGGCCTGACACCAGAGGTGCGGTGGTGTAGCTGTCACATTCTGACAAAACCTCGTGCAATATTAGTCACCTCTGTGCCATAAAAACTGATATTGCACTCGGTGCTGTGCGATAACTGTATAGAGTCAAATGTTGCAATGCACAACTTACAGATTTCTATTTGTACAATTGCGTCAATTGAGTTATACATGAATGATAGATTCAAGATATCATTCCACAAAATTTGATTAGTCTTGTACAATTCAGTTTTCTCTGGATGTTAAATAATTGATATGATATCACACAGCCAATTAGACGGAACTGTATTTATAAAGTGGAAAAACATACCTTCTTTCAACTTCTGATAGTATCCATCCTTTGATCCTTCACACAGTTAATCTGCAGTAGTGGATCAAGGATCATAGTAGTTGTTTTTGCAGATGGAGCATGTGGTGAAACTGTCCCATTGTCACTGTGTTCTTTCTGAGAGCTCTCAGCACACTGAGCAGATGCATTCAGTCACACTGCCATATAGGCAATAGTTCCCAGACCTGACACCAGAGTTGTATTGGTGAAGTTCTGCCACATTCTGACACAGACATTTTCGCCAAACATCACTTCACATGACCATAGGCCCTTGAATTGTTTACAACATTTCTGCACTATACCCTGCCACTGGTGCTCACCACTACAGACATACCTTGTTCTGTTTAAGGATATCAGCATCATGCACTCCAGAGAGGAGCAGGATTTGAAATGCCTGTGCACATGACTGACATAAGATATTACAGTTATTTAATTAATTTATAATGATTTAGAATTAATATAATGGGTTCGTAATTTATGTAGTATAACTTAGGGTTTTTAGTAAATTAAACATAGTAACTAATTTTGAAGAAATTGATTTTTCTGTTATGAGAATTTCACTCAATAAAATTGATGAACATGTAATATTGACTGTCTAGTGACTACCCAGGTATTCTTTTCATGAATGGAAACAATTTTTATGATGCCTGATTTCTAATACAGTGGTACCGGCATTATCAGACCGCACCTTCTGAGGTCATGAAGTGGTCTCATTGGGGTGCAGCCTCTCGTCAGGGTGCAACATGCACTAAAAATACCACTTGGTGCTGGAGGGAGGCAGTCACACAACGCAAGTTGGTCTTACAACGGGGGTCTTACAATGCTGGTACTGGGAATTTTAAAAGTAATTATATTCAACCAAATTCAAGCTGCTCCTGCAAAATTGTTACAATTAATTGGCCAAATTAGTTTGCCACCACTTTCATATACCTACGGGTGCTGTCCATCCACATGGGTTTTTCTGGTAGCTGAATTTTATTGGTGTTGACTATCAGTTATTTTTTAGTCTTAAAGCTAATTGCATGATCTGCTATCTATGCCACTTGGTCTACTGGGGACAACAATTTTGCAGTAGCAGCCTGAATCTGGTTGAATATAATTACTTTTACAACTCCCAGAGGATTGTAGGAAAGCTTCCCAATGATAACCTCTTCACAATTTATTATAATTGACTTTTGCAGTTTTTAGTTGGTTTAATCATCTGTCTGACATTATCAATTTTATTTTGTGTTGAAAGCTCAGCATGAAATGAACTTAGTCACACCGACAATTGTCACAACTCAAATGAATTACTATGCAGATGATGTTATATTGTCAATTTGTTGCGGTGTATATAATTCAACATATCGATGGTGAAAGTGCAAAACCTCGAATGTCGAAATTTTGCCATTTTTAGATTTTGGGTGGAATGACTATTTCAATATCCAATACATGTTGTCAATTGGTCACCTTGCCAGTTCGCTGTTTTTTGAAGCTGTAACACACTGGTAACAGAATGATTTCACCAAACCTTGTATGTCGATTCGTGAAAGTGCAAAACCTCGTAACTCAAATCAGAACTTAGAAGCTCATATTTTCTGATATTTCAACTTTTTTTGAAAAACAATGATTGCGGCACTTTTTTATGGCTCTCAGGAAATTTCCCTATTAAAAAATCTATACCTCCCTATATTTGTTTAAGTGATGTAGGCTATTGAAAAAAATTGTGCATGAAAATTTGAAAAATTGCTATTTTCCTCATTCTTGCTATTGTAGCCACTAATTAAAATTAGTGCAAAACCTTGTAACTCAACATTTTCATTCATATCTGGTGGTAGCATCAATGCAGGGGTCAATGACCTATGACAAAAAATTATGCTAGAACAGGGTGTCACTTTCTATAAATCAAGTAGAGCCTAACTCGCATATAAAAAAAACATTACCATAAAAAATTATCTGTGATAGTTTTTTCCAATTTCTGAAAAACAGCTTTTTTTGACTTACGAGGTTTTGCACTGTCACCATCGATATATCAGTAATGGACCAACACCACACCGTGAACTTTGACAATAACACCAAAAGGAAAGCAATTGCCATTTTGAAAATAATTGGCTTTTCCTCTCTCCTGTGTCCTAATAGTGACAATATGACCAATTGAGCTGAAGGCTATTAGGTGCAATATCAAGTCAACACGTTGTTATTCTACCATGGATAATACATGTTAGGGCATAATACCTTGACTTTTGCATGTTAGACTGATGGTTCTTGCATGATGCTGCAGCACTTGCTAGTCAGCTCATGTCTCCGGAGCCAATTTTGTTCCCTTTGGCAGCCAACATTCTATTTCAATTCTTTCTTTTCCAACAAAATAATTAGACCTTTTGTAATATTTTTTGACATCCATTATGAGCAACTGGAGCTTAAAAAAGCCGCAGTCCAAGACTGTTGTTCAATGGGCAGTAAGGTTACCTCCCTTCTTTGAAAGATAAGTTTCGAAGTGATCAGGTATGGTATGGCTTTATTTCCAAAGTAAGAAATTTATTTTTCGCTTCATTCATATTCAGAGTGGTGAAAAGTGATACTCATAGTTTGTCTTTGAATGTACATCAAATAACCCCAATGGTCTGTTCCCTTGAGTAATTATGTGGGACAAGCAGGCTAAAACTGGTAATTATGAGTTTTCTTGGACAGTTTTGATAATAATTAGCTGCATTTACAACAAAGTTGATTCAATTATTAATTTTTTTAAATAGATACATCCGATACACAATAGAATGTTGCAGAAGTCAACCCTTGATTAAATTTAATACATGCTATACATTAATCCATGTATATAAGATTGAATAATTCACAATTGTCCATAATGAATATCTCCAAAATCTATCTTGGGTAATTGAGGTTCTGTGTCTCTCTTTCATGCCTTTAATGGCCGACTAATGACCATTACATCTATTTCTGTAGTCCAAATGGTGTTTTGGTCAGGTCAAGATTTGGCTTACAGCCCACTAGAAAGCACCAAGTTCTCATTTGGAGTGAGGAGTGGCTCTGATGTGACTTCATGCAGCTTTTAGCTTGATTTTCGCATGCTCCCTATGAAGTGCATCTATGTCTAGTAGGTAAAAACCAAATTCCCCGTCGAAATGGGCACTCACAATGTTCAGCATTTAGAATATAAATCAAAAGTGAAATAACATTCCAAAATTTTGCATTTGAGCACGTCACTATGAAATGTCTTTTTCAGAGCTTTTGACTCATTACATTGATCAAAACTCGCTTGTCTCTGTTTGCCTAGTCTTATAATGTGGTCTTGCATCCAATTTTCATAATGAAGATATTTTTACCTGTATAGTCTGTCAAAAGAGCTCTGATCTCTTGCAGTATAGCTACATTTTTAAACCATCATTATGATGCATGCATGGTCGTTGTAATAATTATGTACTTTAATTTTCTTCTATTTCACGACAGAAATGCATAATGATATTATGTCATACAATGCGGGCGTTCAAATATATTAGCATCAATTCAACATTACAAAGCTAATTTAAAATAGCACCAATTCACCGCGTAAGATGTAAAAGTAAAAAACTCTCTGATATTTATATTCTCCAATTATCTGTCCCCTAATTCATCTATCTATATGGCTTCTTTCAAAGTTGTAAGCTTGATATCCAATTGGGTATGGACAAAGATGCTTGAAAGAAGCTGGCTGACTAGTTGAATGAAAATATTCTGCACTTCAGTTCATATTTCCAATAGCCTGGAAAGAAACATGATTCTGCAATTCCGTTTCTGATTGGCTTCAGAAGACCTATAACCATGACAGCTTCATATTGTGGAAAGTGGGAGAGACCAGTTGATCAATCATAAGCCTACAGTTTGATTGTACCTCAGATGGATAATGTTCTTGCAGACTGTACATGTCCTTCTCTACCTAAAGCCAAAATACCGGACCACCTACAAAAACAAGCCAAGTGCCAGACTGGATCGGTACAGTGTGGGTCCGGTCCAGTCCAGGGTGGGTAGTCCGGTCCAGTGATTTTTCATGTCACAAAGGGCATTGCATGAATTTTATCAAATTATCTAAATATGAAATTCATATCATATAGCGCGTTCTTAAAACCCTAATTTTTATAGTAATTTTTGAAATGCTGATCGACCACTTCTGGAACGATCCAGTGACAAAATCGCATCATTCTGGTCCAGACCAGTACTGAACAACTTGCGTAAATACTGGACCACCCTCTTAAAGGTGGTCCGGTCAGCATCACCATGGTTAGAAATAAAAATAACGCGCACAAGGCACTTAAAAGGGCATTCTGCACATCATCTAACTACTGATCCAAAGTCCTGGTTATCTTGTAACTGTTGCTACTACATAATAGGGCATACTAGGTAGCAACACATTGATGAAGCATGCAGTGGTGTTTTGTCCTAATTGCTGACCTCTTGTTGTTTTGACAAATTCTCAGTGAGCTATAAATAGATCTTGGGTGGGGGAGCCCCTCAATGACATCACAGGACTCCCTCTTTCCAGTTTTTCTAGGATGGTTTTCCCGGGTCTCTAAAATGGTATTTAGACAATGTGCATGTTCCTGTAATATAAAGTTGATCAACACAATCTTTGGACAATAAAACCCCGTCTGCAAAGTTTGAATGAAATTGGTGCAGTAGATTGTCTCAAAATTTGTCCTTACAGACTGATATCCTTTTAAACGAAATACAAGAAGTTTGATTGAATGGATCTTGCAAAGTCAGTGTCTGGCTGACAGGGGCGGACTGGCCTATGTGGCAGAGTGGCAGCTGCCACGGGCCCATCCACTCAGGGGGGCCCATGCAAGATGTTCAAAAAATAAAATTTCAAGAAAAAGCAAAGGAGCAAAGCTAAGCCATCCGGTTTACCGAAGTGGGATGCAATCAAATTGACTAATAAGGACAAGATCCACTCACTTTGGGGCCCCTAGTCTAATGATAATTTACGCAATTATTTAACATTTGAAAATAACGCAGCCGACAGGGACATAGGGGCCCTCTGACTTATTTTGCCACGGGCCCAAAATGCCGCCAGTCCGCCCCTGCTGGCTGACTTCATCACTAACTATAAATGCACAGTGCAAAACCATCTGCATGACGAAGACATATTAAGCATGAGATTCAATCACATTCATCACTGTCTGGCATCAGCCGCAAATGTTATTACAGATTTCGTATAGGTGTGCCATGTTCTTTTCAACTGCCACAGTACTCTTGTGATGTCAGTATCAGCATAATGATTTCACAGTTGGTATATTTCGCAGTTTCATGTGTGTCACTTGGAACCCATACTGATCACACCGTTACAAATCCACAATAAGCTGTTAGATTGTTGCTCAACATTGATTATTCAGTTTGATGTTTTGAATAAATCCAAAAGTTACAATATCCAGCTATGTATGATGCATGGATTTTGTGTATAATTGCTATCAGTTTTAGCACTTTTACAAAAAAACAAATTCATTCACTCTCACATTCATTTTTTGGTCTGAGAGGTTATCATGTGCTGCTTTGTCTTTGCAAAAATAACATTTTTTGCTTGGGGGCATCCTTATCACTGATTTCCAATAATGTTTATTTGATGATCGAATTCTTAGCCTCCTTGTCTGGCCTTTTCCCAAATTTTTGGGGAGTAACTACCCCCCCCCCCCCATCTCTCGTCCTCTAGTATGCCCATGCAACACCGCCACATTCACTTCCAAAAAATCTCCCCATCATCCCCATTCCAGTCATCAATTCTGAACAGTTTCTTTGGCGCAGATCTCACTTAAAAGGCTGAAAAGCCACAAGGTGCTGCCCTGAAGGAGAAATTTCACAACAGGACCACCATGAATGTCCATGATGGATCAAGCAAGTGGCTCAAACATATCAGTTTCACCTGCTCCAACTGAATCAAACAACCATACCAATGAATGCAGATTAATCAATTGTTATTCACACTTAGACAGCCCATAAGCCCGACTTGTTGGTAGCAGTTGGAATCAACACTCAAGCTTGGAGTACCAATAGTGATGTCAGTATTGCCATACTGACATCATCTGAGCATATATTCACATGGAACATGGCACACTTATACGAGATCTGTAATAACCAACTGATGCATCAGATATCAGATTAAGCCATTTTGACATCATGCAGAGGTATCATGTGCTAATGGCGATTGTGCTAAAATGCCACATGTTTCATCTTAAATAGCTTATAACTCTTGCAGAAAATGAGAAATTTAAATTAAATATTTAGTTTAGTTTCTGGCTAGCATATTTACCAACTAAGTGCAATTAGTGTTTAGCAGGATGATGAAGAAAGGACTTTTGTAAGTATGAACATCTCCAAGACATCACCTAAGGTGATTTGACTTCGGCCTTTATTTGTGTTGTTTTTTAGTGCATTGAAAATTGTGTATGCAATATTTGATTTTAAATCATTTACAATTATATCAAAGTGCTTTACCCAAAAAAAGCTGCATATAGAAATAAGCCACTACACATTCTATTTCAACTCTTTGTACTATTTCCCCTGCTTCCAGGTATCTTTTGTTCATATTCTGATGATGATATTCAATCTGAAATATCCCATAACTGTCCCATGGGCGGTCATGAAGGTCATGAATGTGTTTATTCAGAGAGCTTTCACTGAGCTGATGTTCTCACTCACAGTGCTATACAAACAGTAGTTCTTAGGCCTGACACATTCTGACACAGATATTTCGCCAAACATCACATCCAGTTACTGACGTATGAGATTATAGTAACTTAATTTAATTACATTGATTTAAGGTAAAAATTGGCATTACTTATTTTTAGCTAAATATTTATAATTTGCAATAATAGTTTATTAAAATTGAAATTAATTGTTTAATAGCTCCATGACATATTACATATTTATATTGCATTTTTATCTGCATAATTTTATTCGATTACACTGATGTAATAAATCATAATTTTTCGGCCTAGATAAATGATAGGACATTCTGGCAAATCGCATCATGTATGCAAAATAGCATCATGGTGAAGGGTCAAGCCAACATTTTCCATTCAGTAGAAGCTACATCGTACAACTTTCCTTTCAAAAGTGATTTTAATGTCTGTTATTTCTGAAAATTGCTTGGAGTTGATGACGTGTGTTTATGCATAGGCAAAGGATTCACTGACTCAGAAATAAATCTTTCCTTGAAAAGGCTGCTGCAAAGTTTTTTTGTTTTTTTTTTTCAAAAGGAATTTGCTGCGTAAAATTACAGAAAATTACCGAAATAAAAAGAGACCATTATTCAGTGGCGTAGCTAGGGGGTCCCGAGAGGGGGGGGCACCTAGGGGGGCACGAGATTCTCTGGTGGGGCCCCCACAATATTAATTGTGTATTTTAGCCAAGGTTAAAAAGTTCTTATGGGGGGGCACCTGGGGGGCACAGGTATAATATGGGGGGGGCACATACCCCCCCCCATGCCCACCATAGGGACGCCACTGCATTTATTTTCAGAAAATCTCATTAATTGCAAATTTGGTTGGCTTAATTACAGGTTTTTGAAACCAAAGCTTCTACTGTCCTTGACAAAAGTGTTCTTACTGTCTTTGCAAGACACATATTGGCTTATGTTACCATTCTGATTTTCAGGTTTCTTCAAATAAATTCAGCCAACTCATACAGATGATTTCATATCTATAGACACTCAGACTGAATGTGCTTTTTTTTCTAGGACATGTTATTCTATGGGAAAAAGTTATCCGCTAAAATTGATGTACATGTTTCAACTGTTTTTCACAGTAGTAAAAGTCATTGTGTTGTTATATTGTAGGTTCAAGGCTGGAATAGAAAGGTAGACACGATTTTTAATTGTGAAGTTTTCATACAGGATTCTGTGTATAAACAACACTTATTTAGGAAGTTTTGTATCAATTTAGGATACATTTTACATTTCTGTAACGGGGGTTTTTGTAAATTAAATTAAAATTTTGGAGTCAGGAGTCACCAATTTTCAACTCTAACTCCGACTCCACCTGAAAACCAAAGTTTGACTCCCACTCCACCCAAAAAACTCCAACTCCATGAGTCCGACTCCTGAAAATGACTCCTAAGCCCTGCATTGTACATCACAAAATTGTCCTTCAGTGACAAACAACCCCCATTTACTTGTTATGTGTTTTGCCAGCAACCATCTTTGTGCAGTTTGAAGTTGAAATTTTATTAACTAGTGCTGTTTTCACTATAACATTGTCATTAATAGGACATTTTAAAAAGTCATTGTCGCCTAACTTTACCTCGCATTCACATATAACTTGAAGCGTAACTAGATTATTTCTTTCAAAAGTAATCGTCAGGAACTAGTAAATTTCGACAAGTAACATGGACAACACAGGACTTACTTACTTCCAAGAAACTTAACAGGTATCATTCAGTTTTCAAGTGAATTTCTAGATGCATGGACATTTTTATTTTCCATTTTTTAGAGAAATATTTTATTTTTTAAAATCATACGGCTTACAGCAGTTTCCCCAGACCTATAAGAGTTGTGCAACGGACTAAAAAATGTTCATGGGATCTCGCTGGCAGCTATGATTTATTACTGCTGACAATCAATCATCATTATCAAATCTTTTAAATACTATTTGCATAAACTGCTTTGTATGCCATTTCAACTGCGCTGAATAATGGAGATTCACATGGTCCCATTGGTGAAGCAGCTTTAATTTTAAATGAGTAAAATGACTGTAAAAAACCATGAGGATTGCTATGAAGCTTTCTAATCATAACCATTTCATGATTTATTGACTTTTTGTAGTTTTTCAGTTCATTGAAACATCCGACTGTCAAGACCTCTTCTATCTGTATTTAATGCTCTGCACACAGTGCACATGAACTTAGTAGACTGAAATGAATTACGTATACTGTAAATTTTGAATTTTGAGTAAGCTTAACTGATTGAATGAGACGGTTGCACAATTCCTTTGAGCCAAGATAGCTTGTTGTTGGCATGTTATAACAACATAAAGATTATCTTAACTCAAAACAGCAAGCTATCATGGCTCAAACAAATTGTGCAACCATCTCACTCAATCATTTGAGCTAACTCAAAATTTCAGAATTTACAGTGTATGAGGTGGTGGATGTCAAATGTTAACATCTTTATAATTCAACAGATATTATAGGACAGGTAATTCAATTTCGCAGCCCTCTCCACTTGAGTGCAGCCATTGAAGATGACTTTTTGACAAATATGGTTTGATAACTGAACATAAGTTTCCTTGTTCATCTTGAAAATCCTTTAAAGACAAGCTGAATTGTATAATAGTTGTGGTTTATTTAGCAACTCTTCACATTAGCCAGTACCTAATTGGCCAAAACTGTGTTAGTGCAGAGCATATGCCAGATGAAAGCTGATCGACAAATGGTGGAGCTTTTACGCTTCACTTTCACCGCTTTGCATCTCAGACTTGCGCCAATTCTGTCCACTTTGGCAAACTACATTCTGTTTCAATCCTTTCTTGTCCAACAAAAATAAGCAGACCATTTATCTCTTTCTTTGCTTTTCTAATTGTATATTTTAGCCAGAGTTGGAAAGTTCATATGGGGGGGCACCTGGGGGGGCACAGGTCCAATATGGGGGGGCCTGTGCCCCCCCGTGCCCCCCCGTGCCCCCCCATAGGGATCATCAATAATTTGGAGAAATTTTGTTTCTAAAACATATTTATTGGACAACAGAAGATCCTTGGGGTGAGTGAGTTTGTGTTTTACGCCCCATCAGCACCGGTGTTGGCTATTTAGAGGTGTCTGGGTCCCTTGAAAATCATTTGAGTGTAGTTTGAGTACCTTTTTGTAAATAAGTTTTAGGGGCCAAGCCTAAAATCAAAATTTTTGAAAAGAAGGCTATGTGCATCGAGTTCGGGCCCAGATAGGGCAAAGTTCGGGCCTAGAGGGAGCAAGATTGGTGGTTTAAGCAGATTCAGATTCAGATTCAGATTCAGATATATTTATTTGCCTTGTTTCAAAAAGTTACAAGATCATTGGAGACCCCTCTAAGGCTATCAATTGCCGCTGCCGAGGGGCCACCAGTCAAAAAGTTTACATAGACAAATTTCATAATGCAAGTTGAATTGTGAAAATAAGATTAGAAAAAAAATATATACACTCACCAGCAAAAGAAACGCAACACTTGATTTTGGCTTACAACTTTGCAAAAACACTTTTTCAGACAAAACAAACCATACGGCATTGATCCTCAGATCAACCAGCGTCTCTGTGCCAAAAATCACTCAGCTGTGACCATTTCCCGTTGGCTTTTACACTTGTTTATCACATTTCAGTTTTTGTAGTAAAATAAGACTTTACCAACAAGTTACATCAACAATAAAGGCTCCATTTTAAATAATGGCCAAACAGACAATAAAAGCCGAAAAATTAGCACTTCAGCTCTATTTTTTAATTTTACAGGACAATTTGAAAATTGGAGTTGTTCACATTTCAAAATGTAGCGGACAAAATCACCATGGTTCAGGCGCTTAGAATTGAGCTATTTTAATAAAATTTTCAGACAATTTCACTATGTTGTCCAAGAATTGCCACCATTTCCTTCAGAGCAAAATTCGCAGTTTAACACTATTTTTTGGGACAACGAAGGCAACATTCAAATCACATTGACATGACCTGCACACAATTTCAAAATGAAAAAACAATATGGATCAAAGCGCGAGATGTTCCAGACCACTGAACCAAAACATGGACCAAGAGCAGCATTTGGTGTTACATTGTAGGTCTTGGTGGTAGGTCTTGCCCGTCCTGACAGAGGAGCAGCTACAAAATGGGGCTATCTTGGTGGGGGACCGGAGGCAACTTTTGGGGTGCACACTTTTCTAGAGGAGGGTGAGCACAAGTTGTGCTTATTATTATGTTTCAACTAAGGCAACAATTTTAATATAGGGGGTACAGGTCCAATAATGGGGGGCAGATACTCTCTCCCCAACATAGTGATTTCACTGCTAAAAGGGGCAGGGTTGGGGCCCAGAGGGAGCAAGGTAAGGGCACAGATGGGGCAAGGTTGGGGCACAGAGGGGCAAGGTTGGGGCAAAGACTGGACAAGGTTGGGGCATGGAGAGGGAGGGGGCTTGGAACCAGGTGGTTCAATCATGAGAGGAAATTAATAACAGCAACATGTTTCCTATTGGTAGAGCTAAGAGTTCACTGTGTATTCCCCCTGCTCTGTAGGCTAAAGCCCTCGGTAAATAACCACCTGAAATGTTAGTTATACACCTCAAACTCGTTATAACCTACACATATATGTTGTGGCGAATAAATGATATAATAATAATAAATCAGTTTCATTTTTTGTGTGTCATTTACGTTAATTTTTGGGGTTTTTTTCAGGAATAATTTTAACGGTCATTGTATACAAGAAGCTATCAAAGTCAATTGAAGACTGGAATCTTCACAGGGGAATACATCTCATAATAACAAAGCAACACAAGGTAGAATTACAATTATAATTCTTGTCTTATTGGGAAATAATATAACTATTAGTGTTTGTATTTACATTTCAGTGCTTTTTTATGTTTCTGTGTAATGATTGTGCACTCTTTTTTTCTTTTATAAATATATTTAGAAAAAATTTGTTGCAGGGATACTGAAAATAAATTGATTCGAATGAAAGACAATGGTTACATCATGACGCGAAGTATGCGACATGGACCGGCGAGGAAGCAGGGCATCCTACCATACATTACACATGTTACACCACCGTCATGGCAAGGGAAATCTAACCTGCAACACAGTATAATCACAAAATACATGGCTACACAATTGTGCTCAAGAATGACAAAATTTTGTTGATGATGTTCACGGATTACCTTGGTTCACAGAAGTGACGGAACAAACACAAGCATATCAATTTATCATTGATCTTTTCATGGATTTGAATACATGGACCGTCATGGATTTACCCTTGTAAAACTCAATTGGACATATGCCCTATGTCACATTGAGAACTGTGAGACATTGGAATTATCCTTATTGGACAAACAAGCTGCACTATATAAGTGAAAACTGAATTAATTATATTACAGTATGTAAAGTATGTAATGCCATGTTGTGGCCAGCCTTGATTGAATTGAGTATAATATAAACAGTTCAACAAAAGTAAGCCCCCCCCTAACTAAACTCAAATATCTCAAGGATTCCTTCTCTGATTTTTATAAAAGTTGGTTAAATTAAAGGCCTGTATATTGACCCTAAATATGTGTATTTGTAGCTCAGTGCCATTATTCCTGACTGAGCTAGCAACCTTCGAGTGGACCTACCCATGTTTTCAAAAATCTGTGGCTTTTCTGATGGATATGACCAATTTCAACATTTGAGGAGCCACCAGCTTGATATAATTCCAGTGGCGTAACTAGGGGGTCTCGAGCGGGGGGGCACCTGGGGGGCACGCGATTCTCTGGGGGGGCACCCTCTATACTAACTGTATATTTTAGCCAGAGTTGGAAAGTTCATATGGGGGGCACCTGGGGGGGCACAGGTCCAATATGGGGGGGCCTGTGCCCCCCCGTGCCCCCCCATAGGGATCATCAATAATTTGGAGAAATTTTGTTTCTAAAACATATTTATTGGACAACAGAAGATCCTTGGGGTGAGTGAGTTTGTGTTTTACGCCCCATCAGCACCGGTGTTGGCTATTTAGAGGTGTCTGGGTCCCTTGAAAATCATTTGAGTGTAGTTTGAGTACCTTTTTGTAAATAAGTTTTAGGGGCCAAGCCTAAAATCAAAATTTTTGAAAAGAAGGCTATGTGCATCGAGGGTTTGCTTGCTCAGACAAAAATGTAGCAATCAAGCTGCGAATATACAAACAAAATACCAACACACAGGCCTTCAAACTGGTAAAATTGTTATTAAGATCAGAGAAGAGGTCTTAGAGATATTCAGGTATGTGTAAAGGGGGACTTATTTTTGTTGAACTCTTTATATCATGATTCAAGGATCAGTGCCAGCAGTGATACACTGAGCATCATTAAAACGCAAAAACAGAAGGTTCTAATATGCTTGTCAGGACCATATATATATGAGGTCTGTGTCTGTTTTTATTATTATTGGACAAGGAAAACTGAAAATGTCATGGTTTTTAAAAGCATTGTTATATTTTTAAATGATGCTTGATCATCAGTGTACATTTGAAAGTATCCAAAAAATGTAACATTTTACATAATACGAGGGGTGTCCCAAAAGTTCTGACCAATTTTTTTGGCAGACCTTTCTATTTGAAGTACTGAATCAAATTTTCATAGAATCAATTTAAGGTATTTCACTATCTATTTAGAAAATATGGTACCTGTTGGGACTGTTTAAATAACTTCTCTGTTGCCATGGAAACAGAAGGTCAGTTCAACCAGCGCAGCTCAATTTTTTACGCCAAATCCAAGAGTTTAGGCTTGTAAATAACCAAGGAATTTACCGTAAATATGCAATGGATGATCATGAAAAATATTATTTGGAAACCGAACAGTATCACAAAATATTTCATTTACATGTAAAGTCACTATGGATCAGTTTAACCCCCCAAACCAGTCTGTTCCTAAATTGTGGAATTTCAGTGCATGTGGCTTCTGCTTCATTTCTCGTTATGATTCTTATTTCTTTAATTTTTGAAATGGCAGATATATATATAATATTTTAGTATCACCAAAAGTTACAAAAGGCCAAATCTGGTAATTAAAGCAGATGAGATTGGGTTGAGAACCCAAGGTTCTTCAACACTGCCTCTTGACAGTAGATTGTTTCAGCCAAACTGTCTCAAGCGCTGTTAGGCAACTGCTGGAGAAAGCCTTTGGTAATTGCCTCAGCTGATCAGGTAAAAATATAAGTAAATGTTTATAGTGTAATGGAAGATATCTTGAAAGACTTCAAGCCTATCAAAAAATACATTAAATTTTGCTTGCAATAATTTGGGTTTTTTTAACTGTAAATTCTGTGACTTTTAACACAGCTAATTGGCTGATTTTTTCCGATAAATTGAGCTGCACTGGGTGCACTGACCTCTCGTAACCATGGTAACAGAACAGTAACTTAAACACTTCTTACAGTTTTGATTTTTTCAAAATAGATGGTCACATACCTGAAATTTATTCTGTGAAAATTTCATTAAGCTATTTCAAACAGAAAGGTATGCCAAAAAATGGTCAGAACTTTTAGGACACCCCTTGAACATTTGTACATACTAAAAACACACTTGTTTCTAAGATTTATTTGGTGAAATATAATATACAGTATTGTTTTTCTTGAAGGTATACACTAGACATCCCTCAATCATTTGCCATTGAATTCTATTTTAATTCTATTTTAAACTTGCCCCGTGGTAATGGCTATAACGTCACGGACATCGCCTGTAATATTGATACAATGCAAGTATAATACCATTGAGGTTTCCTACTATATCTACAGTAGCGCGTCCATTTACCATGAGACATGTTCGACATGTAATTCAATGGCAAATCATTTCGGGGTGTAATTACTTTCAGAGCAAAGTTCTGTATATTATTATTGTCATTATGTATAACACAATTTTTAAAAGTACACTCTTGCTCATAAATATGGAATATAGGCACATGTAAAAAAGTGAGCAGAAATTTGGTAACACCATTTCGTTATGGGAGCTGCATACAGACTTCCAACAATTTTTAAAACTGTATAATTATGTGTGTTTCATATCAGCAACTTCCATTGGGCCTAGAACAGATTCAAGTTAAACGAAGTGTGTATAGTTGCTTACATATTTCCACTTCAAGAATTTTTTTCCTCAGAAATTTTACTTTAAGTTATATTCATGTAAATGTTTACCGTCTATTACTAAATATTTTCGTGAATTTTAAATTTTATGAATGAAAAATTATATAAATTTTTATTGAATACTGAAAATTAAAAGTTCTGTGTGTGTTTTTAATGCTCTAAAAAGTTGCTTATACTCTGATTGCAGCCATTGGAAGTGGGCCAAGCTTGGGCCTATATGTGGCACAATATCTGAGGCCGGTATGTAGCCCATTCTGTGCCCATGATAGCTTGAACTGGGACCCACTTCGGGCCCAGCTTGGACCCATATGTGGCACAATATCTGAGGCCGGTAATATGTAGCCCCTTCTGTGCCCATGGTAGTTTGAAGTTGGACCCACTTCGGGCCCAGCTTGGGCCTATATGTGGCACAATATCTGTGGCCGGTATGTAGCCCATTCTGTGCCCATGGTAGTTTGAACTGGGACCCACTTCGGGCAAAGCTTGGGCCTATATGGGGCACGATATTTAGGCCGGTATGTAGCCCATTCTGTGCCCATGGTAGCTTGAACTAGGATCCACTTCGGGCCCAGCTTGGGCCTATATGTGGCACAATATCTGTGGCCGGTATGCAGCCCATTCTGTGCCCATGGTATTTTGAACTGGGACCCATTTTGGGCCCAGCTGAGGCCCATATGTGGCACAATATCTAGGCCAGTGTGTAGCCCTTTCTCAGCCCATGGTAGCTTGATCTGGGACCCACTTCGGGCCCATTTTGGGCCCATATGTGGCATAATATCTGAGGCCAGGGTTTAACCCATTCTGTGCCCATGATAGCTTGAACTGGGGCCCAGTTTGGCCCCAACTTGGACCAAAGTCTACCCAATGGTATACTTCTAGTGGCTGGTATGTAGCCCATTCTGTGCCCATGGTAGTTTGAACTGGGACCCACTTCGGGCAAAGCTTGGGCCTATATGGGGCACGATATTTAGGCCGGTATGTAGCCCATTCTGTGCCCATGGTAGCTTGAACTAGGATCCACTTCGGGCCCAGCTTGGGCCCATATGTGGTACAATATCTGAGGCCAGTAATATGTAGCCCCTTCTGTGCCCATGGTAGTTTGAACTGGGACCCACTTCGGGCCCAGCTTGGCCTATATGTGGCACAATATCTGTGGCCGGTATGTAGCCCATTCTGTGCCAATGGAAGCTTGAACTGGAACCCACTTCAGGCCCAGCTTGGGCCAGTATGTGGCATAATATCTGAGGTCTGTGTGCAGGCCATTCTGTGCCCATGGTATTTTGAACTGGGACCCATTTTGGGCCCAGCTGAGGCCCATATGTGGCACAATATCTAGGCCAGTGTGTAGCCCTTTCTCAGCCCATGGTAGCTTGATCTGGGACCCACTTCGGGCCCATTTTGGGCCCATATGTGGCATAATATCTGAGGCCAGGGTTTAACCCATTCTGTGCCCATGATAGCTTGAACTGGGGCCCAGTTTGGCCCCAACTTGGACCAAAGTCTACCCAATGGTATACTTCTAGTGGCCGGTATGTAGCCCATTCTGTGCCCATGGCAGCTTCATCTGGGACCTTTGGGCCTGTCTTGGGCCCACTTTGGGCCTGCCGTGGGCCCATATTGGTCCCACTTTGGGCCCAACTTGGGCCCATCTTGGTCCCACCTTGGGCCAATATGTGCCAAATAATACAATGCTTGAGGCCAGGGTGTAGCCCATTGTGGGCCCACGCCAATTTGAACTGGGACCCACTTTGGCCCAACAGGGGCCCGATATCTATTTCCTTCATGGGGCCTGTTATGGGCCCAACTTGGGCCCAAGCCCACTCTGGGCCACTGCGGGCCCCTGTGACAACCCCGCAGCTGGGCCCAAGCGGGCTGCCGGTATGGGGCCCTCTGGGCAGCCAGGCTCGGGCCCAAGCCGGGCCTGCCTGGGAGTGTTTCCTGGGGAAACTACACTATTCAAAAGACTGAGCACAATACAAATAACTTACTTCTTTTTACCAGCTTCATGTCATTTGGATTACATGTCAAATTTGTTGCCCCTTGTATTAGTCTCTGCTTGAGTGTGTCTATGGCAAGTAAAAGATCCCTCACATGGGGTAAATGTGTAACATGTTCAGGAATCTCACTCTCTGTGGGTGTACAAGGGTAAAAATCGACACAATCGACACAGGGACACTGCCCTTCTTAAAAAGTGACACAGGGACACTTGCCCTCTTAAATATCAAGACACCAACAGATTGACTGATAAAAAGTGACAAACAACATTATATTTCTTTATCATTTCTGCTTAGTTAAAAAGGACATGAGACATCCCTTTTCCCATTTAAATTCCGACATTTGACACTCCAGGATGTCTGTTTTTGAGACCCATG
Organism: Platynereis dumerilii; assembly: GCA_026936325.1. Taxonomy (NCBI): domain Eukaryota; kingdom Metazoa; phylum Annelida; class Polychaeta; order Phyllodocida; family Nereididae; genus Platynereis; species Platynereis dumerilii. Next base: position 331,123 of record JAPTHN010000130.1, read on the forward strand.
TATATCGCACCCCTACTCTCTCTCCCATCTCATCATTCAACCCTCATGAGCACCCAAACTGCACTTAACAGGCTGCACTTACCATACATCTCTATAATAGATTCTCTATATGATATATCACTTTTAACAAGTCTTTATTTAATTGAAATTGGGTGAATTGCCTCCCCAGCTCTCCCCTGTAATAACTCTGATTGCTATGTATAACTACGGAACTGCTACACTTCAACTATGAGCCTGTGACCATCAGGAAATCAAACCTTTAGGCCTAAGATTATGAAGAATGCAACTGCAAAGTGCAAACTCTCAGGAGAGGCCAAAACACCTTGGTTTTGGCCTAAGGTAAAAAAGTACAGGGGTTAGAGGCTGCACATTAATCACTCTGTTAAATTTATTTTATTCATTTATTTTTATTGGGGCCAGACAGGGACGACATCGGTTCGGCCCGCACCCTTGCACCCGCTTTTACGTTTTCCCACTTCTGTGACTAATGGCCACATCTCCTGTCGACCAACCTGCTCACCGCTAACTGTTTCAAGCTATACAACTTTACTAATGTCTTCAAGCAAGGTTTGTGTGCTGCAACATGTATGCAACAATGTAAAGAATTTGCAACACTAATCTATTTTTCAATGCTCCACTTCATATTACTACATCGTCAAGATGTTCTCCTGGTGACAATTTTGCGTATATACCACTTAGTAACGAAAGCTGGGGGCCGTAAAAACCATGTCCTATGATAGATCTTGTCTTACAGCCTAGTGGCCCAGCTTAAAAAGACAATGCATGCGAAAGTCGAACCTATAAGGTGTTTCATCAGCGGTGGAGCAGGTAATCCTTTTTTTCATAACTACAACAATTATAAAATATTGCATTGTCATATATATTGTTAGCTTTCATTTAAAAAGACAGTTTATGCAATACATAATCAAACCCAGAACGAGCCTCTCACGTCACCCTCATCAGCTTCTTTACAATTTTCACAACAATCAAGTTCTTGCTATTCCATCAAACTTGGTGTGAACTAAAAGCAGAATAATTTACATCGCTTATTTGACAATCTCAATACCTTCTTCAATGTTACTTTAACATACTTCAATATGAAGCCTATTTATACAACAATGAATAATATCGAGAAAATAATTCTTGTCCTTTCAGGTACCGGAAAAAGCCTACTCATCAAGGCACTCCACTTTCAAGCTCACAAAATTTTCTCATCAACAACGGACACCCCTGATACACCTTCTGTGCTTCTTTGTGCTCCAACCGGTAAGTTCCTTTACTTGATTCCAACTTTCAGATCACAAATACATTTTCCAAAAAACAGGTTCATCTATATAGTATAGAAAAATAAATTCATTTACTTAAAATAATTGACATATCATCCTTCCTTGGAAATAAGATTCCCTGACAAGAACATTCCCAACCACAAAGTCTATAAAACAATTCAGTAAGTAGCAGAAATTATTTTACCTAAAGATTATTTAAAATGTGTCCCCTCTGCACTTGTAATATGCCATCACAAGTACTGCATGTATTAGCAATTATGAAGTACCCAATTTAGACTGGCGGAATTTTTGAAATATGTGGATGGTACGAGCATTTTGGGTTAAAAGTCGGGAACCCATCTTTTTAGCATATTTCAGGTATGCCGATTCCGAAAAAACCGGTTCCCAAGCGATATTCCGGGTCCTTCACCTCCTAATTTGCATAACAAAATGGCCGCCAAATTAGCAATTTTTTGATCGTTTTAAAGCAGTAACCTTCAATATATATAAGTTTAGGAAAGCAAAAAAGGCAAACTAAGTGGCTCAATCCATGTTATGAAGACCAAGGAATACTCACACCATTTTAGAATCAATTATACAAGTTTGATGGTCATTGATATGCAAATTAGTAGCCGCCATTATACAAAAATGTCTTTTCTTCAATAACTTCCTTACTAATCAAGCAAATTTAACAAATTAAAGTTCTATACCAATGTTTTAAGGGTCAATGAAGATGATGAAACCACCTATTAAGTCATTACACTCATCCAATATTAATTATGCAAGAATAATGGTCATTAATTTGCCAATTCGTGATGAAATATTACAGAAAATAACAATCTTCTTAGTATATCTTCTCTGCTAATCCAGCAAACTTTAAAATTAAAGTGCTTTACCAATATTTTGAGAGTCAATGAAGATAATGAACTGATTTATAAAATGATAACACTAATAAAATATTAATCATGGAAAAATAAGTTATTAATGCTAAATAGCGATGAAATATTACAGAAAAAAAAAGTTTTTCATATCGTCTCTGCTAATCCAGGCTACTTAACATTTAAAACTTCAGTACCAAAGCTAAAAGAGTCAAAGGATATTTAATTTATTTATTAAGTAATGACATTCATAAAATATTAATTATACAAGATTAATCGTCGTTTGTACAGATGTATATATACCAACAAGCAAAATGTTTTTCTTTATATCTGCCTTATTAATCCAACACGTTTTGCAAATAAAACTTCCATACCACTGGCTCAAGGGTGAAAAAGTCATTCATAAAGCCATAAACTCACAATATATTAATAATGCTAGAATAATAGTTATTTGTGTGATTATTAGCGATGCCATATTTGCGGAAAAAGGTGTCTCTTCAGAATTTTCAGGGACTCAATGCATGATGGCACATGCCTGCCTTGAAATTCAGCAAAGGTCCCATCATATCTTCCTGACTGGGTGTGTCAAGATGATATCATATGCATTATTGGAAGATCCCTCAACTCAGAAATGAAGTCATCTTGCTACTCCCAATACGCAAAAATATTCTGAGGCAATACTGACACTCCTACTATAATAAAACTGCTACTTCCCCCTTATAACAGTGAAGCCTACACGAAGAGCAGACAGTGTATTCATTTTTTTAATAAAAAAATTTGATGTGTGCATGGAACACTGGTAAAGAGTGAGAAAGGTAGGGATGGTCAGGAGATATTCTAATAGGACCACTTGATGGAGACAATTGCTGACAAGGGAGGAGGATGGTACCAAGAGAAACTAGAAGCTAGCAGGGAAGGAGGAGTCATTTAGTTAGTTAGGAGTAGCCAGATAGTTATTGAAGAACCACTTTAGGGGAGCAGGCAAGAGCTAGTGGAAGCAGACAAAAGAGGGGTGAGCCAATGGGTAGGAGGCAATGCAGGGAGGAGGAAACCAATATCAGGAAGGAGCTAAGAAGCAGACAGTGAAGGGGGGAACAGATGAGCTTTTGAGTTAGGCAGGAGGCAGGAGTTAGGCAGGAGGCAGAGGAGAATGCAGATATCGTAGAGGAAAGAGAAAGATGAGCAGAGAGGTAGGAAACACAATTTGACAAAGCAAAAGCTGTTGGAAAAACTTGGGATCGGGCTGAGTGGGAGGACACAGAAGTCAGAGAGAGGAGAGAATGGCTGTTGTGGAGGCAAGAGCTAGGAGGAGGCAGTCAGGTGGGAGACAGGAACTATCAGGCAGAAGGGAAGAGCTGGGAAGGAGGCAGAAAGGGAGATTATGGAGATTGGGGTCACTGGAAAGGATGGAGAATGCGATGAAGGAGGCAAGAGCTAGAGATGAGGCAAGATCTTTTGAGAGGAGGCAAGAGTCATTGAGAGGGAAGAGCCATGAAGAAGGCATAATATTATTGAGTTTTCAAATTTGTTTGCTGCATCTTATCCCACTCAGAATACCAAATAATAACCATTTGAATTTGTATGCCCTTCTTTATTTTACTCATAAACTTTCATGATGACTGTTTGATTCGAAGCATTTAATATGTGTATGACATTCAAACCTTACTAATTTGGACACTACATAAATGATAATACTGTGATTCCATGTCTTTTATGGGGGAATTGGTGCTTCAGATTGCTTAGAAGGCATTTTCGGGCCATGAGACACTGCTGAATAATTGGAGCTCCAGCCTAACTTCGCATGCCCCAAATCAGAATTCCAGCAACAGCCCTGATCTTCCTCGCTAATCCAGCAAACTTAACAAACAAAAAAATTTAGGGATATCACCGATATTATTATGTTTTGAATAAGTTCATGGCCTGCATTGACCTTTAAAGTATTGCAGACTAACTTTGATAGTACTAAAAAAATACTAAAATTGTTGGAGGACTTCATTTGCTTAAGTTTGCTTGATGCTTAGGAAAGGTATAAGAACACACTTTTTTTGCAGTTATATGACACTGCTAATTTACTACTGACTGCAGGTCTTGCATAACTAATATCATATGAATGTAAAGACTTTGTCAGTGACTTCTTCATTGACCCTTAAAATCTTGGCATATACATTTTATTTTGTAAAGTTTGCAGGAATAGCAGCATCGATATAACGGAATCTATTCTTCAGAAATATGTCATGCTAATTAGCATACTAATGACAATTGTTTTTCCATAATTAATATTTGATGAGAGTTATGACTTTATGAATAAGTTCATTGTCTTCATAGACTTTAAAACATTGGCATAGACCTTTAATTTGTAAAGATTCCTGGATTAGCAGAGACGACACTGTGAAGATTGGTATTTTCTGTAATATTTCATCGCTAATTAACATACTAATGACCATTATTCTTGCATAATTAATATTGGATGAGTGTTATAACTTAATAGATGGTTTCATCATCTACACCCTTAAAACATTGGTATAGAACTTTGATTTGTTAAATTTGCTTGATTAGTAAGGAAGTTATTGAAGAAAAGACATTTTTGTATAATGGCCGTTACAAATTTGCATATCAATGACCATCAAACTTGTATAATTGATTCTTAAATGGTGTGAGTATTCCTTGGTCTTCATAACATGGATTGAGCCACTTAGTTTGCCCTTTTTTGCTTTCTTAAACTTACATTTATTGAAGGTTACTGCTTTAAAACGATCAAAAAATTGCTAATTTGGCGGCCATTTTGTTATGCAAATTAGGAGGTGAAGGACCCGGAATATCGCTTGGGAACCAGTTTTTTCGGAATCGGCATACCTGAAATATGCTAAAAGGATTGGTTCCCGACTTTTACCCCAAAATGCTCGTACCTCTTTAAATAAAGCCATTTTTCAAAAATCCCGCCAGTCTAATTGTTTTTGTTGCCAGGTACAGCCGCTTTTAACATCGGTGCCCGGACGTTGCATAATGCATTTTGCATACCAGTTCGCCAACGACAGTACCTGCCATTGAGTGAGGATACAGCTAACTCCTTGCGTATGCAATACAGTGCGGTGCGTTTGCTGATCATCGATGAGGTAAACATCATTCAACATAACAATTTCATGAAGTTTCAATATCATTAATATATAATATCACTATACGCCTATGATTTTTTATCAAAATACATCTACTCAACATCCAGTGTACTAATTAATTCAGCAATGCTATTTCAACTTTCGCAGCTGGAAACCACTTCATACCATTGCAACATAATGTCATATTTCATTCTTAAAAAACTTCATTTCAACACCCACCTACTTTGGAAAATCTGTTACTTCTTTCGTGTGAGCTATGTTTAAGATTGCTGAATAATCGCAAGTATTTTTGTCTTTTTCTCTCCAGATATCAAGGGTTTCAGCTCAAATGTTGAACACTGTCAACCTTCGTCTGAATCAAATTCTGAAGCCACTCAGCAGTTCCACTACATTCGGCAACATTTCTGTCATTGCTTAGGGTTATTTTTAGAGTAAGGCGCGATATTCACCAAAATGAGTATTTTGGGGTTATCAGCTCCTATCTTTTCCATGTTAAAAAATAGTCAGAATTTTCATTTTGGTGTGCATCATTTCTTTAGCTCAACTTAGTTTCAGTAGAAGTCCAGTGGACAGGTTGACGGGTTGACGGGTTGACAGGTTGACGGGTTGACAGGTTGACGGGTTGACGGGTTGACGGGTTGACGGGTTGACAGGTTGACGGGTTGACGGGTTGACAGGTTGACGGGTTGACAGGTTGACGGGTTGACAGGTTGACGGGTTGACGGGTTGACAGGTTGACGGGTTGACGGGTTGACAGGTTGACGGGTTGACAGGTTGACAACTGTTATGACATCACGGGTTGACAGGTTGACGGGTTGACAGGTTGACGGGTTGACAGGTTGACAGGTTGACAGGTTGACGGGTTGACAACTGTTATGACATCACGGGTTGACGGGTTGACGGGTTGACAGGTTGACGGGTTGACAGGTTGACGGGTTGACAGGTTGACAGGTTGACGGGTTGACAGGTTGACAGGTTGACGGGTTGACGGGTTGACAGGTTGACGGGTTGACAGGTAGATGGGTTGACAGGTAGACGAAAGAAATTAAAATTTAGGAGAAATAATTTTTTGAAAAAATAATTATTTTAAATAAAAAAAATTTGGAAAAAAAAAACAATTGGGGGAAAAGCAAGTTTTGAAAAATTTGATGATAAAAAAAATTTCAGGAAATAAAATTTTGGTAAAAAAACAGGGCCAATAACCAAATAAGTGGTTCCAGTGTGACTCTTTACTCTTAAAAATCATTGCGTCACAAGCGTTGCCATGGCTTCACATGGGAGCTGCCGCTCCCCATATCCCTGCTGAAACGTTTGTTTGATAATGTCACCAATCAAACAACACACTTTATTGTTACAACATGGAACTATTATAACAAAACAATCCAAGTCAGGGTTACTGAGTAACAATATCACGAGCTGTTGTGCGAATTGGTATCACCTCTTTGGTATCACTAAGAAGGACGAGAGTGATATTAATTCACACAACAGTGAGTGTTATTTTACGAAGTGCCCTGATGCTTAGTTGTTTTGTGTTTATCACCTGGTTTTACCTCAAATTTCAGACTACTAAGAGAGACTACTTTCTGCCATTAAAAAAATGTGACGTTACCATGTTGCAACAATGGATATGACGTTACAATCTCATTGTTTTGGTGATTGTTTGGTTTGTGACGTAATCAGGCAGCTGAAATGCTGGTGTTATCATAACAGTTGTTGAAAAATATCGCCCTCGAAGGGACGTATTTTTTACAATGTAATGGGCCCTGATATTTTGACTGTAAATAGTGATATTCACTGCCAAACAGGTGATAATTGGTCCTTACTTTGGACTTGAACAAAAAAAAATGGAAAAAAAAATTCCAGAAAAAAAAATTGTTGAATATAATTTCAGAAAATGGTTTATTGATTAAAAATTAATGGCCATATTCTGGAACCTTTCTACCCTTCGACCTGTCCATGAGCACTTGAATCCACAGATTGGTGGCGTCACATCTTCAGCAGTGATCGTGACGCTACCATCAGAGTGCTGCTGTGGTGACGTTACAAAGCGCTCTTGGACCTGTCGACCTGTCAACCCGTCAACCCGTCAACCCGTCAACCTGTCAACCCGTCAGCCTGTCAACCCATTATATTAAAATCTAAGGGCTTTCTCAATTTGGTGAATATCGCGCCTTTATGGATTTTTACCAGCTCCCTCCAATCCGTGCGTCTTCACTGTTGCGTCAAGACCCAGGAGCCTTAATGCCATCCCTATGGGAACAATTCTCCTTCATCCCATTACACCGCATCATGCGACAAAAAGATGACCTGGACTATGCACTGCTGTTGAACGCGCTGCGAACACGCACAAAAGAAGAACGCCTATTACATTCGATTGACAAACAGTTACAACAGCATTCTGTCACAATTGAGCCAGACCCACTAATTCTGCGCCTCTACGCCACAAATGCTGAAGTTGATCGCTACAATGACCAAATGCTACCCAATTTTGCAGACGTCAACGTCCTGTCAGCCCAGGATACTACCACAAACATGAGAGGTGAAACAACCCTAGAAACAAACCCCATTGCCTTTCATCCATCCTCTGGTTGGTTAATGCACTTTTCAGCTTTTTTGGACAGAACTGAAATGCTCTTAAATGATGCTCAATTAAAGGCAATTGTGGAGTTTTACTCCAAATTTTCGGCATCAGGAGTCTACTAAAACATGTCAGGGGAAAAAAAAAATTTTTTTTCGGGGGGGTCACTGCATCTTTAAATAGGAAAAAATGCTATTTTTAGCTTAAAATCTGATAAAAACACTAAAATAGAGGCCGAGGGATGAATTTTAATAGTAGAAATGCAAATAAGGTGTCAAATGAAAGAAGAGAAATAGCACTATATGATCCTGGAGGCGCTTTTTTGAATTTTGGTCTGATTATTATTTTATTCCCAATAAAGATGCCAAAAATGGCTCAGTTTCAACTAAAACGCCATGGAACAGGGATTAAAATTAAAATTTCAAAAAAGCGCCTGCATCATCTTGTAGCACTGCTTCTCTGCTTTCATTTGACACCTCATTTGCATTTCTACCATTAAAACTCATCCCTCGGCCTTTTTTTGAAGTTTTTCTTCATATTTTAAGCTAAAAATAGCATTTTTACTATAAAAAAAATACAGTAGCCCTCTGAAAAAAAAAATTTTTCCTTGACATATTTTCTTGGAAGCCTTATGCCAAAAATTTGGATGAAATACGCAGAACTGCCTTTAATACCGCAGCATTTGAAGGAATAGCAGTGTAGCCCTCAAAAAGCTCAAAAGTGCATTAACCAACCAGAGTCTGAAGGCTGCATGCTGCCTGCATCACTCTCACTTGCCGCAGGATGTCGTGTCATGGTCATTGCCAACGTCGATGTCAATGGTGAGTCACAACTCTAAAGTTCTAAAGAGATGCGTCATCTGTATTACAGGTGATTTAATTACCACACTATTCTGGTCATCCAGCCCTGACTGTGTGAATCCAATGCATCGCGCTGCTAACTACGTCCTATCTGCCAAGTGTGTGATGTTTTTAGTGATCATATATATAAACCAATCAGATTTGGTAAATGTGATGATGTAGCAAAGTCAATAGCCACTGTAGAATCTCGTACTAATGAAATCGCCTGTAACTCATGACTCTACGTTATTAATCACAAATATTAAAAAGTTGTCGATTTCGTTTACCCTACTGAATTTTGTCAATTATTACATGGATATATGTAACCTTCAGGCCACTTGTAGCAAAAATATGATTAATACAATGATTCAAGCAAACCATAAATGTTCATTCATTCTTTCCCCAGATGGTATTGTCAACAGTGCGCTTGGTACAATTAAGAAGATTTTCGCTGGCACTTCACCACAAGCTCTACCCAAGTACGTCGCTGTGCAATTTGACGATGCTAAAGTTGGCACAGCTCGCAGCAGCAAGCAACCTAACCTCCCTAAAAGGACTGAAACCTTTTGAACTAAGAACTACAATCTTAAGAGCTAAAATACTAAGTGGCAAGCGAGGTGTCGCTCAGTAGGCAGAATTGCATTGCCCTTTTTCTTTGGAGTCATTTAACTTCCCTTCTTCGTTCCTCAATGACAATCAGTGTTACCTTTGCCTTGGGGAAGTAATTCACTCATGGGTATTCAACCACAATTTATCTCAATTCAGTGGCGTATTTAGGGGCCGACCAGATGAACTTTGGCAGGGGGCTATGGATATTTGGTGAAAAAAAAAAAGATTCTTTCCCACTTGACACTGAAAAAAAAAGTTTGTTCGGCACATGGAAATAAAGAAAAAAGTTTGTTTCTACCTGTAGCTGGGGTACCGTTATGATAAAATTTTGATTAAAAAGTTTGTCTTGAGTGCGCATGAGAAAAAAATTGTTCGTCGACGCGTCGCGAACGAAAAAAAAAGTTCGTCTCGGGGGTAAAGTCCATAGCCCCCCCAACTATCGTCTGGTCGGCCTCTTACCTGTTTAGACAAGCGTATGATCTTTGATGGCAAATTGATTGCCTTTTTACCCCGCTAGCTATGTCATAGCCTACGGGGTACTGCAGTCCTCAACGTGACAGGTAGCTGGGGATTTCGTCGAGCATAACTCACTTTGTGTTGCTCATATTTCATTAAAATTTTGCCTGTTATCTTATGTTGTCATGCAGATGGGAATGACAAGTTTCCAGGCATTTCTAACAATTAGATGTGCGTAATTCCATGTTAGTTCAATAAATTTCAGGAAATTTTTCCGCTTGACCCCCTTAGATTCGTCTCAGACATTTCTCAAACTAGCCTTTAGTAGTGTAATACTCGTGTGAATAGTTTCAGCTCAATATCTTGAACAGTTTAGTTTAGAAATATTTTCAAAACAGACTGTTTTTATGGCCTTTTTGTCATATGAAAGTCGCTTTTCAAATGTTAATATTTGGGATTTCATGAAAGATACGACCTTGATTGTTTCCAGACATGATATCTGAGGTCCAGGAAGTGGCTTCTCTCATCTTGATTTATCTCTGCAGGCATTCCAAAAGGCTCTTCCATTTGGCGTAAATTATTGATGCAACTTTTTCAATCAGCTAAAACTCTACAACTGCATTATCTACGAACTTTTTATCTTGACTTTTTAATCTACTGTAGTAGTAAACGTAGTATGGAAAGGACTAGTCATATGAATTAATAAATGGTCTTCTTTCAACTCTGCGTTGAAGGACCACCTACAATCGACTGGCCATCAATGTACCATCAATGAAGTGAAAGTCCTCAGGAAAGAAGACCATTGGTACCGTAGGAAAATCAAAGAAGCCCTCATGATTCAACGCCAACAACCCTCCTTGAATAGAGACCGCGGCCTGGAACTCCCCCCGTATACTCTACGCTCTCGCGAGTCACGTGACGACTCACCCCCCTACAACCAGACCCACTGATGAAGCTGTTGTGACAACAGCGAAAATTATGGACTCTTGTCAAAATCTTCTCCAGAAGGTAAATTCATTGTTCTAATATACATATTAATATGTATGAGCCTTGAGGGACAGTTAAGGAGGATAATATTATGGTTATTTCTGGAATTTCTACCAATTTTGTACAAAATTAACAAGAAAATGTTATGTGTTCAGTTCATTCTGCAGCAGATAATATATATGTCCTACCTCTGCCACAGTGGAAAGCGATAGCTTAACATTTTATTTAACATACCAGATTATTCAAATTCTATACAATGTTTATTTCTCCAGCTGAGGCTTTACATGTTTTGCATGGTATTTTTTGATATTTGAACACTCGCCTATCTACCAGTAAATGCTTTTAGAACCTTTTATGTTGCTGCACACCATGCGACCCCACCCTTGCGCAATTTGAAATTGTCTGATTGTGATTACACTATTCTGGTTACATGTCAGTTGAATATATATAGCTCGTAAAACTACATGACATGCCAACACCGGCAACTCAGAAATATAAGACAATTCAACTTCGAAAGCCTGGACATATTGTTCTACTTGTGAGCTGGGCCACTTAAAAATAGCCTAGAACTGCCTTTTGAAAGATATTTTCCATAAAATTCACTCCTTAGAAAAAGAGACTTGTGAGTGGAATGCCGGTCTATCGAATCTGTCATAGCCTTTGTGACTGGGTCATCACCTCAAAAGGTTGTGTAAAACTATTCAACTCTTAATATGTGGGTGAAATTTTTGTTGGTTGAATGTTCACAGAATAACCTGTGTATTTTCAAGTTGTCTCTTGGAAGTTTATTGCAATTTAACTATTTGTGTTGTAATTGTAATTGTAAATACTCTCAGTCATGCAGTTTCGAAATTTGTGGTGAGCCTTCGACAATAATACAGCTCAGGGCAGCCATAGAAGGGTTCCCATTCCGTAGCATTCTCCAGTGTTAGTGACCGCCAAATGATGATGAATGATCAGAAGACTGGGAGTCTGGTACACACTCTATTCATTCAGGAATGCCCAGGGTCTTTCAGTTGCCCCAGCACAGAAAACTTGATACAACCCACCCCTCATTTAATATCCCAAGGGACTCGGACCAAATTGAGCTCCAGAAGTGGGACACTGGGAGTCGAACCCACGACCTCACAGCCAGACTGGTGTCACGAACAAGCACCTTAAACCATAAGGCCCCTGGGAACTCTTGTGTTTACACTATCTCTGTTACATGTGAGTTGAATAGGGACAATAAAGATGACATGACCAAGAATTACCAATTAATAAATATAAGACAATTCAACTCATCAAAAAAACCTGAACTAATTGAATTACATGTTAGTTGAGTATTTGAAAACTGGTTTCTGCCTCCACAATTTGCAGAAAATTCTAATCCCTCTGCTCAGATAGTGTTTGACACTTGTGAGTTGAGCTTGGATCTATAGTTTAGCCTCAATGGCATTGAATCCTCACCTGAGTAAGTAGAATTTACTGTTATGTAGATAGAATAGTCTGTGCAATTTGAAGTCAGCCAGCAGTTCATGACAATTCAACTCGTTATGCTTACACTATGTCTGTTACATGTGAGTTGAATAGGAACAATAAATATGGCACTACCAAGAATTGCCAACTCATAAGTATGAGACCATTCAACTCATAAAGCCTGGACTAATTGAATTACTTGTCAGTTGAGTTCCTGTAACCTGGCCCCTGCTTTTAGCAGTGTTGTCTGTTACATGTGAGTTGAATAGGGACTAGAAAGATGACATGAACAAGAATCACAGAATGTCTCTTGATTGTAAGTAGAATGTACTATCAAGCAGATAGAGTAGTCTGTGCAATTTGAAGTTGCCCAGCAGTTCATGACAATTCAACTCGTTATGCTTACACTATGTCTGTTACATGTGAGTTGAATAGGAACAATAAATATGGCACTACCAAGAATTGCCAACTCATAAGTATGAGACCATTCAACTCTTAAAGCCTGGACTAATTGAATTACTTGTCAGTTGAGTTCCTATAATCTGGCCCCTGCTTTTAGCAGTGTTGTCTGTTACATGTGAGTTGAATAGGGACTATAAAGATGACATGAACAAGAATCACACAATGTCTCTTGATTGTAAGTAGAATGTACTATCATGCAGATAGAGTAGTCTGTGCAATTTGAAGTTGCCCAGCAGTTCATGACAATTCAACTCGTTATGCTTACACTATGTCTGTTACATGTGAGTTGAATAGGAACAATAAATATGGCACTACCAAGAATTGCCAACTCATAAGTATGAGACCATTCAACTCTTAAAGCCTGGACTAATTGAATTACTTGTCAGTTGAGTTCCTGTAACCTGGTCCCTGCTTTTAGCAGTGTTGTCTGTTACATGTGAGTTGAATAGGGACTATAAAGATGACATGAACAAGAATCACAGAATGTCTCTTGATTGTAAGTAGAATGTACTTCATGCAGATAGAGTAGTCTGTGCAATTTGAAGTTGCCCAGCAGTTCATGACAATTCAACTCGTTATGCTTACACTATGTCTGTTACATGTGAGTTGAATAGGAACAATAACTATGGCGTTACCAGGAATTTCCAACTCATAAGTATGAGACAATTCAACTCTTAGACCCTGGACTAATTGAATTACTTGTCAGTTGAGTTCCTGAAGTCTTGCCCCTGCTTTTAGCTGGTTCTGATTAGATTAGATTAGATTAGATTTATTGTTTTCAAAATGCAAAAAACATATATATATATGAATACTTCAGGATTAGTGGCAAATTGCAGTTTGATGGAGATGCACCCGAGCGACCTTTATGCAGTAATCAAAAAGGCCTCATTACACAATTATGCAGATGATAATTCGATATCGGTGATAGCATCTAGTAGGAGAGAACTCGTTGAAACTCTGCACCATGAATCACTTGAGGCGGTGCAATGGTTCAAGGATAATATGAACGAGGCCAATGCCTCAAAATTTCAAGCGCTTGTCATCAACACGAAGGAGCCCATCACGTTTAACATCGGTGGTGAAGAAATATTATCTGAGGAACATGTCAAACTCTTAGGAGTCACATTAGATGACAAATTAAACTTTAAAGATCATGTGAATACTTTATGCAAGAAAGCAGGCGCCCAGTTGCGGGTCCTGCAAAGACTTTCAAATTGTCTAGATGAACAGTCTAAAATGCTTATCTTCAGAAGCTTTATTTTATCTCATTTTACATATTGTTGCCTCGTGTGGCACTTTTGTGGAACTGTTGCGTCTAACAAGCTGGAGAAAATACAATTCAAAGCCTTGAAGTTTGTTTTTGGCGATCATACGTCCGGCTATGAAGACCTTTTAGCTAGGGCTGGTCTGCCAACCCTTGAGGTGGCTAGATCACGCCTGATTTTAGTTCACGTTTTTAAATGTATAAACAAGCTTACTCCTTCTTTCATGTGGGATATGTACACTCCTCGCCATGTAAACTACAACTTACGGAATAGAAATACACTCAACAGGACTCACTGTCGAACCGTAAGACATGGTGTGCAATCAATATCGCACTACGGAACAAAGCTATGGAACTCATTACCTCCAAATTTAAAGCTTTGCGAGAACATCAAAGACTTCAAACAAAACTTGAAGAACTGGACTCCAGTACAGTGCAGATGTCGCCTGTGTGCATGAATATCTCTTGTAATTTTAAAACTCTGTGATTTTAAGACTCTGTGATTTTAAAAATTTTACATTTTACAAATTTTATTGGACAATCTTACCTAATGGACACTTAGTTTGTATTTCCAATTTCCCTGTATATATATATTTTTACTATTTATATTATTATTTACATGTTATCTTCTGCATAGACAGCCGGTGAAATTAGCCTTTGGCTAGTGTTGATTTTTGCGTGTAAAACTGGCTATAAATAAAAGTATTGATTGATATTGATTGATTGTGCCAAAAACTGAAATCTGTGTATGACACTGATGTTGATTCTCAAGCAGTCTCCAGGTTAATACATCAGTTCTTAAGCAGCCTTCGCTCTTGGAAAGTTGGGGTAGAAAGTTTCTGGTCATTTGCCCATCATAAATTTACCTATCCAAATTCATGATAACTTGATACTTGGTCACACAAATATTCGAAGTATTCTTGCTCGTGTTTCAAATTCAACTTCATCATATGAAACGTACGTTTTGAAAATTGACCTTTTAAGGTGTTATCTACTTTCACATGATTATGATATCTTTGGTGTCTCTGAGTCATGGATTGATCAAGGAGTTTTGAACTCGGAATTGCTCATCTCTGGTTACCTTCCTCCTTTTCGTAAGGACAGAACTAGGCACTCTGGTGGCTGTCTGGTGTATGTTTCTGAAAACTTGTTTGCTAAACCACGCCCTGATTTAGAACCACAGTTATCTGAAATAGTCTGTGTAGAACTAAGACTGTCTGACTTGAAATTGTTAATATGTAATGTATATAGAGCACCTGACTTTGACATCACAACCTTCTGTAATGATCTTGAAACTATTATTGACACTGCATCAACTGAGGGTCTTGGTGTCATGATTATGGGTGATTTTAATTGCAGAAATGTTGAATTTTGGGCAGAAGATCACACAACTCCTGATGGTAGAGCCTTATCATTTTTTATGACGAGCCACAATTTGACTGAACTGATACATGAACCTACTCGCTCAACGATACACTCTAGTTCTTGTATTGACTTAATATTTACAGACAAGCCAGAACACATCTTGTCTAGTGGGACTCACAGCCAAATTGAAAATTGTGATCACAACATTATCTACACTGTATTAAAAAACTCTTTTAACAAAAGGAAGTCTTATGTTAGAAAGGTATGGAACTTTAAAAATGGAAATTATGACCGCTTGAGGTTTGCAGTTCTAAATGCTGATTGGCAGACATGTTTTGCTTCTAATGATGTTGACATTATCACAAAAAATTGGATGAAGCTATTTCTATCTATTGTAGAGGACAACATTCCTCACCATTTGGTACAAATTCGACCAAATGATAAGTCATTTATGAATTCTAACATAAGGCTACTTCTTAGAAAGAAAGAGCGTCTTCGGTCAAAGTTTAAGCAAACAGGCAACCACCATGATTATGTTAATTATCAGGCATCTCGAAGAGAAGTTGTACGAGAAGTTTGTTCAGCAAAAATGCAAATTGCTCAAACCCTTTCAAATGTTACCAATGCAAGCACTTGGTGGCAAGTGGCCAGGAAATGTAGTTCAGTTAGTACACCTCAATCAATTTCTGCATTGAAGGATGGTCATAAACTTATTACTGACAATGCTGAAAAAGCTGAATTTTGTAATAAACACTTCATTAGTCAATCATCTCTTGATACCTCCTCTATACCACTGTTAGACAATCCTGCCATTCCAACCATATGTATAAGTGATAAAACTATTCTACCCTATGAAGTATATGGTGTCCTTAGCAAGCTTGATGTTTCAAAGGCAGCTGGACCTGATGAAATTGGTAACTTTATCTTAAAAGAAGTAGCATTGCCTCTTGCTGAACCTCTTTGTAAATTATTTAACTTTTCCCTTAGCAAAGGTATTTTTCCCAATGTTTGGAAAATTGCAAATGTTTTGCCTTTGTTTAAAAAGGGCGACCCCTCTTTGTGTACTAATTACAGACCTATATCCTTGCTACCGTGTATTGCAAAAGTTTTTGAAAAATTAATGTTTTGTCACATTTTTGGTTTTCTTAAAGAAAATCATTTACTAAATAGACAGCAGTCAGGGTTTATACCCAATGATAGTGCTATAAACCAGATGACTTATATTCTTGAAAAGCTTTACAGGTCTCTCGATATAAATGAGGATGTTATTGCCGTATTTCTTGATCTTGCTAAGGCTTTTGATAAAGTTTGGCATAGAGGCCTCTTGTTTAAACTTAAAAATATTGGTATTACAGGAAATATTTTCAAATGGCTTGAGTCCTACTTGACGGGTCGTAAGCAATGTGTCACTATAACAGGTAATAAGTCATCCTTGATGGAAATACCAGCTGGTGTCCCTCAAGGTTCTGTGTTGGGACCATTATTATTTCTCGTTTTTATCAATGACATAACTGATGGTCTTTCAAGCAATGCTTATCTTTTTGCAGATGACACTTGCATGTTCCAACCTGTCACGACAAACATACAATTGACTGCAAATCGTGTAAATGATGATCTCCAAAAGGTGAAACGCTGGGCTGACAAATGGCTAGTGACCATTAATGTAGACAAAACAGTCTACATGATTTTTAAAAGGGGTCGAGTAAGGCCATTAGTTAATTTGATAAAACTAGGAGACACCTACTTGAAACAGGTGGAATGCCATTCCCACTTGGGTATGAATCTCCAAAGTGACCTCTCTTGGGAAAAGCATATATTGAGCATTATTGGCAAAGCAAATAGGCGTTTGGGTCTACTAAAGCAATATAAGTACACTGCCTCGAGGGGTGCACTTGAAAGATGCTATCTGACTTTTGTCAGACCGCTCCTTGAATATGGCAATATATTTTTTGATAGTTGTACCAAGGAGCTGTCTGACAAACTTGAGGCTGTACAGTTGGAGGCTGCAAGAACTGTGACTGGGGCGAAGAGATATACCTCCCGTGAAGCTCTTTATAAAGAACTGGGATGGATCTCATTGGAACATCGGAGAAACCTTCACAAACTACAGAAACTTTACTACATCTATCAGGGATTAAGTCAAGAATACCTGAACGATGTTATTAATACTCTTCGCCCCACTCACGGTTATGCTACCCGAGGGATGGACCAATTTTACTTAAATTTACCTCAAATGCATAAAGAACTGTACAAAAAGAGTTTTTTGCCATCATCAGTTATGTTGTGGAATGGTCTTCATGCCAATGTAAAGAATTCAACAAGTCTGCTATCTTTTAAACTTAAATTAAAAAAAATATTCCAACAGCCACCAGAGTTCTTTCCCCCTGGGTTGTCCAGAAAAGATGAAGTTATATTAGCACAACTTCGACTCGGCTTTTCCAACTTAAATTCTCACTTGTTCAGCAAAGGTTGTATTACTTCAGCACAGTGCAGTTGTCAGCAAAATGATGAAACAATTCATCATTACTTTTTTGTGTGCCCAAAGTATCAAGTTATCAGAGAAACCCTTATGAATGAATTAGGGATTTGCTTCATGAAAATGCAATTTCCACTGAACTATTGTTATATGGTAGTAACGAACTTGAACCTAATGTTAATATAAATATAATAATGAGTACTTTAAATTATATTAATGCCCCACAATCGATTCTAAATGATAACTGCAACCCACTGAGCCTGTAATTGAGCCCTTGGCTCGTTGGTAAAGTGACTAATAAATATGTTTAAACCAAATTTGGACATGATAAGGATGTCAAATGAAGTTGACCGACTTTCAGGTCGTCAACTACTCTTTCCTCCTGTTTTCACCCCTCCTCCATGCTATTCTCTATATAATTTTCATTTAAACCCCCATCATATCTATGATAAACACCTGTAAAGGGTTGAAAACAAGTCGGTCAGTTAATTTATGAGGGGTAGACAGCCCTTATCAAACTTTTGATCTGTCTGAACCTAGTACCCCATAAGTTTCAAGAGCGAAGGCTGCCTAAGAACTGCTGTAAGCTGTCAAATACAAGGAAAATGCAAAAATGTTATGTAATATTCTGTTGAAAAATTTATTGATAATATATATTCAAATGATTTCAACTCCAGTCACCTGCAACAAAATTTTACCCTATGGGCACATCTACGTTGTAGCAATGTTGCAACAATGTCACCCTGTTCGTCAAATGACGTAGAATTGTATGGTAGAAATTATGTTGTCACAACATTGTGAAGCAACATCAAAGATATGACGTTAGCATGCGCCGTTGTGGCGAAGTTTTCACAACATTGTGAGGCAATGTCAATGGTTCAATGTCAGCTTGCGACGTTGTGGCAATGTTGTATAAAAAAACCCCGACGTCGTGTTCACGTTGTGGTGACATAATCTCTACCATACATACCTACGTGACCAACAGACCAGTTCTCCACCAATTAGCAACGTCGGGGTTTATCTCGTGTGCCCATTGATTTGATGTGATGCTAATGACAGCGTGATGCTAATGATAATTTGGGTAAAAATCTTGGTAGGAACCAGTGCAAAACTTGCAGTATGGCAATATGTGCTTGCAATGACCTCATGAACACCAGGAACATGTTCATAATGATTCTGGCCCAGAAATATGCAGTCGAAATAGAGCAGCAAGGTGTTTGCTAATGACAAATTGAGATAGGACAAATACCATGCCCACAGAAATACTCTGATATTTTGGTTTACATAAATGATACAGAGCTATACAGATAGTGCAGTTATTTTCTGATGCTAATGACGCAATATTAGAGACATTGACACAACAACCTCCTGCTCTGATACGGAACTGGCCACTTCAATGCTATTTTTGAAGAAAATAAAAATATTCTGCCACATATTTTTTGCATTATAAGTTATGCTAATTTCGTTGTCTATGGCAAATGACAACAAGAGGTCCTGCATGTGCCTTCCTGCCATCAAGAATTATTGTTTAACACTGGAGACAAGAATTTCAGACTTAGCAAATTTTGACCCACAATGAAATCCTTTACCCCTTGTTTAAAGAACAGTTATTGCAGATAGGTAAACCTGTCCCTATCTATCCATAGCTAAGTTTAGCTTCCAAAAGCTATGGATATATTTTAAATGAGGGGTCACTTTTATAAATTTGTACTGTATCTTTGAACAGCTCACAGAGATATCACAGTGAGAGTCAAATTGTTGACTGGGTGGGCCAATGCTTGATTTGACATGAAATGACCCTGGAATAATTTTGCTATATTAAATAATGCTCATGGTTTTTAGAATTTCAAGGCCTACATTTTAAAGGGAAATGATACAGTTTTAACAACAGTGCCCCGTAGTGTTAATGAAATTTGAGAAAATAAGCACTTTTTTCTCTACAAACATTCCAAAACAATTCAGTTAAAACTGCAGAAACTTCCAAGAAAAATTGAATTCTAAACTTTTTTCCGCAAATTTTTTGACATGACCCCCCCCCCCCATTGATGGACCCAACCACTGCTTACTACGGGCTGTAGTAAAGAACCCTTTTTTTAAACTAAAATTGCTATTTCATATCTCAGCTTGAATATTACCAAGTTTTAATACTTTTTCATAGGTATTTTTCATTTTATATGCCCACAGATTTCAAAAACATGATTTTCCCTATGTTTTCAATTATTTTCCAAAGACAAATTGGGGTGCGGTTAAGTGTAAGTAGTTCTTTAGAAGTGCTGGTGACCCCCTGTTTTCATTTTTTCCCTGTATTCCTAATAGTCTCAGCATGAGTATCACAAAATTTCATTCACTTTTCATGGTTGGTTCTGAACTGTATATCTGTATCATTTCCCTTTAAAGTTGAATCCCACATTTGGCAAGAAATCTAAAATCCATGAGATCTTCATGAAACTTTGTCAAAAAGTTCTTCAAAAAGAAAGGTTTCCAACACAAAATAAATCAGGTGGGCTATCCAACCTAATTTTCGAACTATGATCTTTTCAAAATCTTATGTCATTACATTAGATACTAAAAAAAATGTGGGATTTATAACGAAAAGCAGCGTCACTCGAACAATATCCAAGAGATATTTATGAAAAATTTAAGGAATATAGCTGAAAATATACTTTATTGAAAAACAAGTTTTGAAGGGGAGTAACAAATGTTTTTTGAGAGTTACGTGGTGTACAATATGAGAAAATTATGAAAAACAGTTCAACAAAAATAAGTCCCCCTTAAAATAAACTTGAATATCTCAAAGATTCCTTCTCCGATTTTTATGAAAGTTGGATTAGATTATAGGCCTGTATATCGTCCCAAAATGTGTGTATTTATAGTTTAGTGCCATTATTCCTGGCTGAGCCAGCAGCCTTCGAGTGAGCCTACCCCTCTTTTCAAAAACCTGTGGCTTTTTGTTGAACTATTTAGTTACGCGGAGTAGAATAGGTGAAGCAGCTGTATTCTGTGGGATTCAACTTTAAAATCTGACGAAATTGTTTTGCAGTTGCATGTGCGAAATATCTACTGAAATTTGATACAACTTAAAATAATTTTCTATTGACAGAATAGATTTGAGGAATTTCACAGTAACTCGATTAGGAACATGGCCAACAATGCTGAGATGGAGAAGGGGAACATGACCAATTTCTATAAGGAATTGGTTCAGAACACGACCAAAATTGCCGAGAAAGATAGACACGCCATGTGGGAATTCCACCTGAGATTGCTTAAGAACGTGACTGTCACTGCCAAGAATGAGAAAAAGGCGCTCATTGAACAGTACCAAAATCAAACAAAGAACAGGGCCTTAGATAACCCGAATGAGAAAAAGTCAAACACAAGAAGATCCCTCGAAGTTGTTGCAAGTAGACAGAACAAAGCAATAGAATTATCCACCACTGTGTCAGACTACACCCCTCAGTCTTCTCTCTCTGCACAACGTGAACACCTAGACCCTCCTGCATCACATCTGAAACATTACGATGAGTGGGACTTTCCGAAGTTTGGCAAAAGAAGAGAAATTTGGGATTTTTTGTGTATGACTCATCAACACTTATGTTACGGGTATCGTGATATCATTCACAAGGATATAAAGGAAGCAAAATTGATCATGGATTATCTCTGTGTACCGGCCTGGACTGGGATCATGGTATGTTGAGATTTATTTTAGTCTTATTATCCCTTCATTTAGAAGTAAGCAAGAGTGTAAATTTAGGGATGAAGGCCCAAGCTTGATTGGCGAATTTCCCCCAACAAGCTTTTATAATATTTTGAAAGGGAGAGGAAGATATGGCCAACCAGGAAGAGGTTATGCTGGAGTGGAGGTGGAGGTTGGAAATGGCAAAGGAGGCACCCGTGGGTTGTTAGGACGGATCTGAAAAATATGTCATTTACTTAGTGTAGACCCCGAAGTCCGCCAGAGTTAAAACTCTTGACTTGCTTGGCAAGAACTTCAGCTGACCAGTCAGCTAAGTCACCAAACTCTCACTTCACTTGACTTTGAACAACTAACTCCAGCTGACTTCTGCAATTTCTAAGGGTCAGTGGCGTAGCCAGGGGGGGGGCAAGGTGGGGCAATTGCCCCACCTCTGGCTACTCTTGCCCCCCCCCCTCTTGCCCCCCCCTCTTGGCCCCCCCCCCTCTGGCTCTGGAGTAAAAAAATATAATTAGCATGAAATTTCCAGTGCATGACGGAGTTTACTATTCTGCTAAGATTGCCCTCTTCCAAATAGTGTTTCAAATGCCAACCTAATTATTTAGTGGGCCAAGCGACTGGCGGAGATGAAAAAAATGCAGAGCCTCGAAACAACATCTGGACTCTCCCGAATTTGTCAAATTATTCAAGCAAACAAAGGCCATGGGCCTACAAGCTCTGTAATATCGCAATGACGATCCCAGTGACCAGTGCTTTTTCTGCCATGAAGAGAATAAAAACCTTTGTGTGAAAATCAATGGCAGATGAAGAGGCTCTCAAACTCATATTGAACGACAAACGTCAAATGTATTTTATTTGGATGAGTTTGGAGACATATTTGCAAACAGTCAGAACAAAAGAAGGATAATGCTTCTTCAACTTATATTAGAGACTGAGGTTGCTACATTCCATTTAGCAATAATTCTATGTGAAATTTAGTGTTTCTATTGTTTTTACACAGCTCTGTTCTAATGAAGGATCAAGAGAGTTTTTTGTTGTTATATATATGACACTAATAACATTCCGATATAATTATATTTACAAATAGCTTTTCGGCCTAGTCTAACGTAAAATGCAATTTTTCTTTTCTAGTGTGACCATTGCTGAGATGATGATTGTTATTTCATGAGAATTTGACTTTTCTGTTTCTTATTCAAGGCTGAAAGAAGATTTACATTGTGATAACGAATTCCTGTTTGATAAAGATGTAACTTTTCTGATGTTTTCTTTGAGTTTTGCCATTTAAGGATCCAATCACCTACATTCAATATTTAGTGACATTCAATAAAGCAAATTTAAGTGAGATATGATAAATACTTTGACGTTTAGCAGCAAAATATCTAATGCCTTGAAATTACATGCAAATACAACACATAATTAAATTCATGCACTTCATGTTCAATTTAACATGTCTGGTGATGGCGAAAATAACCATTGTGGGAGTATTTACTTGCTGGTCATGAGTACCTACATCAAATCAGTTCAATTCAAAAGGACCAAAAAGGATGAGTAACTGCAGCGTTAATTTTCCATAGCAGTCTTTCGGGTTGCCTTTTAAATTACTCTGTCATCCAATAGATAGAGCAATCAGGGCCGTATTAGCGGATTTCTGGGCCCCGGGCAAACTGTTTCTAATGGGCCCCGGGCAAACTGTTTCTAATTGACCAAAACGTTCTCAATTCTGAAAAGCACATTCTTGCGCCAGTTACCCAACGCACTTTCTTTCCTGTCACAACTCCATTCAGCTTCATCATGGGCCCCCCTGAGGTCATGGGCCCGGGCAAATGCCCCGTTTGCCCATAGGTTAATATGGCCCTGAGAGCAATCTGGCTATATGTAAGACTCATGATACCTAGTGGACAGCATCACTGCTCGTTCATTGGCTCTGATGGCCGAGATGTAATCTTCCGCTAATATTGTTATTTTAAAATCAATTTTGTATAGAAATTCATTAAACATCAAAATGAAGACATTTAACAGATAAAAACAGAAGTAAAAATAAAAGTTTAACAATAAAAGTTTGTGCGCTTGGCACATAGCCTACAGTACCTCAACAAAAGTGGTTAAGAAATGCATAGAAAATCTCTCATCTCCATTGCAACAATGTAGTAATTCGTCTGGATCAGAAAAATAATTATGCTGAGTGAGTGCCTTTGTCAGGGAGGTGTACTTGTACGTGTAGGCTATTAGATTTCAAGAGAAAAAGATCCACATATTGAATCTTCAGATTCTCCTTGTTTGATCTTTCAGTACATCATCACTGGCTTGGTGGGACTGAGGATGATGGCATCAAAGAAACCAATGGAGTACTTGCAAGTGGTAAGTCATTGAACAACTACAGAAGTGTTATAAGTATTGTTCACTGTAAAATCGGAAGCACTGATTCAGCTCAATTGATTGAGTGAGATGGTTGCACAAATTGAGTGAGCTAACATAGATTAATGTTTTAAGCTGAGATAACTCAAAATACCGAGCTGAGATAGCTGAAAATACTAAGCTATGTTGACTAAGGTATTCAAGCTGAGAAAACTCATAACAATGAGCTGTGTTGACTTACAGCTCAAAATATTGAGTTTTGTTGACTTATTGATCCAAGCTGACACAACTCAAAATTTTCAGCTGTGTTGACATATTTTTAGCTGTTTTTGATTTATATTTGTGTGACCTGTCTTATAAAGTTATTTATGAATATGGTGTAATCCCAAAATATTGGTTGATCTCTCAAGGGGATCCACCTGATCCAGTATGCTACATTTTAGCACACCATGGACAGGCCCAAGATGCATTCAACAAAGACCATTGCATCACAAGGATATGTAAAAATTAATTTCTTGTGAATAAATCCCTATGGCCTGTGGCTCATCTCAGTTGGTAAACAGTGCTAGAAGCCTATATTTGAACACACTCTGACTTGGAAATGTTGGTTGACGTGTGAAAGCATGCATCTAATTACTCCCACAAATTAATTTAAGAGAGATACAAATAAAAGAGTAACCAGCTAAAGTGGTGTGCTACTAATTTTTTCTCTGGGATAGTGTAATATAAATGTTATTTTTTCTTGTAAGTAAATAATTATTTAAAACTAAATGCAGTCTTATGAGAAGTGCTTGTTATAGATGGCGCTATATGTGGCATGACTGAGATGTCAAGCTGTCTGCAACAACTGAAGCTTTCATGTTTTCACAGCTTAATGTCATGATTCGTTTGGACAACTTACAGCATTGAGCTATCATACCTTGACAACTTATAGGATTGAGCTATCATAGCTTGAAAATTATTAACATTCTCAGACAGCTCAAATTATTGCTTCAACACAGTTTTCAAATTTTACAGTGTTTTAAACTTGACAATAGCTTATTACCTGCATATTTTATTGAAAATGATTTGTATAAACAATGGGCTGCATAGCAGCAAACCTTCAGCGAAAAAACAACATTTTAAAAGACACCGTTACACCATAAACGTGATGTGAATCACATTGCATGTAGTATTTACAATAGTGGCCCGATCTTGGTCTGAAATTATCTATATGGCGGCAATTATGGCCCGCCATAATTATGCCCGCCTGCATGCCAGGGTATGTTGAACGATGGAAAGACTTTACTAGACCAATAAACACATAATATGGATCAGTTTCATGCACAAACAAAGAATAATGAGACATAATTTAAGGTTTTACAACATTATGCAATAAAAATGCCGCATCTCATATCACAGGCAAAAACAATGTGATTCGTGATTCGTGTATGCTTTGACTTGGTCAAGCAGTCCACTCATTAACTATAACAAGGTATGACAGTTCAACCATGCTAGCAGACGAAAGTGGGTTGAGTCAGTTGTAGAATACCTTTAAATTCACACTTTTCACAAAGAAGACACCCAGATGATGATTTCACTACTTTCTTTTCTACATTTTCTAGATATTCAACATACCTGGAAGTGCTGACAGGTTTTTTAAACACCAAAATTAAGCATGAAATTAATCCAAAATCCAAGTTCCAGATTGAACTGGCACGGAAGTGAAGTGTTGTAGCAGCCACAGCAACAATAACAAAAACATGTCAAGTTAATTGTTGAATCTTAAATAAAAATTTCACTTACAAAAGTTGCAGAACAAAAAGTTTATGGTGTTGCACAATTTTCAGCTTAAATGGATGAATGTAGAAGTGTATAGAAGAGTTATAAAAGTCGAAGTGAGGGCATTCATGCATGTCAGGATAAATGAGAAGTTTTCAAATATTAGTAAAATTCAGTTCAGACGGACAAAAGAACAGCTGATTGATTCTGCTGCTATAATTATAAAGCTGACAAAACAAACTTGAGGGCAACTGAAACTGTGGAAAACAGTGATATGTTTCACAAGATTTTTAGTCTGTATACGTGTTGTTCATTCAACAGATTACTACATATTGAATTGTCCACACACATTTCTTGGATGTCTTGAAAATCGTTGATTTTACATGGATGTATAAGTTTTACTTCTACTCAAGTGATATAAATAGCAATTGGAGCATACCAGCAATCTCCGAACATCAACTTTCGGACTCCAGAACTCAGGATAAGTGACTTTTGGGCATTTTTAAATTTCAAATTTGGCCATTTCCCCTATTTTCGTCCAGGGATTTAGGAGGAGGAGGGGGGTCAAAGCTGCCCAAGTGTGACCAAAGACTTTGAAGAATACATAGCCAAAGTGTGATACACTGTGAAAGACACTGTTAAGGAATTTGCTACTGATCACGCAAACAAACAATGGCCAACAACAGGACTAATGGTGCAGAGAAGTACTGTGTTGAAAAATGTAAATACAAAGGTGTCCACAAGGTCAATGACTCCACAGATATGCTTCGTTGTTGTCTATGTGCCAGCTGGTTCCATACTGAATGCATGGGGATGACCAAAGATGATCCTATTGGAGTATGGCCCTGTCTTAAATGCAGGAATATGTTCAGTGAAGTTCAGAAAATTTCGTCTTTACTTGAGGTCCACAAAGTTGCTATTGAAACCCTGGGCAACAGCAACAACTACCTGCAGAAGTCCCTTGAAGAGTGCAAGAAAGCCCTGACAGATAAAACTGCAGAATGTGATCAAATGAAAGATGAAATAGCTGCTTTGAAGATCAGTGTAGGAGTCCACAAAGCAGAAGCAAACAGAAATGCATGGATAGGATTCCGTGACAAGAAGTCGGTTTTTTGTTGGTGACTCTTTACTTTGTGACATTGATGAGAGTAAATTGTCAAATACGAAAGTTATATCCATGTCTGGTGCGAAAATAAAAGATGTGACCGAACATTTCAAGAATGATGACTCGCGCTACAGCACAGTCTATCTGTGCATGGGCACAAATGACTGCAGCGTACCTGATGTTGACATTGGAAAAACTGCATCTGCTTATAAGGACCTTGTGTCATCCCTTGGTGATAAAGTTAGCAGTGCCTCCGAAATAGTTATTTCTAGTATTCCACCTAGAACAGATAACGAAAAGAGTCAAGAGAAAGTTGATGCCCTCAATGCAGCACTTGTCACTGTGGCTAATGAAACTGGTGCTACTTATGTTGATCATGGAGTCAATTTCCGTCTCCAATGTGGAGATGTCAACGATGGGTACCTGACGAATGATGGCCTCCATCTTTCCAGAATTGGTTCCACTCGATTGGTAAAGAATATGAAGATCCCAATTAAAGTCCAACACCAAAGTGATGTAACAAGATCTCCAAATGGTACCCCATCAGGACGTTCTAATAGCACTGGTTACAGAGGCCCGAAGAAGCGTGATGACAACAACTTCCGAAACCGTGGGTGCTACAACTGTGGAGAGAGCAACCATACCTCGAACAGCTGTAGATACGGTTCTAGTATCCAGTGCTACTCATGCAAGCGGTATGGCCATAAATCCAAGCACTGCTGGAACTCCCGACAATAGGATGCAGGCCAGGATGAGTGTGTCGACCCAACAGTTGATGACAACTTACCCACAATTTCCAATGGTTCCAGGAATCGTGATAGGAGGTTTCGACTTGCATGTCTCAATGTGAGAAGTCTCTACCCCAAAGTCGCTCAAGTCCATCATATAATAAAACACCACCGACTGGATATACTTGGTCTTAATGAAACATGGTTGTCTAGTGATGTGTATGACCATGAACTGTCAATTCCTGGATATGATATTATCAGAAATGACAGAAATCGCAGAGGAGGTGGTGTGTGTCTGTTCATCAGTAAAGATGTTAAATATGAAGTGATCGAGGATGTGAAAGCTGATCCAGTTGAAAGTGTTTGGATCAGAGTGAATTTTGGAAAGCAAGTTGTCGACCTTGGTGTGATGTATCGACCCCCCTCTGCCAGCACATCGTATTTTGACGGTATGCTGGACCAAATGGAGAGGGTGCAGTCTTTCAACAATAAAGTGATTCTCATGGGTGATCTCAATTTTGACTACACGTTTGATGCTGATCTTGCTGAAAATCCAGTCCATAATATGGAAGCCATGTATGAAATGAAACCGCTCGTAGAATCACCTACAAGAACAACCACAAGCTCTTCAACCCTTATTGATGTCATATTGACAAGCTGTCCGGAGGATCATGTGTCGACTAGAGTGATTGACGTATCTCTCAGTGATCATTCGTTGGTCCTGACGGAACTTAAAACGAGTGTGGACAAGAAATGTGGACATAATACTGTAACTTTTAGAGATTTTAAAAAGTTTGATGCAAAATTGTTTTTACGTGATGTGCAAATGTGCCCTGAAATGACTGGTTTTAACTCTGATCGAGATCTTAATGAAAAATGGCAGTGTTTTAAAAAAGCTTTTATTTCTATATGTGATATTCATGCTCCAATGTGTACTCGTAGATTAAAACGTAGACACAATCCATGGATTGATGCTAACATTGTCAGTATGATGTACCATAGGGACTATGTCAAGCGTAAAGCTGTCCAAAGTAAAGATGATGTCATGTTCGATGAATACAAAAGGTTGAGAAATGATGTTACCCTTAAAATTAGACAAGCCAAGAAGTTTTATTATGATAATGAGTTAAATGTTAATGCTGGTAACCCTAGTAAAATTTGGAAAACAATCAGTAAAATTACTAAGGGTAATAACTTTGATGATAGTCCAAGTGATATTAGTGCTAATGATTTTAATGAATATTTTGCTACGATTGGTGAAAAGGTTTCTTTTATGTCTAATGATGATGGATAATCCATTCCTTGGAAAGGTCCGGTTAGTAATATATTATTTAAATTTAATCCTGTAAATGGTACTAATGTTGAAAAACGGTTGAATAAGCTTGGAATGAACAGCAATACTGATGTA
Organism: Platynereis dumerilii; assembly: GCA_026936325.1. Classification (NCBI taxonomy): domain Eukaryota; kingdom Metazoa; phylum Annelida; class Polychaeta; order Phyllodocida; family Nereididae; genus Platynereis; species Platynereis dumerilii. Next base: position 359,921 of record JAPTHN010000130.1, read on the forward strand.
TTAGGTATGGATGCTAAATTGCTTTGTATAAGCTCATCTGTAATTGCTCCTGTTATTACTGCTTTTATTAATGCTTCGATTGAGAATAACACTGTGCCTAATGATTGGAAGTTTGCTCGTGTGAGTCCTATTTTTAAAGGTAAAGGAAGTAAGAAAGATAAAGGTAACTATAGACCAATTTCTGTTATTCCGCATGTTGCGAAGATATTTGAAAGGGAAATTCAGGTTCAATTATTGTCACATCTTGTAGATAATGAGTTTATTTCCATTGATCAGTCAGCCTATAGACCTTACCATAACACACAAACATGTTTACATCGGGTAATTGATGATTGGCTCGAGAATAATGGTGACAAAGTGTTTACTGGTGTTTGTCTACTTGACATAAAAAAATGCTTCGATTCTATTAATCACACTGTTTTATTGGAGAAGCTATCATGTTATGGTATAAGAGGTGATGAGTTAGAATTTTTTAAGTCCTACCTTAATAATAGAATACAAGTCGTGTCATGTAATAGTGTTGTTTCAGAAAAAAGAAGTGTAAATACTGGTGTTCCGCAGGGCTCAGTCCTCGGGCCGATACTTTTTATCATATTTATTAATGATATCAGCCAACATATCCATCTTGGCACCGCTAATCTTTATGCAGATGATTGTCTTATTTATTGTACTGGTGATAATTTAAATGATGTTAACCAAACTCTTCAAAAATGTATTGATGAAGTTGCTAATTGGTATAACCGAAACAAGCTTGTATTGAATGTTGATAAATGTAATACCATGTTAGTTGGTTCTAGATACATGCGCTCCCAATTAGATGAAAGTGACTGTCTTAGAATAAACTTGAACAACGCTGCTGTGAAGCAAGTGAATGTGGCTGATTATTTAGGGATAAAAATACATAATGATTTAACTTGGGACTCCCAAATACAAAAAATTTGTTCTCAATTGTCGAGAAAAGTTGGAATGTTAAGCCGCCTGAGAAAATCTATTTCGAAAGACATTTTAATTAAAATTTATATGACAAGTATTCAGCCGTGCATTGACTATGCTCTCACAATATGGGGCAATACTACTCTGAAGAATCTTTCTAAAGTACAGAGGATTCAAAATTATGCTGCCCGAGTAATCACAGGCCAATTTGATTATGTTAATGTACGAGGAGCTGATCTAGTCAAACAGTTGGGTTGGATGTCTGTTAGGCAACGTTTTGACTATTTCTGTATTTTATTAATGTATAAATGTATTCATGGTCAAGCACCAGACTATCTCACATCTAACATTATAATGGAATGTGAAATTTCTCAACGAACAACAAGATCGATAAATTCCAGTAATCTCTATGTGCCATATGTTGACAATGAAACTACTATGAAAACCCTAATGTACACTGGTGCTAAGTTATGGAACTCACTGCCTAGTCATCTTAAAGATCTCACAAGTATTGATGTTTTTAAATGTTACCTAAAAAGATTTATTTTAAGCTAATTTATGTACATATATATATATATTTTTATTAATTTTCAATTTATTTTTTTATTACTATTTATACATTGTTTTTACACTATTGTTTTAAATGTGTCTTATTGTATTCTATATATATATATATATAATTGTATGCTAAGGGCATCAGTGCAAAACAGCTATAGCTGACTGATATTACCATTATAAAATATATTTGTAAATAAATAAATAAATAATTTCTCATTGTATGTGAGTAGTTTTGCCATTAAGTACTATGTCTAGCTTTCAATCATTATCAGCCAACCATAAAACAACATGATCTGATTGGATGCTTCTCAAGACAGTTTGGTGGACAGTGACTGACTTGGATCACATTTGACAAGTTCAGACCGCATTTATACAGAATACAATGTGCAGGCCTCTTTATTATTCCAATCCAGGCATATTTCTGCTTTTTCCCTAAATGAAACTGTATATATTTTACCCTGTTCATAGCACTACAAAGTTATGCTTTTATATGTTATTAAATGCTTCACGAAGTTTAAGGAATAACTCCTGAAACATATCACAAACAGTCAAATATAATGTCTATAAATGTGACATGAACTGCTGTTCAGATACAGAGATATAAAGAATTAGAGAGAAAAAGAGAAAGATAGATCTAAATAGATAGATAGATAGATCTAAATAGATAGATGGATCTATATAGATAGATCATAGATAGATAAATAGATGGATAGATAGAAACTTGACAAGTCAGTAGTTGTTCATTTATAGTGTTGATTGATTGAATTTACAACTAAGCTTCATCCCATTGTTGTAAGTTCACAGCTAGGCATATATATGATTTAAATATTTTACTGTTTATCACAGTGAACGAAGTAACAGTGCTGCTCAGTTTTGTCTCAAATTGCACAAACAATTAGAGGACGAGAGGGGGGAGGTCCACCTGCATGGTCCGCTCTCTTGTGTCTTTTGACTGGATTTTACAGTTACTGGGTCGTCTGCTAATAGAGTTTTTTCAGTTAAGGACCAGGGAGCCGTTTCACTAAGAGTTAGTGCCCTAAACTTTAAGTGCCCTAAATTTTTAAGTGAGTGGACAAAAGTTAAGTGGACACTTAATTAGTGTTTCACTAACAATCACTTAACTTTTCACACTTACCTTACTCTTCACTTAACATTTTACACTTAGTTTGCACTTAACTATACTTAAGTGAACACTTAAGTGCAGCACTTGATGATGCAAGAGGGAGGGAGGGAGGGATGGAAAGAGGAAAGAAGAAGGAAATAGGAGGGAAGGAGACTTCAAGGAGGGAAGGAAGGAGGGATGCAGAAACGGAAAGAGGGAGGGAGGGAAGGAGGGACAAATTATGCCATTGCTTTACAGCTGATGTCAAAAGGACTGATTTGCCTTCAAAGTGATGTGCGGCATTGTGTGCATGAGTAATGCCATTGGCTGAGAGACCCTACTGACATAACTATGTGCTTAAGCATGACATGGGTATTTCATAGCCAATTGAAAGGTCCCTCAAGCTGTCATAAACCATTCAAATACCCAGAAAATATGATGTATTCGAGCTCCTCACTCAATTCAGATTTTACTGAAATCGGTCCTTTCGAATTTGGCTGTAAATAATTAATTTGCTCTTGTTCATTTCATCGAAATGTCTGCTTTGTAGGCACTCTTAGTCTTAGCAAAATAAAAAAATATATTCATGGATCATTCCATATCAAGTAACAAAAGGAGGAGGTATTCGGAGGCAGAGATGATAGGAACAGGATATTGCACATGGGAAAACAAACAGCGTAGGTGGGCAATGGAGGAGGATTGCAGAAAAAAGGGCTGGGAAAATGATAATTTCTAAGATGGTGTGATTGCTGATTATTGGAGGGGAAGAAGATTATAGAGTAGGTCGGGGCAAGAAGCCCGGGTTAGGTGAGAGGCCCCCCCAGGGTTATATCCAAACTTACATTTTTGGTGCGTTTATTTATTGATAGGATTGAAGCTAGAGGCATTTTAGGTGACGTCACAAATTCAAATAATCGCCCATAAAAAGTAGGTCAAATCGCACCTCAAAGTTAAGGGGGGCCGCATGCCCCGACCTACTCTATCACAAGAGGTAGTAGGAGGTTGCAGGAGGAGGTGGCAGCAGGAGGTGGCGGCAGGAGGTGGCAGTAGGAGGTTGCAAGAGGAGGTGGCAATGGGGGGTTACATCAGATACTCTGAGGTGGAGGAGATAGCAGGATGAGCAACTATTGCCACCTCCTTCTGCATCCTCCTCCTTCAACCTCCTTCTGCAACCTCCTCCTGCTACCTCCTCCTGCCTCCTCCTCCTGCCACCTCCTCCTTCAACCTCCTCCTGCAACCTCCTTCTGCAACCTCCTCCAACAACCTCTTCCTGCCACCTACTCCTTCTACCTGCTACTACAACCTGCTCCTGCCATGGTATCCTACAACCTTCTCCTGCAACCTTCTATTGCCACCTCCTCCTGCCACCTCCTCCTGCAAGCTCCTACTGCCAGCTTACCCTGCAACCTCCTATACTGCCACCTCCTCCTGTCACCTCCTCCTGCAACCTCTTGCTGCCACCTCATCCTGCAACCTCCTCCTAGGAGAAGGGTAGGATGGTCAGAGGAGGAGTAGGAGGGTAGGAGTAGAAGCAGGAGGAAAGGGAGGAGGAAGATTAAGAGGAGGACAGGTAGCAGGAGAGGGGGGTATGAGAAGGAATAGGAGGATAGTAGGAGGAGTAGGAGGAGGGGATAGGAGAATGAGTGGGGGAGGATTAGGAGAGGGAGATTTAGGAGGAGGGTAGAACAAGGAGGAAGAGTAGGAGGAGGGAGTTAAAAGAAGAAGGAGGAGTAGAAAGAAGAGACAAAGAGAAGGCATAGGAAGGGGAGTAGGAGGATTAGTCCTTCTTCTCCTACTCCAAACAATCCAATTCTTCCTCCTCCTGCTGCTGCTCCTTCTCCTGCCGTCCTCCATCTCTTCCTCCTATTCCTACTACTCCTCCTACTAAAACTCCTAAACTCTTCCTTCTTCTCTGACTTCTCCTCCTGCTACTCCTGGGGGAGGAAGAGGGGGAAGAGGAGGAAGAGGAGGAAGAGGAGGAAGAGTAGGAGGAGGAGGAGGAAGAGGAGGAAGAGGAGGAGGAAGAGGAGGAAGAGGAGGAGGAAGAGGAGGAAGAGGAGGTTATGCATGGAGAAGGAAGAGTGGATGCAAGGAAGAGGAAATGGAGTGGGGATGCAGGGGTGAGGACGAGGTGATGCCAGGAGGAGGACGACGAGTTGATGCAAGGAGGATGTGGAGGTGATGCAAGTAGTAGTAGGAGGAGGAGGAGGAGGAGGAGGAGGAGGAGGAGGAGGAGGAGGAGGAGGAGGAGGTTTTGAGTGGGAGATGATGATGCATGACATTGCATGTAGGAGGAGGAGTTGATGCAAGGAGGAGGAAGAAGTGGCGGTGAAGCCAGGAGGAGGAGGAGGTGATGCCAGGAGGAGGAGGAGGAGTTGATCCAAGGAGGAGAAAGAAGTGAAGTTGATACATGGGGCGGGCTGCTGCAGGCAAGGGGCACCTTCAAAATTCGGGCACATGATCAAATACTGACTGACAACAGTCAGAGCTCTGTAAAGCAGCCGATTGAGCGGGGCTGCAATATTGAGGTGCTACTTTGAGCTGTATGTTTTAAAACACTTTTGTCCACTTTGTGATATTTAGTGCAGCCTATTTTTCACTTATTTCTTCGGCAGCTTCAGCAGCTTCGGCAGTGATATTATGGCCATTGCAATGTAACTTCACCCTATATTATGTTTGTAAATGGCTAAGAATTTTAAGCTAGGGTAGGCCTATAACTTTCAAATGCTCAAAAAACCTTGCCATAACACCCACTGAAAAAAGAGCTGTGTAGTCCATTGACGTGTTGCATGTAACATGGACTATTTTCTGTATTTTTGCACCTCCTCACAATTATAGCAATATGCATATATATATTAAAACAGCAGTCCTACCTAAATTCATTAAACCAGTAAATGGTTAAAAAAATGTTTCAAAATTGGATTATTTTTTTCATTTTCTCTGGGCTGTTGTATTCGTTCCTCTGCTTAACAACAAAAATAAGGGGGCTTGAACTTTGAATACTCTCAGAGGACGCTTTGGCATCATATACTGGGACAATATGGAAAAAAAAGTTGTGAAATTTGTTAAACTCCAAAAACAAATTGATAATATAAATGTATATCTGTATGTTTTTTTATGATACTATGGTTGTACAACACACATTCTAAAATGATTCACTTCATCCTTGTGCAAAAGTTGAAATTATAGCCTGTCGGCCAGTCAGTCAACCTAAAATTGCCAGCCCAATGCTAATTGCTTCAACAGTTCAAGTGCTACATTCCAAAAATAGCTTGCACAAATCAATCCAATTCAGCAGAGCTGTAACTGCAGCAACTCAAGCAGGGTACCATGATTGCAATACACATTTGTTGCTGCATATGCAAGCAACAGTGTAGAGGCACCACCAGTCCTGCATGGTGAATGTGAGGCTCCATCTGCTGGCTTGTCCAGAGTGACGTCATCAGATGACGTCATCAGATGACGTCATGGCACTGTTGACAGAAACTCAGCAGGATCGAGATTGTGGTTATGTTTTGGTGTCATTTTCAGCAATTTCAGGTAAACTTAGCCTTCTGTATCAACACGATATGTTAAATAAATATGTTACTTGTCTTTTTAACCCTGCTTTGATCATATTATAAGTGTCAAAAATTCACTTCAGACAAAGTTAAGGGTGATCACCATCACCCTCAAAGTTAAGTGTCAAAATTTAGGGAAATCTCAAGTTTACGAGTTTAGTGAAACACTCAAATTTGGGGAGCACTAAAGTTAAGGGATCACTTAAGGTTAAGTGGGGAAACAGCACTTAAGTTCTTTAGTGAAACGGCTCCCAGGGACTATAGACTTAGACCTCAGAGGACCAATTAGTTGTTGATACAGATTAGTGGACCATGCATGGCTTAAGTAGTGATAACAAGTAACTGAAAATATCAAACAATTAAGTTGCACTCGATGCTTTGAATGAGATGCCTTAAGCTTTATATATATATTATATAAATACGGCATGATATGGGAGCAATATGAAAATTTATTTGCACGAGGAAATTCATATTTGTTTAATTACACGACCACTATGCTTCCAATATAACGTTCTATTCTGAAAACAATTTTCGAAAAAAAAGCGAGTTTTTTTAATTGGTCCAAAAAAAAAATTTGGAAATAAAATGTTTGGAAATTTTTTTTTCCAATAAAAAGTCATATTGCACTCTAACCATGCAATATGGAAAAATCTTTTTTAAAAAAATGGAAAAAATCTCATATTGCCCTCGAACCATGCAATATGAGTTTTTATGATGTCGTCATATGACTGATTTTGGCCAATCAGCATCGTTCAAGCGTAGTGCTCATGTGTAATAAATATAATTATGCTGTGTGTATAAAATCATTTTACATGAACCAGCTTTATTTCACAATTTGGTATTGGCATAACATTTACTGGGATATAAGCCTATCAAATGATTTTATTTGAAACAATTTTGTATGCCACAAACATTAAAATTAGTGTAGGTAGTTTATTATTAATGTACATCTAGGCCCTTCAACTCAATGTAATTCCATCCATGGTAGTATTTTTAACAACATAATAGTTATTTGATGAATTTACTCTTAGAGGGCCACCATTTTATCTCAAGGGAAAGGGGGGGGGGTTCGAGTTCCTTTGAAAATAATATAATAATTTCTGGTGGGGGTTTTTTCTTAACAAAGTGTTGCTTGATTTTGGAATGAATATTTGATGACTTTCCATGATCGAAATAGATAATAATAACTGCAGCCGTTACTGTGAAATGAATAATTTTCTGCCAAGGAATACTCCAAACTCGTTCCCCCCCCTGGAAATTAAGTCGACACCTTAATTGAATTTAGCCTACATACATAGAACAACAATTGTATCCTTCGTCTTCTGTTACTCAGAAATGCGCTAGTTTCAATAACTAGAGAGGCAAAATGTACCAAGCAAATTAATTATGCATCGTCAACAAAAATAGCCTGCTAGCAGACGCAAACTTGAAATTTGGTTCAGCCCCCCCCCCAACAATGAGATGGAAATAACACTTTGAAAAAAATATGGGGCACTGCAGGCCAGTAAATGCCAAAATGACGTCTACGACTCTACGTGGGCCAGTGAAAGCCCCCTCCCCCCTTCCCCACTAGATTACCCTATCTGGATCTGCCACTGGTTAGCTACATTGACAAGATATTGCAAACAAGATTATGCATTTCTGAAAGTTTGTTGTTATTCACAGCATGGAATTATTCAAACTTACTTAAATTCAATCCTATCGTTTGTTTGTTGTTCTCTGTTTCTCTAAAGCCTATTGTTCCGCAGCAATTGGTCTGGATTGGTGGGATTTGGTGGTATTAGCTCTGTTTGAGTCACTTAAGGTGGTCTTAAGTCCATGGTCTATGGTCTAGTCCTTAACTGAAAAAACTCTACTATGACAACGTACCAGTTCAGTCTGGAATCTTGGTGCATTGCCAAGCAAGCTGTCCTACCTTTTCTAATATTTAGTTATAGTAATCAGAGAGGTGGCAGTGGAATGCAACACCACACATGAAACATTGTTTATGCCTGTGCTCATATTCAGCTTGTGGATCGAGCACTTATCCAAGCTGTCCCCCCATAGTCCGAGCTCTGCTTCTGATCCCAGAAATGCATGTAATGCCATTTCTGGGTCAGAGACACTTCCCCCTTCTGAACTCGATCACCTAATTTCTCAGTTGTTACTTCCCAAGGGCCAGCCAAACTTCACACAGCTCTAAACTGAAGCATACACTTCCACAATAAATTATGGTTTATTAAGTTACATTACAAATATTTAAAATCTTCGTTTCAGAGCACTAGTAGCACTGTCTTGAATTTCGTGGGTGCCCTTTTGTTTGCTCCTGGAATGTTAGCTGTGGGAATATTGCAATGGCACTTTGGAGAACAACAGGTTAAGTATTACTCATTTATACATTCCTATCTTATCACTGTGACAGTGCATATTTCAAGATAGTAACTTGGACCAAAAAGTCTTCCAGTTGACAGATTTAGTCTCCAAGGCATTGCCAAATAGGTAAAACTCGGAGAGCAATTTATTCAAGGACTGCCTCAATTATTGAAAATTTTTGTTATTGATAGTAAAACGACAGAATGTCACACGAGGAAAGATGCCGTAGGTCTGCGAGGTTTCTAGCCTAATAATTGAGTTTCATTTGCTTGGCCACTTTGCAGCATGACTATCAACAGGTGCATCCCTGTCAGTATCTTAATTTAGCAATCAAGTATTGCAATGCAGTGGAATCGAACCCTGGACCTCAAAATTACAAGGATAGCATGCTATCCACTCAGCCACTGAGAAACATTACACTGCAGTAGGAATTTTTTTTTTTCCATACCAATGTGCATCATAACATTGTGGGATCAAAAACTGAACTTTTAGAGCAAGACAGGAATTGGGAGCATACTATGAAGTAACTTGATTGGTGAGGTCTAACTGAAATTAATGTTGACAGTTTGTTAATTGTTATGTTGCAATTTGTTCTCTTCCATGATCAGTATCATGAATTCCGGAAGGTTGTTGGCCAGATTACTTTGCTGGAGCATGCCTCCTGGTCTCCCTTGTACTTTGCACAGTTGGCTGTTGCTGCCCAGTTTCACCTGATCTTCAAGACAACAAGTACAAGGTGGGTCAAGATTGAGATCTGCAGTGTAAAAAGGTGAGAGGGGAAAACAAAGATCACAAAATGTGTAAGGAAGATGTTCAAAACTATAAAATAATGACGATTTGATTGACCTACACTGCCGGTCAAAATTTTGGAAACAGTGTACTGCAATACTGACATAAAAAGTTATAATAGCCTCTGAACAGCTAAAAACCCTTCATTATTCAATTCCAGAGACTCTCAGAATCGACAGGGACACTTGCTGAAGAAAAACCGCATGACAAGGTTTGTTTACCAGACAGACAGACAGACAAAAAAATGTATTCACAGTAAAGGTTTTTTTTTTTGTATATTCAGTCAAATATATTAGTAGAATCAAAAGAAGAATCCTTAGGGAACCTACATTTTTTGCCCATTCTGTTCTAACTTTTGGCAAGTAAAAATCATTAGATGCTCTAGTCATGCGAGTACGCAGTTCTGAATTTCTCTTGAACAAATTTGATTGGAAGTATGCAGGAAGTCTATCGTGTTCTAGTTTGTAGCAAAATTTTAACTCCTGAACACTTGCTGAAAAAAAACCATGCAAAGAGGATAAGACCAGACCCAAATCGAAATCAGATCATTTTCTTTTGAGTCAGATTTAAGAACTTACAACACCAGCTGGAGTAACCATAAGCCTTTGATTTGCTATTAACCCTTCATTATTAAATTCTAGGGAATCACGGAATCGATACAGACACTTGCTGAAGAAAAGCCATGCGAAGAGGATAAGAACGAGATTATGACTGTTTAAAGTTCTCTGTGTGCATGTACAGTGCCGCCTGTAAGCAAGTGAAACGCATGATATTGTGCCATTGCGTCAATGTTAAACGAGAAGTTCTAAGTATTTAAAGGCAAATTTCAATGCAAAACCAACATGGATTTTTTAAAAATCCATGTTGGTTTTTTGGATTGAAATCTGGTTTTTCAAAATACCATTTTGAATCTAAAAACCAATTTTGCCTGAATTTTTCTAGAGTGTATCACACATTTGAGATACGGAGGGCAAGTGAATTACAGTATCTAACTTTTATCTATTACATAGTGGTGAGTGGTATGACTCATTCATTGTCATGGTTTCATAAGGTATTACCTAGACTTTGTATTATGACCTCGCAAGGCCCCTTCTGATATTTTCTGAATCCGCCCCTGATTGTCATCTCTTAAGTTCTTAATCACTCAAAATATAATCAGATTCATGTTCCTAGGAATGTAGCCTTTTTTCTGACATTTTAAAGGCAATCAATATATTTTCGAAAACAATAAATGTTACGAACAATGTATATTTGATGGTTCTGTTTTTCATGTAAGAAAACGTGTGCTGTAACAACATAACTTGACATGTGATATACTAAGAATTTGTGTCATTGCAAATGAGATAACGCTTGAATTATAACTTTTTTCATAAATTCAAGTGTGTTTTTATTTAAAGTCAGTGAATTTATATAACTTTATCCCTGATTGGAGGTATTGCGAAAGACTCCCTTAATTACATTGATTTATATTTGGTAATAATAAAGAGCCATACTGCAATTGATTGTATTATTGTTGTATCTGTCGCGCTAGAAAATCACATCACACAAATGACGCTTAAAGGTACAGACAATCAAGGTAAAATATTAATATTCAGTATTGGGATGCCGCCCAGGGACAGCATGGCGTGACTTCAGGCCAGGTTGCAAAATAGGTTAATGAGCCCCAGTTACATTCCATGGGGTTATTTAAAAAGAGCCAAATTCCAGAGCATATTATCTCATCTTGTAAATTTTTATTGGGTTGGGGCCCCCGTGTGAGAGGGCCCAGTGCTGTTCCTGTCTTAAGAAAGTGACGCTCTGAAAATAAACAAAATGGTAAAACGAACAATGAAGATGATGTTAATGTCATCCCAGTGTCCACAAAGTTCATAAGTTAAAGAAATTTAAAACAAAGATAAACATTATTTAAGTTTGAAAGATTTGATTAGTGAAACATGTCTCCCCCTAATAAAATATAAATGTGCTCTGTTAAGAGTGCCCTAAAATGCTGGTACTCTGAAGAGAAACGAAATGGTAAGCAGAACAGTGGAAATGATGTAAATGACAAAGAACAGTCTATCGAGAACTTGTGCCAAAGATTTCCACTGGGTGGTGTTAATGAAACAGGTGCTGCCCTCTTCCTCATTCTTCTGGTTGTAAAATTTTAGTAGATGACACACACAACATTTTTCCATGACGATCCATAAAGACCTAAGAAAGAAAGCTATATTACTCGTATAATCGGTAATTTACTTGTCCAACTTTTTTTTCAGTGGGAAAATATCTTTGATGTTATTGCAAAATAATCCTTTCATATAACTTCTTAATTTATTGCCTGCAAACTAGAATCGCTGTTGTTGGAGGTCGACAGAGAGCACTTCGGAAGTGAAATGTAATCAATCAAGTTTCGTCCATGCAATTTGTTATAGTATGAGTGTAGTTCACAGTCTTTCAATTATCTGATGGAGGGGTATAGTAACAATATTTAATGTGAACCATATCCTATGATTAGTTCCAGGGCTTTGGAGTCAGAGTCAAGGGTCAAAGTCAAAAGTCAAAGTCAAAAGTCAAAGTCAAAATACTTTTATTTAACTAGGGTAGCTTATTCAGCACAAGCTGGTTTCCAATAAGGCCCTGACACAGAAAACAGTTATTTTACATGGACAAGACAACATAGAAATAGAAATATAGATAAAACGTATAACACATTCTAAATTATAAAATCACAAATGGTGAATACAGATAAAATATAAAAGAAAAGATATGACTAGGTAGAGTTTAAAAGCACATGTGATGGGATAAAATTTCAGACTTTAATTTACTTTTAAAAATCCCAATAGAGGTGGAGTTTCTTGTGGCAGGGCTTAGAGAGTTCCACTAGTTAGCTCCCAAATAGTGCGCTTGTTGACCAGTCTGGTTTTTATATTTTGGGAACTGTAGATTTCTTCTTGTGGTACTTCTTGTATTATAGGTGCTTGTTCTTGTGTCATAAGGTAATTGAAGAATAATTTTACTAGCTCTGTTTGGCAGTCTCTGTAACTTTATGATGTCAGTTATATTGCAGTTTCCGTAGATGGTATCACAGTAATCAAAAAGTGGCAGTATAATTGAGTTGTACAGCGTCAGACAGGTGCTACGATCCATCAGACGTCTTATTCTCTTCAGTAGTCCTAATCGCTGTTTTATTTTTGACTGCAGTTTACCTAGGTGCGTCTTCCAATCTAATAGAGAGTCAAGCCAGATACCAAGGTATTTGTAAGAGTCAATATATTCCAGGGACTCAGTGCCAATACATATATCCGGAATTTGTACTTTAAAAGCATTTTTGAGTTCCAAGAGCATAAATTTACATTTTGAGATAATATGGAGATGAAGTCTGTTTTGGTAAAACCAGTCATTTTCAGAAAGTAAGTCATGTTCTAGTTTGCTCTTTATCTCCACAGTATCAGTCGATTTAAAAAGCAGAATTGTGTCATTAGCATAGCGATGTACTTTGCAGTGTTCAAGACAGTTTTTAAAATCATTTATGAAGAAGATAAAAAGCAGGGGTCTGCGAATGGACCCCTGGGGCACTCCACAGTTGATGTCTTGATTTGATGATAGATGACTCTGAAATTTGACTTTCTGCTTCCTCTCCTTTAAATAGTTTTTAAACCATAAGAATTCTGTGTCGTTGATGCCAATGCATTTTAGATTAAACAATAATGTGTCAGAGTCGACAGTGTCAAACGTTTTCTTTAGATCAAGGTAAACTGCTCCTGTGAGAAAGCCGTCATCCATGTTTTTCAAGAGGAAGTCAGTGATATAGGTCAGAGTCCTGAAGTCAGAAGTTTTTAGGTGGAGTCGGAGGTTATGAGGTGGAGTCGGAATCAAACTTTGGTTTTGAGGTGATGTTGTAGAATGTCTTTATACAGGCAAATGAACAATATGGGAAAAGTGCATCCTAATGTTTACAAAGGCTACATATCATTTCAAATTCTGTTAGTTTTCCTATAAATATTAAGCATTTGACTTTTTAATTAAATCAGCATTCGATATTACTAAACTTTATTTTAGTAAACATTCCAAGTAAACTAACAAATTGAATGAATAATTCTGAGGTTTTTTTAATGATAGTTTCTTTTGTAATAGGTTGAAGCTTATTTCATTACACTTGTGAACAACTCTCTTTTTTGTTTCCTTCCATGGAAACAAAGTCTTTTTTTTGTTTCCTTCCATGGAAGAAAAACAGCAATGTTAAACCGAAACTTAGAAAACATATTTCATGTATGCTAAAGGCATAACATTTCATCTCTTGGTCCATTATTAAAAGTTCAAGAAAGTAACCATTTGATTCACATCATATGGTTAATCACATGAATATAATTATCTGACATTGTTGCGTAACAAATACTCAATGAGCAGTGAAGTATGATTGATATCACAATTTTTCAGACTCTGATTGGTCAATGTGGTGGCTATAGGGAAATTCTTGGACCAATTAATCAAAATGGTGACTGTGTCTTGAAATATCATTATTTTTTTTAACTAGGAGATTACTTTAATTCTCAGACACAAATAAAACTTGATGAGATGTGATTTTTACAGGAGAATAAACAATTGTCCTTTGAAATCATGTAGGATTCTTCCCAGGGCTTTGGAGTTGGAGTCAGGAGTCGGAGTCATGGAGTCGGAGGTTTTTGGGTGGAGTCGGAATTGGAGTCGAAATCGGAGTCGAAATCGGAGTCCAATTTTGATCTTCAGGTGTAGTCGGGGTCAGAGCCTGAGTCGTAAATCAAATAGGTGACTCTTGACTCCTAAAAATAATTAATGTAATTTTCAAAAACAGTTAAAAAAATTTAAAATGCTCCAAAAAATTCTTACCGAAGTATTCATGTACAAATTCCAATTAAAACTTTGCAGAACAACTTTTTTTCCATGTTAACCGTGTAATATTTGTGTGCAATAATGCCGATAAGTGGAGTCGGGAGTCAGAGTCGTAATTTTGGTGACCTAAGAAGTCGGAGACGGAGTCACTTTTCACAAAGCCGAAGGAGTCGAGAGTCGGAGTCGGTTCACTTAACAAGCGACTCCGAAGTCCTGATAATACGAAGTCCTGATAATAGATCTATTACATCTGATGACAAAAGGCTTATTCTGAAGTGTCAGTAGTAGAAGGTTTTCTTGTCAATTGTTTTAAGAATTACCTTTTTTTCTTCAATCAAACTGTATTACTGTAACAGTTATGGTAATATGCCTGCTATGCAAATAATTTCCTTTGTCAATAGATAAAATTGTCAGTGAACCAATAAAAAAGATTAGTTATATTATTTTAGTCATAACACAGCAATACTAACTGTCCATATTATTCATCATCCCTTCTTTCAAGCACAATTTTTTTCTTCAGTACGCATTTCATCTTTCAAAAACAGTAAAATTCTGTTATATAGAGTGAGAGTGTTCATTATCTCTTTGTAAAGCATATCCTTTGTCAATGTGTATTATTATTCGTCACCCATTTCTAAATGCATTGATTCTTCTATATGTGCATGAATATTGTAACGAATGCTGACCATAATATACTAAAAAGTATTCATTTTCGAGTACTTTTTTCGACGTAATGTATCATTACAAGTAGATGATACACTCTCCAGTTTGAGAAGCCCTGACAAAAGGAACATGTTTGAAACCAGTGCAACCATTTTCAACACACCAGAAAGCACAATATGTTTGGTATGGTAGATTGAAAAACAGCATCCTCTTGATTCTGGGAGGAGGTTGGGGCTCAAATCCAACAGTGGATGTTGTCCTGGATGTTGCTTTCATTTCAAAGACCTCTAAAATGACAAAAATAATAATCAGGAGACTGACAAAAAAAACAATTTGGGAAATGCTTCTGAATACAAAGATTGAATAGTTCAACATATCAAGGATTTATTAATATTTATAGGGCCTCAATTGCATACATGAAGCATCATTTACTTTTGAAAATTGAAAATCATTTTAATGATAACGACATGGAGTCACAGTTGATAGGCAAGTCAAAAATTAACAGTCTTTAGGCCACACATAATTGATTCGTAGCTTTCGCGGACCACCGACACAATAGGTTTTCTGCCGACGAAAAAAAACAACCATTTTTGCTTTACATTATAAACTTTTTTTTTCACCTATTTTTTTTGTCCTACCGACCAACCCTAGAAAAAGTGCCTTGAGAAGATCCGAGAAGCTAAAGATCAATTAAGTGAGGCCTTATTAACATTGTAACTTACCCCCACAAGCAAGAAGTTCAAGTGTATCTCTTAGCCCAGCACGATCGGATTTGTCATAAGAGTTATTTGCAGATCCTGGCAGGTCACTTCTACAAGTTTACAAGTTTACAAGTTTATTTAGCAATAGCGTTTCAGTATACACTGTTATTTTCAGCTATGCTATAACATAGAAATATTAATGATAACAAAAAAATGGAGAAAAGATAAAATGCAAGAGTCCATAAAATCGATTTGAGTTAAAAGCAGTCTTTGAATTCGATTTTTAAGTAAAAAGAGTCTTTGAAATTTAAAATCAAAAACACAAATTAAAATTTATCAGTCTGTAAAATAATGAATTTGGAGACTTTCTTCCTGAAGGTTTCAATATTTTCAGTTTCCCGTATTTCAGTATGAAGGCCATTCCATAGCCTGGCTCCAGATACTGTTAATGAGTTCCTGTGGCCACGAGTGATAAATAAATTTTTCGATGCCGAGGCCTGAGTTTCATGATCGTGAATTTCACTCGCATAAGTGAAATTTTCCCTGAGATAGGGAGGGGCGATGTTGTTGATAACTCGCCACATAAGGATAAGTTTGTTATACTCCATCCGCTGCTTGACGCTCATCCATTTTATGCTATTAAGCATGTCCTCAATGTGCGCCCTAGGGCCTTGGCGTAAAATGATCCTGAGAGCCCTGTTCTGGAGTCTTTGTAACCTAACTAATCCTTGTTCAGAAGCACAATCCCACACAGTGGGCGCAGTAATCCAGATTTGGAAGTATAAATGAGTTATAAAGCATTTTGCGCGTCTGTATTGGAAGGCAAATTGAACTCCTCTTTAATAAGCCAATTGACTTATTTAACTTCTTAACTAAATTGTTAATATAGACATCAAAATTGAAACGGCTATCAATGTCAATACCTAAGTATTTTAAACTCTCAGTTTGAGTAACTTCCTCATTGTTCAATTTAATATTTAAATCCGTGGATTGAAGGTGTCGAACCTTTTGATAATTGCAGATAAGCAGCGTGTTAGTTTTACCAACATGCATGCTAAGTTTGTTCGCACACAACCAGGAGTACACATTTGTAATATCCTCATTTATTGCATCGGTGACTGGTTTTTTATCTCGACTGCTGTAATAGAACGCAGTATCGTCAGCGTACATATTCACTGAACAGTGTTTAATCCTGGTAAATCATTTATATAAATGATGAACAGGAGTGGCCCCAGGGTAGAGCCCTGGGGCACTCCTGTTCTAATATATCCTTGGTCAGACTTTGCACCATTGATATCCGAAATGTGAGTACGGTCACTCAGGTTAGGGTGTGGCTGTTGCCCATCAAATCGGAAAATTTTGGAGGACCCCCCTGTACCTTTTTTTGGTATTGTGGTTTGATCTGAGGGACATTCCTGAGAAGTTTCAAGAAAATTGAAAAACGTTTAACTTGAGCACAATGCAGTTGAAGTTTCATCTCGTTTTATTAAAACCCAAAGTCGCGGTTTCCCGTAACTTTGTCAATATTCATTGAACAGCAATAAAATATGTTCAGTTGGACAGGGCTCAGTAAGACCTTCATTTTGAATACCAACTTCAATGGTATCAGATAACTTTAAGCAGTGTATCAATTCATAATTTGACTGCAGTTTTCGTAATTTGTGCTATTAGTAATGATTACCTTCACATTAAATATCTACTTGCCTTTGTCAAGCATAATATTTAATGAAGCAATGACAAGTTCTTGACTGACTCTAATTGAAAAGAAGTTATTGTCTGCTAAATATTGACAAGGCTATACATTTATATATATGGGAACATGTGTGCGGTTGATCCATACAGACAATGTATGGTTGGTGGCTGAAGAGTGGTGCTTAAACATTTCAGTTCCAGGCATACTGTTAAATATGTCAATTAGCCAATTGCCAATTATTACCTGTTCTATTTGGTCAAAGAAAAGTAGAAATTAAGCATGATTTAGTCTAATTATGCAAAAATAGTTTATATTGACACCAGCTAAGCATTTTGACTTTTTTTTTCAACAAAAAACCCTTTTTCAAGTGAACTGAAGCCAAGATTCGAAATCGATACTAACTGAGGTTAGCTAGGTAAAATTGATGAATAAGGATGATCAAGCACTAATTCTGCTAATATAATAGTGAATTTAGTTGTTTGGTCACCCGAGTAAAGACACAAATGTATTTGCTGTCTTAATTATCTATTTTATGCCATAATATTGTCACTTGTTGCCATTTATCATAGTTCCATCAAACATAGCATTAGACTTCAGTAACCTTATTTATGAAGTTTAAAATGCTTTATGGAAGAGAAACATGTTTCAGATGTCACACACTGTCATGATCATTGCATCCTAAAAATGTGACAAGAGAGAAAATCAGAAATCTTTGCTATATAAGCACCAAATTCAGCATGTGTCATTAATTCATTATTCAACTCAAATATTAAAAATGTGGCTAGCAGTATAGACTACTTTTCATGCCCATATAGTCAAAAATTTCGTTTTTATTAGACATTGTGTGCATGACAGTGTGCTAGATCAGAATGAGTTGATTGAGAAGGGATCTATTTTCCCTGATCTCATGATAACAAACCGCTTTCTCAGTAGTCCATACGTGCAGTAATGCGTCTAACAATTCGCAACTGAGGTCTGAACCACCTGGTGCTAACTTAGTGATTTTTTTTTTCAGCTGTTATTAGTTATTTATCTATTGTTTTATGTTCACATAGGCCTATTGCCACTATGTATGAATAAAGATATTGGGATGGATATGGATATAGGCCGATTTCAGCCACTCTCAATTTGCTGGCCTCATAATGCGTGATTTCACAAATAACAGTAAACTTCTTACAATAGTTCACCAAAATGTCCAAATATAATCAAATTTTTTCAAAATGTAAAGATAATGTCCTTGGCACTTTCTGCCATGCAATATTCATCCGATTAACATTAAATATGCGTCTGTACAGAATTTGCAAATTATTTCCCAAACAAGCCTCAAATTACAGATTTGTTTCACCGCATAATATTTTCTGAGACCAATGAAGTTGGTATTCAAAATGAAGCTCTAATTGAGAGCAGTTCAACCATACAGGTTATATTACTGTATGACTCATATTGACGAAGTTATACAATACCGCGATTAGCGCTTTTAAAGATTAATTAAGAATTTTCAACTGCATTGTGCTCAAGTTAAGCATTTTCTGATTTCCATGAAACTTTCCACAAATGTTATCTGGACCAAGACACAGTACCAAAAAAAGGTACAGTGGGATATGACAACCTTTGGGCACCAGCCACACCCTAACTCAGGTAGTGCTTGAACCATTTGAGAGACATCTGTCGAACTCCATAATGATCCAACTTTTTAATCAAAATACCATGATGTACAGTGTCAAATGCCTTTCTGATGTCGATGGCAACTAATCCCGTGGCTTCCAGAATGTTCTCAGAAAGGCGATGGAGACTTGTCTGGGTTGAAAACTTCTTAAACAACTTCTGAACACCATTTGTATGGACTGTCCAGGGTTGTCAGGTTATTGCTACTCAGGTTGAGATCAACGAGCGATTGCAAGTTTTCAAATACTTTTGCATGAAACTTGCTGATTTGATTTGAGTCCAAGCGCAATGTGTGAATGTCTGTCAAAGTTTTAAAATCAGTACTGTTTATATTGGTTATCCTGTTAGCTGAAAGGTATAATATCTTCAGGTAATTTCCAAGTTCACTTATAGGAGACACTGTTGAGATAAGGTTGTGCTCAAGGTGCAATTTTTCAAGCTTAGTGCATTCTTTTAGGTAACCACCAGGGATTGACGTAATCTTGTTATTCTGCATCCGTAGCATTGTCAAGGAACTACATGCTCCATTGAGGCCCGGTAATATGCCTATCTTATTACCAGAAAGAGCCAGTTCAACCAAGGTATTGTTTATGAAATGTCCTGAGGGTATATCACTAAGCTGATTTTCGCTTAAGTATAAATGTCTCAACTTAGGCATTAATGAAACGTCTGGTACTTTAGTGAATTTGCATTTTGATAAGTAGAGTCAAGGATGGTAAATCCGTCCAGGAGGGTAAATCCGTCCACCCCTTCATATATGCATATAAATGTATCTGTGACAGTTGTGTGAGTTTGAAAAGCAAGAGAATTAGTTTTCAACAGATTTTCTCGTTTTCACTGTGTTGACAGCATTTTAAATAATGAATTCAAGCTATCTAATAATACAAGATAAAATACAATGAAATCCTGTGACGTCATCACAGCCATTTTGTGAATTTCAGGTAGATGGTTTGTATTATCTTCTGGGCTCTTTCCCGTAAATAAACAAATGTATTCAAGGATAAAATGGTTGAACGAGATGTTTAATTCAGTTATTCTTATAGGATTTGTTAAATTGTGACATCTTGAAAGGAAATACAAGCAAAATAAAAGTGGACGGAATTACCATCAACATTTTTAAAATGGCTTGAGTGGGTGATTGTAAATCCGTCCACCCACTTCCAATGGGGTTTAAAAGTACTTTTATGACTTTAAATATCTATAAATGGCATAAAACTGATTAAATAAATTAGATTGAACAATTACACCACTTGATTGGAATAAACAAGTTTTTTTAATTGTAATTTAGGCAGTCAATTGAAATTCTTGATAGTTAACTGGACCTCTATGATTTAATTCATCCATTATAAGTGCAATCATTACCCCATTATTCTAGAATCCATACAAAATCCATTCTGAAAGCTAATAAATTGAAACACTTAAGCAAATAACACGATATAATAGGTATGTGCTGCGTTATGGTCAGTGGACGGATTTACCATCCACGCTGGACGGATTTACCAGCTTCCTGGACGGATTTACCAGCACAAACCTTCAATTTCCGTTGCTATGGTTTCAGCATAATTTAATTTTAATTTGAAATTTTTTCTAATGCTTATGATAGTACGGGATGTGCTCCTTCCAGTGCACTAATTTTCATTTTTGTATCTATTCCCTCTGTCCTATAAATAAAGTTTTAGCCAAAAGTGGACGGATTTACCCTCCTTGACTCTACAGCTTCCAAATATTTGGTAGATCAAGAGTTTCTTCCACAGGATGACTTGAACTGCATTTTGAAACGGAAAAGTGTCCCATCGGATTGTTGCCTAGTCTCAACACTTCAATTGTCTTAATGTCATTCAGGGTTTGTGTTCCATACATGTAATGCGGTTGCCTTGCAGTTGAACCGTCTTCAAGTTCCTCATGTTTCTGAAAAGCTCCTTTGGTATTTCAGTTATACCATTCCCATGCAGGTGAAGGCCAACTAAGTGAAAAGTTGGCAACATCTTCAGGGATCGCTAACATTTTCCTTGCATGAGATACGGTTAAATGCTTCAAACGATTGTAGTCTTTGATAACTGGGAAAGTTTGAGCCTCTGACAGATATATAAAGCTAAAGTTTCGATCCTTGCTAGGCCATTCAATGCGTTTGGTTGTATTGTGATAAGTATTCGATTCCTCTCGAGGTTAAGAGTTTTTAAAGATTTCAGATCTTCGAATGTGAAATCTGCTATTTCTACAATGTTATTGTAACCCAGATCAAGTACTTCTAATTTAGTGAAGCCTTTAAAATAATTCACAGGCATTTCAGGGATTCTGTAATGCCTGATGTACAGTTTTTGAAGTGTCCTATTCATACGTGTGATATTAGGAAGTGCTGTCACTCTGTTAAAGTTCAATGACAGATATTCTAATTGATCATAATCAAAAATTGTCTTTGAAGTCATATTCAGAGAACAAACATTTAATTTCAAAGTTTGCAGTGAACGTTTGAGATATTTTATGTTGGGAACAGTTCTAAGTGATGGGTTTCCACTGATATCAAGGTATTCAATTGGTGAACCATCGAATGAATCCTCCGAAACATAAGAAATCAAATTATTTGCCAAATGAACTTGTTTTAAAGATGACATTGATCTGAAACCATTTCCATCTATTGAAGATATCTTGTTTTCATTGAGGTAAATGTGTGTTGTTCCAATTGGTATATCATCTGGGATTGTTGTGTATTTCTTAGAATTTCCAAAATAATCCAATGTATTGATATTATGCATAGAGCAAAGTAAGATTAATATAATGTTGTATTTTCTGGCTGTATACATGGTCGGAGTATAAGTGGTTAACTGTTGATGTGAAATTATCAGTATAATTCCAAAATCATGACATGGAATTCCAATATTGCCATACAACTTATCAGTCAGATGAATTTGCTTAATAACAACCTCGAATGTCTGCTTCCAGCACCTTTTGCCCCAACTGTACTATTTTTAGATCGATTCAATTTCTTGAAAGTCGATGTTTCAGTCCAGAATCTTTAAGACTTTAAGTTAAAAAAAGAATAAATTATTCCGAGGCACAGCTTTTGCAGATGATGGTTCAAGATGTTATGCCAAAAGTTGTGCCATTTCTTGAAACTCAGAATATACTTCCAAAATGACTGTGCCTATGGAAACACAACTGATATTTGGTGTTGAGGGAAATAGCCAATAACATCCTTTGACATTAGCATTTGAATCGATAATTCTCTTGTGTTGATATTTGAACATTACAATAACCTATACAGGTCGATAATGCTGTTCTTTCATTCTGACCCTAACATGCTGCACATTTCTTATTCAGAAGTTATTCTACTTCCTGGCCTATTGATAAAAACATGAAATCAACATTCATATTTTTGCTCATCTATTGCTATGTATCAATAACATTTGCTTTGTCCAGATGACATTTGGTTGCTATTAGAAATGCCACCATCAAAATTGATAAATATGCACTGAATTGCACTGAGAAGAAGTTCCTGTGTGACACGCAGGGCTGTGGAGTCCGAGTCGAAGCTGGCAGTCGGAGTCGTGGAGTCACAGATTTTTGGGTGGAGTCCGAGTCAGAGTCAGACTTTGACTTTTAGGTGGAGTCGGAGTCGAAAATTAAAATGTTGACTCCTGGCTCCTACAAATAATTAATATAATTTACAAAAACACAGGAACAAAAATGTAAAATGTATCATAACTTTTATGCAAACTTTCTTCAAGAAGAATTCATGGACAATGAACATTTTGTAGAACTACTTTTCATCCACTGTTAACCATGTAATATTTGTATGCAATAATGCCGATAAGCGGAGTCGGGAGTCGGAGTCGTAATTCAGAAGACCTAAGGAGTTGGAGTCAGAGTCGTTTTTCAAAAAGCCAAATAACCTACTCCAAAGCCCTAGTGATATGTTGTTGAGAAGCAGTCTGAGAGGCTCTCCAGAAATTGATTTCCGTCTTGTGAATTGCAAGACACCTTACCAGCCACCAAAACAGATAGTACTATCGTTCCAGAAAGTACATATATATTATATAGATAGTAGATGGGAAGGAGTCCAATATAGAGTATAATCGGATGAAGAAAAGTTATATTGGACGAGGCGAAGCTCAAAGTTCTCAAAGTTGCCGGATATTCATACCAAAATCAAGCAGGACCATCTTAAGAAGTGCCCATTATCAATCATATAATTACTACAAGACTGGCCAAAACTAATTCTTCTTTTTTTCCAAAACTAAGCAAGAAGAAATAATATAGTTTTTTTTTAAAGTCCAACCCCCCCCCCACTTTGAGGTTGAATAGTTGCCCCTAACTGGATGACAATTTGACAGAGCATTTTAATGCAATGGATAAGGCCTGTTGCGAAGGCATCGATGGCCACAAACAGCTGAACATAAAGTACTTGTCTATCCTCGACTGTAACAGGATGTCATTCAAACAAACGTATTGGTTATCAATATCCAAAGACCAAAGATAAAAAATTAAGTTTTGTAAATGGGAAATTCTAATCATTATCATTGAATGTGGATGATTGCAGTGACATTTACTCGAAAAGTTATGAAAATAATAGTCAGGTTAATATAGTTTGCCAATTCATTGATTGAAGTCCTGTAAGAAAGAAGGAGATCCTATGACATTTAGGCCAGACTTTTTTAATTTTTAGGCCACACTTTTTAATTTTCAGCTTCTCTGATCGACTGGCCCAACAGATGTTCTGCCTACGGAAAAAAAATTGAGCATAACCACAATTTTTATCAAATTGACATTATAAAAAATTGAGATTTTAATTTTTTTTTTGTCCTACCGACCTACCCTACAAAAAGCGCCTTCAGAAGCTCAAGCTGGATGCCATCATTCAACATTGAGTTCTTTCAATAAAAATCAATATGAACAAAATGAATACTACTTACCTTACATGACCAGCCATATGTTCACTTGCTACATTGATCCCACTATACAAGCAGTGGAATCATATGGCGCTGATGGGTGGCTCTAGTACCTGCATATTCTTCTATACGATTGTATCTGATTGAATACGACATTAAATAAAGCTTTACATTCATACATGATGGACGACACAGTGGTTGTTGCCACTTCCAGAGAGGCCATGCAAACCAAGCTACAACTACTCAAAGAACGCAGCGACTCCCTTGGGATGAAAATTAACTCCTCCAAGTCACAATTCATGTGTGTGAATGGGCAAACATCTCTATTTGATCTGGGTGACAGAACTATTGAACATACCGACAGCTATACATACCTTGGGGCTCTGATCAGTGACGACTCAATAGCGAGTCAAGTGAAGGCACACTTCCTACAAAAGAATGCACATTTGCACAAGTTCTCGTCATTCCTAATGAGACATGCAGATATGCCTGTCTACATGAAAATGGAAGTTTGGAAGAGTGCATTTCAAAGTGCCATATTCTACTGCTGCGAGACCTGGTTCACTAAAAACTTAAAACCAGCTGAGTCTGCCTACATGTCCACTCTGAAACACTTGCTTGGAGTCCGTCAGACAACGTGTAATGACATTGTTTGTGCTGAGTTACAAATTGGGTATGCAAAGAGCTTTATACTGCAAAGGCAACATCAGTTTCTGAACCGTCTAATATCGAGGTCAGACTACAATGGATCTTACATTGAAAGGATAGTAAGGATGGCCGTGGAAGTGAAATGCCCAGCTGGGAAGATGATAGAAAGCCTTCTAAGTGCCCCACGTGAGAGAAAGTATGTGGAAGAATCGAATCTGCAAATCATTGCAAAAATAAATGAGTCGGAAACATCCAGGAGGGAGGTTTATAGATCACTGAATCCCACATTCACAAAACATCACATGTATGAGAAGACTGCTGAAATCCCTGAAGTGCACCATATTGCAGCAACCAGGATACGTATGGGATCTCACAGGTTAAAGATTGAGACTGGAAGGTGGTCCAGGATTGCAAAGAAGACCGTCTGTGTCCATGTGGTCAAATACAAACTGAAGCACATGTGCTATGCTCGTGTGTTCTAGCTGCTGATACTCGCTCAAAATTCCAGTTAAATTTCCAATCAATTTTGCACTTAATGAACAGTGACTGTAAAAATCTGTGCAAGTATATTATTAAGAAATTATTAAGCTATACGAAGCAATGTAAATCTCATATGTAGCTCAGAATTGAAACCTCGATTTCATGATATAAACTATCATAATTGGTCTCTGGACAATAAATCGACTACTACTACTATATATTTTTCATTATTTGACATGTACAAGAATTTGTGGAGGTGTAAAAACGAGATGAACGAATTTGTGGACATGAAAAAAAAACGAGCATAGGTGCTCGTGTATGTGTAATAACTAGCACTCGTTCATGTGATTTATTATTTATTTGTGTACCTATCATTACAAACATTCATGGAGGTGTCACATCTGTCAGGTTCAGGGTCAAAATTGAGGTATATATTTTTTAATATTTTACATGTAAACGAATTTGTAAACCCGCAAAAACGAACATGTACACGAATTTGGCATTCATGGATGTGTCAAATATTGTCTTTCACGAATTTGAGTAACTTCAATATTCTGCATTAAAATTTTAAGGCCAATCATGTAGCAGGAGATCAGTCACATGACACGCCAATAAATAATGATATTGGTGTCTTAAAAGTGTTATTGGCTAATGGAGAGTGATATTGGCGTGCCCCTATGATCTCAGCAGCAACCATGCACTCAATTGGCAATCATTAAGGCGCAAGGCTGTGTTTTGCAAAATTTAACTTCTTGGAAAGTCAATCTATCATTTTATTAATATGCCCACTGCAAATATTTGGAAAAAATTCAGTATATTTCACATAAAAAAGTAAGTATGTTTAGAAAAGCCAGTATTTTACAAATATGTGTAAGATAGTAGAGGACCCCACCATAGATCCCGTGACAACTTTAGTGGGAGCAATTTTTGAATGTTGATCCAAGTTTATGAGGTCAAAACAAAAAATTTTGGCCGGGGCGCCCATCCTGAAAGTGCGGGCGAACTCCACCAGACGACCATTTTCAAAATGGCCGCCGATAATCAAAATTTTGTTATATCTCGGCTTCTAATTGGTCTAGGATGATAATCGTTGGGTCAAAATATATGGTTTTGGGGTCAAGAAATTCAATGGTCACCATTAGAATTGTCTATGACCACCACCAGGGGGCAGAATAAGAAAATATTTGAGAAAAATAGCTAAAATACAATATATTCGGGCCGAAACCTTACACGCACATGCAGAATCTGTAAAAGTGAGCAAATGACAGTTACATTATAATCTTTTCATACCTCTCAAAATTACATAGTGCAAAGGAGTCATACTGTCACTCATCAGCAGGAAAAGTACGAACCCCGTGAGTTTGTGAATCATAAAACTGCGAAAAATTCGTAAGACAAACTGAAACATGTTGTCGTAAGTATGTGTCATTATCAACAGAATAGTAATCATCGTCAGAGTCCTCATTTCTGTCATCTGTGTAACTATCTTCAGACTATCTACACTTTATAATTTCCACCTGTGCAATAGTGTCACTGAGAGTACAGGCTTCGAATAGTGAATAGAAGTGCATTCGTCCTTCAAGGCATCATCAATATCCCAAATCAAAGGGATTAAGGTCTGATTATTCAATGTTGAAGTAAAGGGGGATCAAGAAATTTCCATACAGAACATAAAAATAATGCAAATCCTAAGCCATGGTGTGGTTGCCATGGTCTTTTGTCTGATGTTCTCCTATTACAGAGCGATTTGTCTCCATATTTGTGTTGGATAGTTGAGACAGTCATGTCATCTGGCACCCCTTTCTTGGCTGGAGGCCTAGGATGTGGCTCCGTGGTACCATGGTTAGCATGCCTGCCTTGTACACTTGAGGATGTGGGTTCAAAATGTCCAGAGGTTATCACTATAATGATTGGTATGATTGCCGTTCAGTATGGTGAGCGCCGGTGAGCAGAATTTATCTGGAATGGGCACTATATAAAAATCATACTATATTAGCATTACTATATTATTGTCTTGAAAGGAATTCTGGTTATTCTGTGCGTCCTTGCTAGTTGCCTTGTCCAATATCACCATCTTGCCACCATCGAAGAAAGCTGCGTTGTTCCGCAGACAGAGTTTACATACAGTGGCACACTAATTTCAGCAACTTATTTTGAACAAAGGGAATGAAAGCTCAACGATGGTATTCCTTCTCTGAAGTCCCAGTGTACCACTGGCCTTGTCAGCCACATGTGCATTGACATTTTCATGACTTCAGCTTCCTCTGAACCAACCACATCAGACCCATGACTGCCATTTTCTTCGAATCTGCGAGCAAATGAAAAAGAGCGGAATAAGCTCCAATATGGTAGCATTTGTGATCAGCCGCTTCTGTTCCTGTAGTGATTCTCACAGCTAGATCCTATGAAATATGTCAGTTCTGTGTTACCAAAGGTTCGCTACAAAGTAGTTAATTACCTCTTCTGAAACTCTGAAGCCTGCCCTTGTTATTTAAGTTGCCAAACAGCTCAATCTACACAGCAGGATTGGGAAAGCTATCTGCTGCTCCACTGAAGATGTTTCTGAATCCGTTCACAGATTTTTTCATCTGTTACCTCCTGTCGGCATCTTTATGGATATCATACTGTTTATTCATCATGACTAGTAAGGCTTCAGACCAATTATAAAAATAGCAACAAGAATGACAAGGAGGGAAGGAAGGAACCGATATATTGTTGCCAATGGTTTATTCAACTCGTGTACGGTAAATCTAAAATAAATACAAAAATAAAGATGGTATGAGAATGGGATAATGAGATGATTATTAAACAATGTGAAGGAATCTATGACAAAAAATGTAAAAATATAATTTATGATAACAACTTACAAGATCATTGGCACACATTTGGGTAGTCTGATGCCTGAATACTGCCTAGGCCTATCACATATTGACCTGTAAATTGATAAAGACTATTTACTAAAATACTAAATAGGGCTAAAGGAATAAACATAAAAAAAATGAATAAATATATAATATTGATAGCTAACATAAAAAATACAAATAAGACTAACATACCTGAATTGACTATGAACTGTTGACATGAAAATCTTGTGACTGAATGAATGACATGGCTATTGAAATGTACAGAGGAAATGTGGAGGGGAAAAACTGTGAAATGTGTTGAATACAATGTTGAACATAGAAGCAGCTGATGACATGGTTGGGTGATTTTTAGGAGAAAGAACAGAATGATCACTTGTTGAATGAAGGATGAACAGAATGATCATTTATGAATACAGTAAAGATAACAAAGTTTGAATAAATTTAATTAAGCAAAAAATGCCTTGCGTGGAACGCAACACTCCCCCACATTAGAGAAACCGGTTGAAAGCGATAAATGACAATAATAAATATAGCAATATAGCAATGACATAAAGGATCAGCTGGATGAATAACATATAATATATATATATTTTTAAACAATTACACAATATTATGAACACAACTTTGGACAATAAACGTGTGAATATAATAGTAGGACATTGAATACATGATAACCAAATCAATATTAATAATTGAAGAATGATATTCAAATATTTACAAGAACTTAACTTTAAACTCCCTCTAGTAGGACCACTTTGGTGATGGGACGTGTTAACACTGTAGATTTAGTTTTGATCTTGACGCTTCGCACAAGTTGATCTCTTCCCTCTCTCACTTCAACAACAATTCCCATTGGCCAGAGGCCTCTTGGGGTCCCTTCATCACACAAGAGGACTAGGTCGTCAATTTTGATGCTCCTAGTATCTCTGGACCACTTCTGCCTCTTCTGCAACTCAGGAATGTACTCTCTCATCCATCTCCTCCAGAATTGGTTGGCAAGATGCTGCACGTACCTCCATCTTCTGCGAAACATACAGTACAACCCAAAATAAAGTAAGATTTTTTTCAGTCAGAAGTCCTTTGTTTGCCTACTTTTTCCTTCTTTCCCCTCCTCACCCCAGATCTCCACACGGATCTCTTTGGCTCCCTTTGACTACCTTACCCCTACTCCAGCCTAGGGGGCCCTCTGTTGAGAAAACTTGGCAATATAAGTGCAATTAAAAAGGGGTAGAACTTCAAAGAAATGGAATACAATGAAAGTGAGGGGGTAAAGAATTTCCATTGTTTTCAAAAGTAAACAATATGACTTCAGGTTTGACCCTTTTGCCGAATTTGTTGAATTGTATTTTCAAATTATTATGTTATTCTAAAAACAGGCATCATTTGTATCATGAAATTAAGACAAAAGCCGTTTTTGGTAATTGTATCATTATGAATAAACCTCATTTGTTTATATTACCATATTTTCTTATGCATCTTAATATATATACCTTTATATATATCACTTGAGAACATTTCAAAATTTACATTGAATACAGCTACTATCACTTCAATCCCCTCCAAATAAAACTAATTATTTCAAAGTATCATTGTATTATGTGAGTTATATATCACATTTGAATTAAGGAAAATACAAACAACGTTGCAAGGAATATTTATTGGTGAAAATGTTCCATGAGCAACATTGCAGTATGCAAAAATTGTATAAGTATAAGAACGTGTATAAGATTAAAATAGACAATTATTGGATAAAACATCCAATGACACGCAATTAAAATAACCAAAATCATACATTAATTTACTGAAATTGTATAAGGTTAGGATAGACATCAAAATATAGTTTTAAAATATCAGTGCTCGGACTAAATAAACATGCATTATATTAAAATGTCCTAATCATAAATAAATGAATTAAAACATTAGATGTAAATAGATAATTGTTGCAATGACACACAATTAAAAACAAAAATTAAATACAAATGTATTAAAAATGTGTAAGGTTTAAATAGTCATAAAAACTTGAACAACATATCATTGTGAGGCCTAAATACGCATATATATAATAACAAAGTCCTAATTAAGCAAATTTCGTTTAGCAGTTGTTTTCCTCTGTTTCTGCTTGAGAGTTTTGCATCTTGTGACAATAGTACCGTGACAAAGTTCAATTGCTGCTTCCATTTTTTCACGAGGAATGCGGGATGCAAATTTTTGTTTTACGCCATCTTCAATTCTTCCTAATAGCCTGTAATCAAGTCTTTCCCCTGAGCGCCCAGTCAAAGATGACTGGCGAAGGACATCCTCTCCAAAGTAAATATCTGCCAGCTCTATTGTGAATGCACTAACAGCTTTGTTTATTTCCATTTTTTCAAAACGAGGATCATCAAATACATAGTCTATTGAGCATTGAGAGGGTACAATACTGTTAAGAGGAGGAGGGTCTTTCTCAAGATGACGAATTCGTTCATCAGTGCATCTCATGTAGCGTTCAAGCTCATCACGCATGAATCTGAGCTCATTTCTCAGGAGTTGGTTCTCGTGCATGAGCCTAGAAAAGTCATTGTGTGTTGGCGTAGCAGGAGGGGGACTTTCATAGGGGCTACCAATGGTTGTCATCATGCTGGTGGAACTGTTGGGAGTAGCCAGAGAGGTAGTGGGGGTGACAGGATTCGCCAGGGGGGTCCTTGGAGTCACTGGAGGGGTGGCAGGGCCTCTGACAGGTGTAGTAAGGGTAGCATAATGCATGGCTGTTTGGTGCCTCTGTGGAGTAACTGGACCCGATGCAGATATTGGTAGCATCATTTCGGCTGAGGCAGTGATGCTTGGTTGTGGGATAGGAGGGGGGGCAAGAAGCAGCCGGGGGTCCACACTGGCATTATCAAACCCCTCTACACAAGGTGGAGGGACAAACATTAGCTGTGAATCTGTGCGTGGGTTGTCAGGCATGTCCACAGCGAGAAGAGCTTCATCTATATCACTCCACTCATCCTGCAAAACATGAGAGAAAAAAGAATGCAATGTTGCTGATTGAATGGAAGATTGCTAATGCTGTATAATATTGGAAACAAATTATATAAAATATACCTATGAAATAAATGTGAACAAAATACTTTCTCAAAACACGCAGGTATACTTTGTTGTTGTTGAACTATCATGACATCAGTCTATAAATCATTGCAGTTTTGTCAATTTTCCTGTATTTTGAATTGAATTATAATTATGACAATAATCACCTCGTATTGTGGCACAGCTGAAGCAAGTAGAGTGCATGACTTTTTAGCCTTGCCACGAAGTTTTCGTGTCTTTGCAGCCAGTGATTCATCATCAGATTCTGAATCCACATCTGAATGATTTCTCTTGTTGCCAGGCATGATGCAGCATTGATGCTGAGACAATGATGACGATGTTCATGTGCTGCTGTGTTTCAAAACAATGGCAATTTTGACATGACAGTGTTTGTAACTGAATATCTATGAAAAACATTGTCGTGTGTGACGTAGGTGCTGTTATTGAAATCAAAACTGTGAATTCCTGTGGCACAACAGATAGGGCCACATTTGCACATGCAGTTTAGATATTCAGACGGAAACTTTGTTTTTACATGCCCATGATGCCTGCAGTAAGCATTTATGCAAAGCAACGTATTGTATCGTTGCATAAGGAATCCCTTCGCCCATGTGACATAGTGAAGGCACTAGAAAATGAAGGAATATTGGTGAAAGATACTACAGTGCGCAAGATCTTGAAAGGATGGTTAAAAACCGGCACTTTGGAAAGGAAACCTGGAGGAGGGTGGAAAAAGAAGGTAATTTTCTAAGGATTATTTAAATTAACAATTTGACAGCCCTATAATATTATTCCTTTACCTGTCATTTTTTTTCTGGCCTCCTCCGTTGTGTGTAGACATTGTCATACAATGCATCCCAAGCTATTGATGCAACTGTTTTAATTGTAGCATTGTGTTGATTGTACAAACAAAGGACTTCATACCAATTTCGTCCGATCTATGAGCAACAAAACTTCCACCAAATTTCTTAATTGCAGGGGCAGCTTACTGCCAGCTCATCCGGCATGTAAACAAGGAGAAACGTCTGGCATTTGTGAAAGAAAATCCCGACTTTCCAGAGAACTGTAAAGATGTTATTTTCACGGATGAAAGCACCATTGCAATGGAGAGATTTGCTCGGATTTGTGCCAGGAGGAAAGGAGAAAAACCTGTTCACAAGCCACGGCCAAAACATCCATTGAAAGTGAGTTCTTGATGATGCAGTTCAATAAACGAATTTGAACGAAATTAGCAACATTCAAATTGTAACAGACAAAAGATGTTCGTCAGTTATCTACTAATTTGGTATTCTTATATATTTTTTGTTATCAGGTTCATGTATGGGGTGGTATCAGCGTTAAAGGACCGACTTCACTGAGCATATTTGAAGGAATCATGGATAAATATGTATATGTAGATATTGTTCACAAACACCTTCTCCCATTTGTCCATGAGAACTACCCACAAGGCTATCGTTTATGGATGGATAATGATCCGAAACATACTTCCAGTAAGACTTTGACTTTATAATCTCTAATGCCGATTTTTGTACAGTTTTATTATTTTAGCATGGAGTACTCTGCACAAGTCAGTGTCAGCTATTTTTGAAATTAAATAAAATGAACTCACTGTTTGCAGTGTATTCTCGAAAGTGGATGGAAAAGAATGGAATTGTCTGGCTGAAATCACCCCCTGAATCCCCGGACATGAACCCAATTGAAGTAAGAACCTTTTGTAATGCAACTTGTCACAAAAAAAATGTATTACTCCCTCTTTTACTAACATTTATTTTACTTAAAGATGGTATGGCATCAAATGAAGGAATACATAAGACGAGTAGTCAAACCTAAAACTAAGGATGAACTAGTTAATGGCATTCTAGAATTTTGGAATACTAAGTTGAGCCCAGAGCAGTGTAGAAGGTATATCAACCACTTGCGGAAAGTATGGCCTGAAGTTCTGGAGGAGGAAGGTGGACCTACAAGTCATTGACATGTTTCAAAGCAGTATAGCATTTTATCATATCATTTTAAGGTTTTTTACAATTTGTGGATGTAATTTTGTATTATTTCTAAAGATATAGAGCTGTTTCTATTCAACAAAGATATTTCTATTACATCTTATATTGTCTATTAATTTTTTGTTATTACTTCGATTAGTTTTATATATGTAATAATATATGAAGCTATAATTTTATATTACATGATTTTTAGAGAATAAAATCATTTTTAACAACAAATCTATCCTATTGTTTTAATTGTAATATGTTATAGATGCATTTGTGCCTGAAAAATAAAAAGATATTTTTTACAGATATATAAGCATTTCATCTAATTCGATCTGGTTGTTAATAACTGTTTTTAATTTCTTAGCAGCATGCTTTCCCGAAATATTTTATGTATACATTGTACCCTCATTGGCAATGTTTACTTAAGGGGTACACTCTCAACACCTATAATCCCAACTGCTTGTTCAAACACAATCATAGTTCCGAATTTATCCCTAGGGGGCAGCAGTTGTATTATCTAAAGGTAGTTGAAAGTAGGTAAAAGTAGGAAGTGATTCAGGGGTATCCCAAAGGTGTGAAAGGGAAAAGTAGTGGCTGATTCTTCCTTCCTGCTGGGGTAATCGTACTTTATTTTGGGTTGTACTGTATCAGTTGATGAGAAAACACCTCCAGGTGCATCAGGACCTTGCCTCAGCAACAGTAACTGGTTGGGGGTGAGTGGCATCAAATCAGTAGCATCTGTGCTGACTTTGGTGAGAGGTCTACTATTAACGATTGATTCAACCTCACAAAATAATGTCCGTAGCACGTCATCAGTTAGCCTCTGTGTGGTGTCCATCAAGAGACTGGTGAAGACTTTTCTCACTGTTCGGATGAGCCTTTCCCAGATTCCTCCCATGTGGGAGGCCTGGGGAGGGTTAAATGTCCATTCAATTTCCTCCCGGACAGAGTATTGGTAGATTGCTGCTTTCTCAACTTCTCGCAAAGCCTTGGCTAATTCGGTCCGTCCACCAATTTTGTTTGTGCCGTTGTCCGACCATACTTTACAAGGGCTCCCTCTTCTGGCCACAAAGCGACGGAATCCATTTAGGAAGGAATCTGTGTCCATGGCGTCTAGTACTTCAAGATGGATTGCCCTTACAGTCAGGCAAGTGTATATGCATCCATACCTCTTCCTTTCTGTTCTTCCAGCCTTTACAACAAAGGGTCCAAAGCAATCCAGACCAACATAGGAGAAAGGAGGGTGATTTGGTTGGAGCCTTTCTGCAGGTAAATTTGCCATCTTCTGAACACAGGGTGCATGATTCAATCTACGACATCTAATGCATTGATTGATAATTCTTTTGATCACCACCCTGGCCTTTGTGATCCAGTACTTTACCCTCAAAAGGCTGAGTGTCCACTCTGTGCCAAGATGTGCATCTTCATGAAATTCTCTGGCAATTTTGTCAGCCAAACAGTGCTTGTGAGGTAATAAAATCGGGCGTTTGCTACATTGAGGCATATCTGCATGCTCAAGCCTGCCCCCAACACACAACAGACCAGCATCATCAAGAACAGGGCAAAAGGCACTTACGGAACTTGCTTTGGAGACTGGCAAACCAGACTTTAGATTGCTGATTTCTTTTCCATAGGATTTGTCCTGGACATGTTGGATGATGACGACTTCTGCTCTCTTAACTTCTTCAAGAGACATCCGACCATATTCAGAACTTCCCTTGTTTTCAAGGATCTTCTTGAAGCGCATCCACCAAGCCACAGCCCGCCTGAGTTTTGTCCAACTTGAATAATACTCTATCAACTTGTCCAGAGGGTGAGTACCAACAACTGTAGCACATGAAATTTTCGATTTCTCGATACCCGAATGAGCCTCCCTCTTCACTTCCGCATCTGCTTCAGTAATGATCGTGTCAACTTCCTTTTCTGGCCATTCGGACTTGAAGGTTCTCAGGAATTCTGGTCCTTGTAGCCACAACCTCTTATCAAGCTGCTTGAGATGCTGCCCTCTGGATACCACGTCTGCAGGGTTGTCCTTACCCGGGATATGGTGCCACTGTGTCGGTTCTGTGAGCCTCCTAATCTCACCGATCCTGTTGGAGACATAAACGTGAAATCTACGAGTGTCATTTTTAACGTATTTCAAAACGATTTCACTGTCAACCCAGAAGAAAGAATCAGCAAGTTGAAGGGTCATTTCTCTTCGTAACATTAAATCCACTCGAGCTGCCAATACAGCTGCTTGCAATTCTAAGCGAGGTATGGATACAGGCTTGATAGGGGAGACACGGCACTTGCTGAACAACAGAGAAGTGTGGATTTTACCTTCCCTGTTTATGCATCTCAGGTAGCTGCAGGTCCCATATGCCCGTTGGCTTGCATCACTGAAGTGATGTAGTTCAAGAAAGGAGTCGTCAAATTCACCCGGTTTGGCACATCTTGCAACTCGTAGATCTTGCAGGTCTTTCAATCCATGGAGCCAATCTTGCCATCTGTGCTGAAGATCCGGAGGCACCTCTTCATCCCAACCAAGCTTTATCCTTGTTGCGTCCTGGAACATCATTCTGCCAAGTATCAACACTGGTGACAGAAATCCAAGCGGATCGAACATACAAGAGACAAAACTTAACATGATTCTTCTAGTTACAAGAACATCGAAATCTAAGTTTACATCAAAGAAAAATTCATCATGGGACACGTTCCATTTTACTCCTAAAGCCTTGCTATTGGATTCAAGGGTGAAATCTTTGACTTCTTGGGCTCTTTCGGTTTCGGGTATGCTATCTAGCAAGTCTTTCTCATTACTGATGAACTTTGTGAGTCTAAACCCACCTTTACGTAGGAGCGAAGTAGTCCCATGAATAACCTCCAATGCATCAAGTTTCGTCGTCACTGACCTGAGACAATCATCAACATAAAAACATTTCAAAATAGTCTCATCAACCAACTCATTGCCGTCACCGTAGTCCTTTACCACTCGTCTAAGAGCATAAGTGGCCGCGCTGGCAGACCACACACCACCAAAGATGTGGCGTGTCATTCTGAAATGTGCAATATCGCCACTATCATGCCACAAGAAACGAAGAGCATCACAGTCTTTTTCTGGCACAAGAACCTGGTGGTACATTGCTTCCACATCCGCCATAATGGCAAATGTATGCTCTCGGAATCTGAGTAGAACATGTAACAATTGATTATTAAGGTCTGGACCCTGATTACATTTGTCGTTGAGACATTCTCCCTCGAACCTTGAAGCGCAGTCAAAAACAACTCTGATCTTGCCTGGCTTGTTGTCGTTAGTTACAGCATGGTGGGGTAGATACCAAATTCTATCAACATTACAATCATACAAAGGAATCCGTTCAGCATAACCTTTGTCAAGTAACAATTTGATTTCGGAGTCATATTTCACATACAAGCCAGTTTTGTTTAAGCTAGTGACAAGAGAATTTAACCTAGCTGCAGCTACTTTGACGTTATTAGGAACATACACTTCTGGTTTCCACGGTAAGGGGAGCTCATAATGCCCTTTTACCACCTTAACTTCCTGATCCCAAAGTTCTACAACCTTCTTATCATCTTGTGACCATCCAACTTCATTTTGGAGATTGCTGTCATTTTCCAAGTTCCACAACTTGGCGAGTCCATCATCCAAAGCTGTGGTGATAAAGTTGTTTACGACACGTTTACAGACGGGTGTCACAGATTGGGCAGGGCCATTGATAGACCATCCAAACAAGGTGCGGACTGCAAAGGGTTCCCCAGAACGACCCTTCTTGACTTCTAAAGGCAGCAAGGCTTCACTGTGGTCCTGTCCTATTAATATCTGCACATTTGGAGAAAGATCAACTGGCAGGTCAGCAAGGTGAGAGTAGCTTGAGAGTTCTACACGAGGCACCTCTACAGGGATGGTTTCCACAACGTAGACATTAGACAGGTGCATGGATGTCATTCCATCCAGAGATGAAAGTGTTAAGTCAACGACAGCCGTACATCTCCTTTCTTCAGAACGACTCATAGTATTCATGACATAATCGACTCGTGAACCTTTCAGACCAAGACTGTCCACAAGAGCTTTGGTACAAAATGTTGTGTTAGACGCTGTATCCAGGAGAGCAGAAGCGCTGCACTTGCCATTGACGAACACAGGAACTACAGGTACGAAGACACTATCACTCGAGGCTTCATTGGTCGCAGCCACACTCACTGAATGGTTAGATACACCTCCACTGACTGAAACAGGGTCGAGATGAATGAACTTGGTATGCTTAGCCCCGCAGCCTGGCACAGAACACACAGAGGGTTTCCTGCAATTTTCGACTGTGTGATTTCCGAGCAGGCAGTTGTCACAAAGTTTGTGGTCTTTAACTATTCTTAAACGCTCGGCAGGCTTCATTTGTTTGAAAGTTAGACAGTAAAACAAACGATGCCCCTCACCACACAAGATGCATGGAAATTTCTTCTTGGGAGGATCATCCTTGCTTGACGTGACAAAAGTCGAAGACTTGTGAGGTTTTCCATCTTGAGCTACGGCAGACCCTTGATCACCATAGACAGGGTCGGTTGCATCTTCAGCTTCTCTGTGAATGAAGTCCACAAAATCACGAAAAAGGGGGTACTCGTCTTTATCCCTCTTCATCTTCATCGCCAACTTACGCCAACGATCACGTAGACGGGACTCCAGGCGTTTGGCAATGTCCCCAATGCATGAACGAGCATCAACTTCGTGCAACTTCTTCAGATTATCTAAAATATTTACTGCACTGTTCAGTTGGTCAGAAAGCAACAATAAATCCTCAGCGTTTTCGATGCGGCCACCACTCGTCAAGCCATTAATGACACAGTTATATATCAGATGGTGATTGCCAAATCTATTTTCAAGGATTTGTCTGGCCTGCTTGTATCCCGCTTCACCCCCAATGAGGGCACACGATTGGATGGCAGAATGTGCTTTACCACTGGTCTTTGACAGCAGACGAGTCAATTTCGTGCGCCCAGTGAAAGTACTTCGCTCCATATTCTCATCAAAGATGGTGAAGAAAGAGTGGAACTTTAGTGGGTCGCCGTCATATGGTTCTATCTCGAAACCTTGCATATTTATCAAATTGCAAATGTCACTTGAAAGATTAGAGGAAGATTGCTCACCACCCTCTGCTTTCGGCTGCTGATTGTTGACAGTTGAATCTCTGACATTATCGACATTGGGAGGTTCAGCGTCAGCCTTTACTTCAGTTGGAGGTTCTTTGGTGACAGTTGCAGGAGGAATGCTGGAAGACAGGCAAGCTTGGATTCTGTGCTTCGCATCAATATATTGTCCTTGGACTTCCTCGAAATGTGAATCACTCTGGTCGACTGCCTCCTTATCTACGAGAGTGACGTGGTAGGCTTCGTGAGCGGCTTCAAATGCGACAAATTTTTCATCAATGGTCTTAGCTCTTTCAGATACAACATCACGAAGTCCTGAATCAGCAAACTTGACAATTTTGTTTATCTCTCTTGTCAGGGCTCCTTTTCTTGCAGTCCTCGCATTCTTTAGTTCCTCTGCCATGATCTTATTTACTATAAAAATAGCAACAAGAATGACAAGGAGGGAAGGAAGGAACCGATATATTGTTGCCAATGGTTTATTCAACTCGTGTACGGTAAATCTGAAATAAATACAAAAATAAAGATGGTATGAGAATGGGATAATGAGATGATTATTAAACAGTGTGAAGGAATCTATGACAAAAAATGTAAAAATATAATTTATGATAACAACTTACAAGATCATTGGCACACATTTGGGTAGTCTGATGCCTGAATACTGCCTAGGCCTATCACATATTGACCTGTAAATTGATAAAGACTATTTACTAAAATACTAAATAGGGCTAAAGGAATAAACATAAAAAAAATGAATAAATATATAATATTGATAGCTAACATAAAAAATACAAATAAGACTAACATACCTGAATTGACTATGAACTGTTGACATGAAAATCTTGTGACTGAATGAATGACATGGCTATTGAAATGTACAGAGGAAATGTGGAGGGGAAAAACTGTGAAATGTGTTGAATACAATGTTGAACATAGAAGCAGCTGATGACATGGTTGGGTGATTTTTAGGAGAAAGAACAGAATGATCACTTGTTGAATGAAGGATGAACAGAATGATCATTTATGAATACAGTAAAGATAACAAGGTTTGAATAAATTTAATTAAGCAAAAAATGCCTTGCGTGGAACGCAACACCAATTATCTCTTCGAATATTTAAGTGCATAATCACAGTCATAGCCAGTGGAGCCTGATTGGCTGCAGAACGGCATAAAGATTTATGTGTGCTCCATTTGCTTTACCAACTAACGACAGTCTTGCAAAGATTTTGAATCAACAAACAATGATGGCCACAGGCAGTTTTTACTGTTCTGCAAAGATCATTCTCTTCCTACAAATCATTTCATGTGAGCATAAAATGAACTCACAAAGGCACTCCAACTATAATCTGTCTTCTAAACTTTCTAAAGGAGCACAGACTGGGAAAAAAAAGTGAGGTATAGTAACTGAGAATAAAAAATGACGAAAAAGTAGAACTTGAAGATGTGATGAATCACGGATGCAAATACATAACAAGTGACAACCAAGGAAGACTCAGAAATCCAAAATGGTAGATGTTCTCCATCTCGATGCCCTTTGAGATTAGGTGTGGCCACATAGCACTAATTGACATAAGGTTGATGAGGCACACAGCTGTTCCATCAGCAGAACAAGCAAACAAACAAGATGGAACCGCATATACCTGGTGAGACAAGCTTTATGTGATACGAAGATCCACATGCAGCCGCACTGATCAGACATTGTGAATGATTGGTATGGATGCATTTGAAATATGTAAATGGGTTCAGAGACATCTTTTGTATAGAGTAGTAGATAGCTTTCCCCGTCGTGCTGAGTAGACTGAGCTGTTTGGCACCTCAAGTAACAAAGCTTCTAATATTTCTGAAGAGGCAGTTACCTGCTTCTAGAACCTTTGGTAACACAGAACTGATATATCCCATAGGAACAGTGAGAATCTCCCTACAGGAGCAAAATGCAGCCATATTGAAGATGACACCGCTCTTTTTCAATTTTTGCTCACAGATTCGGGGAAAATGGCAGTCTTAGGTTTGATATGGTTGATTCAGAGGACGGCAATCATACCAATCATTATAGTGATAACCTCTGGACATGGCAGGCATGCTAACCATTGTACATCCTAGGCCTCCAGCCAAGAAAGGGATGCCAGATGACATGACTCTCTTCACTATCCAATACAAGTACGGAGACTAAATCAGTCAGAAAATCGCTCTGTAATAGAAGAACTTCAGACAATGGTCCATGGCAATAACCACACATCCTAGGATTTGCATGAATTTTATGTTCTGTATGGAGATTTCTTGATCCCCCTTTACTTCAACATTGACTAACCAGACCTTAATCCCTTTTATTTCGGAAATCGATGGTGCCTTGAAGGACAAATGCACTTCTATTTGTTATTCCAAGCCTGCACTGAAAGAGAATCTCAGTAACACTATGGCACAGGTGAAAATTATAGAGTGTAGATAGTCTGAAGATAGTTACACAGATGAGAGAAATGAGAACTCTGGCAATGATTACTATTACTAAGAGTTCAGTTGATAATTACACATACTTACGACAACATGTTTCAGTTTTTTAAATGTATTTTTGCGCATTTTTATGAGCTCACAAACTCACAGGGTTCGTACTTTTCCTGCTGATGAGTGACAATATGACTCCTTTGCACTATGTAATTTTGGGAGGTATGAAAAGATTATAATTTAACTGTCATTTGCTCACTGTTACAGATTCTGCATGTGTGTGTTAGGTTTCGACCCGAATATATTGTACTTTAGCTATTTTTCTCATATATTTTCTTATTCTGAACCCTGGTGGTGGTCATAGACAATTCTAATGGTGACCATTGAATTTATTGGCCCCAAAAACATTTATTTTGACCCAAAGATTATCATCCTAGACCAATTAGAAGCCGAGATATAACAAAATTTTGATTATCGGCAGCCATTTTGAAAATGGCCGCCTGGTAGAGTTAGCCCGCACTTTCAGGAGGGGCGCCCAGGCCAAAATTTTTTGTTTTGACTCATTAACTTGGATCAACATTCAAAAATTGCTCCCACTCAAGTGGTCACGGGACCTATGGTGGGGTCCTCTACTAAGACTGAAAATTGTGGTGCAGAATATAACAAATAGTTATGGCCTCGACCAATATTACTGCTTCGGCCAATAAAACTCAATATTGGTCTCCCCACCATCCACTATCTATATAATATTTTGCATGTCGACAAATTTGAGCAACTAAAAAACGAGTATATACACAAATTTGGAATTCATGAAAGTGCCAGATAGTGTCATTCAGCATGTATATATTTTTCATTATTTGGCATGTTCACGAATTTGTGGAGGTGTAAAAACGAACATGCACGAGTTTGTGGATGTGTAAAAACGAGCATAAGAGCTAGTGTATGTGTAATAACTAACACTCATAACGTCAATACCTACATTCGTGAAGGTGTTATAGGTTTCAGTTTTAAGGTCAAAATTAGGGTTGGGGTTAGGGTTAGCCAAGTTTAGGGTTAGTATGTTCCTAATTACACTTATACAAATTTGTGAATGACAATATTTGACACTCCCACGAATGTCAAATTCGTGTACATGTTCGTTTTTTCAGGTTTACAAATTCGTCTACATGCAAAATATTGAAAAATATATACCTCCATTCAGGAATTTGTAGAAGTTTAATTACGAACATTCTTCAGTTCTTCAGTGTGTATAATGTCTATAGCGTAGCTAATCCGACATGGTATAACGTGCGGTGCATGTGCAGCGGTAAAAATCCTGTGCTATAGCACTTATTTTTACTTATTTCAGACGAACTAAATAAGGCAAACTAATTAACAGTCAGACTGAGGTGCACATAAATCAACATCACTGGCCATAAGCCAGTATGTACGGTGGGGCGACGCCAGGGGCGGACTGGCCTATGTGGCAAAGTGGCAACTGCCACGGGCCCACCTACTCAGGGGGGCCCATGCAACATGTCAAAAAATGAAAATAAAGAAAAGAGCAAAATTTCACTGTCAGGTTCATGATTTTGTCTTGCAACGATACCAAGTTAGAGGACAGAACCCTTTCCATGCTGAGGCCCCCAGCCTAATAAACTAATAACTCTCAATTTCCATCACTTATGAAGTTAACAAGTCATTTTCTCACACACTGGAGGTTTATTTGCCACTTTTCTTTGGTTCAAGAAATAATAAAGCTGGAATGGCCATGTCTATACTTGATTTTGACACATTATAAGATTCACTGAGTTTGCAACACCCCTAAATGTTGGAAAAGATGTGAAAATTGGAAATAGAATGCTTTCTGGCATTTTTTAAACCTGATTCAGTAAATTAATGTATAACTAGATTAATTATGAGGTTTCAATAACACTGCAATGCCATTTGATATATCTATAACTGATTTTTCTCACGCAACAAGGGTGTGAAAAACTAATAATGTTTAATTTACATTTTCTCAAAATTTTCCAAACACATTTTTTTTATCTTTACATCAAATC
This sequence comes from Platynereis dumerilii, assembly GCA_026936325.1. NCBI lineage: Eukaryota > Metazoa > Annelida > Polychaeta > Phyllodocida > Nereididae > Platynereis > Platynereis dumerilii. Next base: position 402,335 of record JAPTHN010000130.1, read on the forward strand.
AAAGCTGAGACCACATACTACAACGCTGTGTTGACGGATTCTTTGTAAATTTTTTTAAACCCTAAACTTCGTTCAAGGACACTGTGACAGAAACATGATATTTGGGTCAGATAATATTGACATATTTTGTGAATGATCCTAAAAAAAACAGATCATAAAAACAAAAATAAATGGTTAATTTGTTGCCATGGAAACCAAAAGTCATGAAATGCGGCCCAGGGCACCTTTAGAGACACAGATTCATTATATCTTGTCAAAAAATTTAATTTTTACCAGAGGTGCGGGACAACGAACCTATTAAAAATAATCTCTAACATTTCAAAAATTCTTGTAAGAATAAACTTGACACTGAGTACATGTCCTGTAGCCTTATATCCCTTAAAAAGTCAATACCTCACAGTCCTTATATTAAGATCACAGTTGGTTTTTCGCAGACTTTTTGTTCTTTATGATGGATTTTCCATAAGTTCTGCCCAAACAGTCATAACATTTGCTAAATTTTAAACAGAAAAATGATATTTGGGTCAGTTGATATTGACATAATTTGCTCCACAGGCTAATTGAGAGCTTGAATACCTATGTATTTGGTGTCAATCTTTAGCTTAAAACCTCCTTTATCTGTTCACAAAGTATCAGTATGATAGTAATAAGTAAAGTAGGGTTTTCATTGCTCTATAGATAGGGTAAAAAACCCAATTTTCTCTCAATTTTGAGTCAGAAATTAGTGAATTTTTGCAGAATTTGTTATGTTTCACGTATCTTTTACTGGCCTGTGGTATTGATATATGGCTTCAGTTTTTTTGTTACTCAGTTAGGAGTAAGCCTAACCTATTCTGTGCTCTAATCTGGGCTTTTTGAATTAAAGAGAAGACTCTAAATCACCTATTTCTTTGAATTCATGTTTTTAGAACACAGCTGTCCGACTCAGAGACACCCCATGTCATTTTTTATTTCAGCAATTTAGCCACTAATTTAGTTCTTATGCTGTCCCAATTGTCAATTTTCTGTTAGATTTAGTAAAAACCATTAATTTGAGGCCCTGGTTGACAATCAATAACCCATCAGCCAAGCAATATATCTGTTTTTTAAATGTACATAATATAAGTGTCCGACTCAAAGAACCTTACCCTATATGATGTCATCCATTTCTAAAAAATTGCTCATCTCGTAAAAATCTGAGAAACTACATGAGTGATGGTAAAGTAACTGAGATGTAACAAAAATACCAGTTTCCGTTGTTATTTATGATTTTACTATTAACTTATTGTATTACATGAAAAAGATTATGAACATACTTTAAGTAGATAAGTCAAGACACAGATGATGCAAGCAGGTGTTCAGTTCGTTTTAAGTGAGCACTACAAAGTCTGGGCCGCATTTCATGACTACTCGTTTCCATGGCAACGGATTAGGCATTTATTTTTAATTTTATGATCTGATTTTTTGGGAGTTATTTGCAAATTACATCAATATTATCTGACCCAAATATCATTTTTCTACATCAAATCTAGCAAAAGTTATGACTAGTTGGACAGAACTTATGGAAAACCCCTCATATTGCTCTCTCTCTCGATCCTCTTTTCAGAAAAAACAAGAAAGACGCAGCCTCCCTCCCTTTGGACTTTCACTTTGCTGCTTCAACTGCACAGTAAGGAAACCTATTATCAGTTTATGCCACGGTCACACAGTAGTATTCTAGAAATTGACCGTAATCCCCAAGTTAACACACTAGTCATTTAGTCATATCAAATCAAAATTGAATGAAATCAATTTTAATTACTTAACATATATTCCTTTGTTAATGATGCCATGTCGAATTTTGCTACTACCAATTCTTCTGCAAAGTTTGCGTATTTTTATTAGCTCACAAACTCATGTGGTTGGTATTTTCCTGCTGATGAGTGACAATATGATTCCTTTGCACTATGTACTTTTGGGATGTATGAAAATATAAGAATTTAACTGGCATTTGCTCACTTTATAGATTCTGCATGTGTGTGTTAGGTTTCGGTCCTAATATATTGTATTTTTCTCATAAATTTTCTTATTCTGCCCCCTTGTGGTGGTCATGGATAGATAGATAGATAGATAGATAGATATGGTAAGTGCAGCCCTCTAAGCCCAGTTCCGGGCGCTCACGAGGGTTGATTGATGAGATGAGAGAGAGCAGGAGTCCTCAACATGTTACACATTTACCCCATGTGAGGGATCTTTTACTTGCCCAGCATAGACACTGACACAAGGGGCCGCCAATTTAATGTCTCATCCGAACGACATCCAGCTGGGATTTTGCTCATAAAGGTACACTGGAAATTTCGGGTTCCCCAACTGGGAGTCGAACCCATGCAGGCAAAGACCTTCAGCGGAGCAGGCGGGAACCTTAACCACTACACCACCCAGCTGGACAATTCTAATAGTGACCATTGAATTTGTTGACCCTAAAAAAATATATTTTGACCAAAATATTATCATCCTGTCAGGCTATCACGTCGCACAGCACATAGCTTGAAGTTGAAAGGGAAATGATACAGTTCAGAACTAACCATAAAAAGTTAATGAGACTTTGTGATAAGCATGCTATGAAATTAGGAGTACATGGAAAAAATAAAAATGGGGGTCACCAACATTTTTAAATAACTACTGACACTTGAACGCACGCAAATTGGTCTTTTGAAATATCATTGAAAACATAGGCAAAATCATATTTTTTTTAATTTAATATGTCGGCTTATAAAATAAAAAGTGCCCATGAAAACATGGTAGAAGTTGGTAATGTTCAAGCCAAGATATGAAATAACAATTTTATTTTTTAAAAGGTGGGATCACCAGGATCTGTTATGAACTACAGAAGTCATCAGTAGTGGACGGGTCCACCGATGAGAGAGGGGGAGGGGTGTCATGTCAATAAATTTCCAAAACCAAGTTGGGAATTAAATTTATTTTTAAGTTTCTAAGGTTTTTACTGGATTGTTTTAGCTTGTTAGGTGGCATAATAGCTTATAATAAGGCATATTTTCTCAAATTTCGATTAACACTAGGAGGCACTGTTGTGAACTGTATCTTTTACCCTTTAATCCACAGTGTTGGTGCTTTATTCTGAAGTGCCCTAGTTCAATAGGTACTGACACCCTCAGGGAGATCTAAGAGTCAGATATTAATGTTTCTCAGCTTCCTTGTCTGTCTTTGTGGTTTCTGAAGATTCTTAGATGCATCAATAGAACAGGTTTGTAATTGACTTTTTTATCCTTTGATGTGAGGCTACAGACTTAAAGTAGCTGTTTTTATTGTAAGAACTAGCCTAGGTAGATAATTCTGTTGTTGAATAAACTACAACATTTTTGGAGGAGTGAAACTTTTATTTTAAGAGCAGCAGGAACATTTATTGCAAATACATGTATATTCAAACCAATTTTTATGTTTTAAATTCATTTCACAATCGATATGACATAACAATATTTTACTCACTAGAAACATATGTACAACTCTCCAAATTCATCGTAAGAACAACAAAGGAAACCGACGAGTATTGCAAATAGACATCATTCTAGAAAGTTGTGCAATAAACACAATTTTAGCATAAAATGCAATAATGAGTTGACTGAAAGATGTAAGACATTCATAAATTTTATAATACAGAAAACAAAAATTAGGATGGTATAATTAAAGTCCAAAAATATTTAAATATATTTCATCGGCAATAGCTACATTTAACAAATTTTAGTAATAGAAACAATATATAGATAAACAAATCCAAACTGCACTAGCATCTATATATATTAGTTATGAAAATGAGAGGACCATTTCACAGTAATAAAATTCACTTTGTGATTCGATTCATAGTAGCTGATGATATCATAAAAGGAACAAAAGAGAACTACAGGCTGTTGCCTTAGTTATTACCAAGATATTTTTCAATTCGTAATTTTATGACCGATCGATCTTGTTACATGTTTCAGATGCATAATCTTTGTGTTTGCCAGTCACAGACAAGCTGTGTACACGCATATATATCATAAAGCCTCCCAGAATCGAATAACATTGGAAAGCAGTTATATTATGGTGAAAAATAATCATCATCGTGTATCACAACATATAAAATGAAATTAAAACTGCGATTTTCACAATAAAGGGGCAGCCATTTAATATTATTGAGGGGGAGGGGGTTTGGTATTTCGAAATAACGAAATCTTGAAATAAATAATTTCTGCAAGGGATATTTCTTAAGAAGGTTGCTTGATCTACAAATGATTATCTGGGGACTTTGCGCGGCTTGAAATAAACAATCACTGCTGCTGTTAATGTGAAATAGATAATTTCTGCAAGGGGTATTCCTTAAAAGAAGGTGTTCCTTGATTTAGAAGTGATTATCTTGGGACTTTGCGCAGCTTGAAATAAATAATCACTGCCGTTGTTAATGTGAAAAGAATAATTTCTAACAGAGTAAAACTACCTGTCCCCCACCCCCAGATATTAAGTGGTTCCCCCTTAAACCTCCCTCTTATTCCCAATAAAATAAGATCAGCTGTAAGACTTTCAGTGCTGCATAGTGCATATATCATGGTCCACAACCATTCGTATGGTATTCACATTTACATGTAAGTATTGGTGTCAAGCTTGCACTTCATTCACCTGAGGTTTGAGACAGGTATTTAATCACAACAAACAGTCAATGGCAAACAACGCTAAACAATATAATCCAGTCTGCTACATAAGAATATGAGGCAGATATAATAGATATTTCAAGATTAAACTTTTTAAATTGGCTTGGTCGACCATGAATGCTGGCAGCAAATTGATTTTTAATAAAATGCCAATTAGTACACTTTGTACTGAATCGTTCAGCCTTCTAACAGTATGATTGTAACTCCTGATGCTCATCTAATTAAACTGGAGCCAATATGTACATTTTTACAGAATCGTTCAGTCTTCTAACATTATGATTTTACTTCCTGTTGCTCATCTAATTAAAAGGAACCAATTAGTACACTTTGTACAGAATCGTTCAGCCTTCTAACAATATGATTGTATGCTCATCTATTAAAACCTGAGCCAATTAGTACATTTGTATAGAATTGTTCTGCCTCTTTATGTCATGATTGTAACTCCTGATCAATATTCATCAAATTACTGCTATTCCATATTTTTGCAGCTGGCATCTCATTCTGCAGTTTTTTTCTGACGGACTAATTATTTGCGTACAGAAGTTGAAAGACACACATGAAACAACATTTTAGTGTTAAACTCACACAATGTCATACTATATAAAAATGTATAATAAATATGTATATATATATCAATGGTTTTTCATTCCAGAACAGAAAATAATGAATGTAAGCAAAAATCTCAAATATGATGTTGCTCAGCGGAATTTTACCAAGTTGAATCTCATAAATTTTTTTGGTTTCATTTCTTGAGTTTAAGCCAAACTATGCAATATTCACATAAGATTTTAAAATTTAAATACCACAAGTTATAATTTTGCTTTAGAACAATTTAGGCCCTTTTTGTAGTGTTCACATTATTGCTCACAAGTGTTCAATTTAAATAGAAGATAAGAAAAGCGATTGATCATGAAAATTATTCCAAAAATTTACTGTCATCAAGAGCTTGTCATTGTCATTATCGGAGTAGACATGTTTTTTTCTGTTCTGAAATGGCAACCCATGAGTCACATCTATTAGTAATCACACAATAAATCACTCCTACTTTACAACAAGTTCAATAGAAGGTAAATATTTTGACAATTAATCAAAGACTGAACAATTTTCTCTTTATCCAATTTCACAATTATCGTCAAAATATCTAGCTTTTATTCTAATAGAAACATAAATTGCATAATATACACGTATATTACAGTGTGTTATATTAAATTACATTAAATTGTATTGTATGCACAATTTTACTATAAGGCCAGCCCTAAAAATAGCCGATGGGCACTGGGCAGAGACATGGAGAACATTACCCAAGGTTCCCATGCCGTAGCCACAGGAGTCACAATCATCTACAAAAGCTTGTCATTTTAGAGCTTACACAAATTATACCCTACACATTAGTAGGACTACAAGGTTGGCAAGCCCAATTTGGGAAACCTTGCTCCCACCTAAGACAGCATTGGAGCGGGAAATCTCAAACAAGGAAACTTGAAGAAGTTGCCACCTTTTCTTATACAGTAACAAAATCACACCTGACAAAGTGTTACAAATTTGAGAAGTGTATTGACACTTTGTGATGTCAACATCAAACATCAAGACCCAAAACACACTGTGTCCATTTTTATTGATGCCTTCAAAAATAGCATTTTCCTTATTCTATTCAAAGATAAAATTAAATTTATCTAAAAAAATCATGATTTTTGTTAATATATAGATGAAAACAATCTAACTAGTTTACATTTTTCAAGATTGATGAAACTACCAAATGGCTAAACATAATGGATTACAAATAATCTTATTTCGTGTAAATATTTATTAAAAATTGTCACTTAATGGAAAAACGGATGTGTTCCTGAGCCAATCCTTTTAATCATGGAATCAATGTACCTTGTCTCGGAAACCCTGCTCCCACTTGAGACAGCATTGGTGCAGAAATTCTCACACAATGACATTTTGGGGAATTGCCATCCTTGAATGATTTGATTAGAGTTTTGTGTAGCCTACTGAATATGAGAAAAGGGATTTGTTCAGTGTTATGAGCTTCAGGTTCTGTTGATGATTGTAATGCCTGTGGCCATAGCATTCTCTAATTTTGGTGATGCATTATTTTTTCCAAGCACCACTGTCATATACCTTTCATAGCATGGTGCACAGCAGACTGAGCAGTCCCATGTTACCATCCATGTACAGTTAAAGCATTTTAAATCAGGCTGTATTATGATTTCAATTAAGAGACATCTTCCTTCACAAATTGATCCCATTGATTAAGTGCCATGATTTACATTACAATTGTCTCTCATGAGCTGCTCTACAATATTACAAACTCATGCAGCAGAGTCTAATTGTAGAGTCACATAGCAGTCACATTATAACATTATATTGTCAAATGACTAAAATGATTCACATCATAGAGTAGCATGACTTCACATAACATTAATATCAGAATCACATAGCAAAGTGAAATAACAGTCACAGAGCAGTCACATTATAGAGTCATGATCATATAGTGAGTCACATACCAGAGTCACATAACAGATTCACATCATAGAGTCGCATAACAGAGTTACATCGGATTCAGTTACGTGGTCACATACCAGAGTCACACAACAGATTTACATCATAGAGTCACATAACAGAGTAACATCGGATTCAGTTACATGGTCACATACCAGAGTCACACAACAGATTCACATCATAGAGTCACATAACAGAGTAACATCATCAGATTCAGTTACATGGTCACATACCAGAGTCACACAACAGATTCACATCATAGAGTCACATAACAGAGTAACATCATCAGATTCAGTTACATGGTCACATACCTGAGTCACACAACAGATTCACATCATAGAGTCGCATAACAGAGTAGCATCATCAGATTCAGTTACATGGTCACATGCCAGAGTCGCACAACAGATTCACATCATAGAGTCGCATAACAGAGTAGCATCGGATTCAGTTACATGGTCACATACCAGAGTCACACAACAGATTCACATCATAGAGTCACATAACAGTAATATCATCCGATTCAGTTACATGGTCACATACCAGAGTCACACAACAGATTCACATCATAGAGTCGCATAACAGAGTAGCATCGGATTCAGTTACATGGTCACATACCAGAGTCACACACCAGATTCACGTCATAGAGTCACATAACAGTAACATCATCAGATTCAGTTACATGGTCACATACCAGGGTCACACAACAGATTCACAACATAGAGTCACATAACAGTAATATCATCAGATTCACTTACATGGTCACATACCAGAGTCACACAACAGATTCACATCATAGAGTCGCATAACAGAGTAGCATCAGATTCAGATACATGGTCACACAGGAGAGTCACATAGCAAAGTGACAATGCAGATTCACCAAGCAGATAGACAGCCAGACAGACACACTGTCTGAGACAAGAAATGTATTTGTAACAAAGAGACAGATATACAAGGATAAAGATATTACAAACTTTGCACTGTAATTACATTATTGTCGCTTCAATATTGGTTTAACTATATCGAAGAGACAATAATGTAATAATTGTGACTCATGGACAGTCACTTGACAAATTACAGAATCACCAAGTAGAGGCACATGACATATTCACAAAAAATATTCCCAAAGCAGAATCATAAGACAGAGTCATAAGTAGATTCACATAGCAGGGTCACATTTATAGTTGAATTGAGAATTGCATGGCAATGAGTCACATGACTAATCACTCAACAAATGCACAATGTCACATGACTTATCATTCAACAAATGCACAATGTCACATGACTTATCACTCAACAAATGCACTGTGTCACATGACTAATCACTCAACAAATGCACTGTGTCACATGACTAATCACTCAACAAGAGTGAATGATGTTTCAATAAGTCCTTTGTCTCAATCACAAATTAACCATAAATTTCTATGTGACTGATTTGACCTGCCACTAACAAATTTGAAATTAATTTTTATTTCTTCTCTTGATTTACTTTGCTCTGAACGGCTAGATGGTATTGCTTTGGTTCCCAAGTAATTTAAAGAAATTAAGTTATTTTTTTTTTGGCTTTATTTCAAACAGCCAAATGGTACTGTATTCATTTCTAAACAGATGCCCAATGTCACATGACCTACCACTCAACAAATGCACAATGTCGCATAACTGATGTCTCACTCACACATTTACCGTACATTTCTATGTGACAGATTGGACCTGCAATTAGCAATTTGAATTTAATTTTTGTTTCTTGTCTTGCTTTATATCGTCCTGAACAGCCATAGGTATTGCTTTAATTTCCTGCTGTTCAATTTAACACAATAAAAAAAATCTTATTTTGCTTAATTTGAATAGCCAAATGTGATAAACTGCCTTTCCTTACTGTAATTATTATGTCTGCATGTCTATGGTTCGAGGGTCCATACATAACATTCTTTAATTTCTCTATGGTTGATACCGTGCGTTTTTGCCGTTTCTCCATGTCTGAAGTGTTGGCATCCATCCATCCTCAGGCATTGATCAATACAATTCATGAAGACCATCTGACCCAGGTCTTTTTTCTTGTAGTCTATAGGCCGGAATTCATGCTTCTCAAAAGTGCCGGTCGATCCTCGTTTGTCCATCAGCCTCAACACTTGCTCCACTGAAACACCACAAGGAAATACTATTAGTTGCTATAGTTTAGCTATTCTGAAATATCACAGTAACTTCATTCAGGTGTCATAAAAGACAATTTAAGACAAATGTTGTAATTATATACACTGCAAAATTTGAAATTTTGAGTTAGCTCAAATGATTGAGTGAGATGGTTGCACAATTTGTTTGAGCTATGATAGCTTGCCGTTTTGAGTTACGATAATCTTTTATTTATGCTGTTATAACTTGCAAACAACAAGCTATCTTGCCTCAAGGGAATTGTGCAACCATCTCACTCAATCAATTAAGCTAACTCGAAATTCAAAATTTACAGTGTATATATAGATATTTAATTGATTTGCATTATCAGAAAATTGGTAAAACTTCAAAATCGGAGGCACTGATTCAGCTCAATTGATTGAGTGAGATGGTTGCACAAGTTGATTGAGCTAACATAGATTAATGTTTTAAGGGGAGCGTGGAGTCTTGCATTGTGGCCCCCTCTGGCTGTTTGCATGGTTACTAGTGTCATTGTGACGTCATTGCCCCAGCCGCCGGACTATTTTCGATCAACGGGGGGGGCACCACGTGACGTGACGTCACCAGCAGAAATGGGTCGGTGCTCATTTGACCTTGACCTTGCTGCCGTCAACAACTCAGCTGGTTGACCATGTTGTCATGCTGCAAGTAATCATCGCAGGCGGATGTAGTCTACAGGTGCCGTGGCCTAGCAGATAAGGTGCACGCCTAGTAACTGAGACATAGCAGTTTCAACTCCCAACCATGGCATGGAGGAACTAAGCAGATCCTCCATTACTCTTGGCTTCACTTCACCCAGGTGTAAATGGGTACTTAGCTATAGGCAGTGATGGCAATTGTAGAGTGACTTAGCATTGTGTGCACTGGAAACGGCTGCCTGGCTGTATACTCCCCGGGGAGTTGAGAAAGACTCATGCTTGAACAGGCCTGCCAAGAGTGTAATTGTGAAGTCTGTTGAGACTTAGTTTGTTGGTGTAATGGACTATAAAAATTTCTACATTTTACATTTTAGTCACAACTTTCAATTAACTTTTTTCAGTTCGGACTGTTTCATTAGTATAATACTATTATCATAATGCAATAAATGGTGTTATAGTATGGCAATGGCAAAGTTTGTGTTATTTTCTAACGCACAGATCATTATTCTTCTGACCATGTTCCAACATGCGCAGTCCAACAGCAACGAAAGCCCGTAAGTTTATAAATGTTAATAGTTAGTGGTGACTTTTACTCATGTCTCAAAGACAGAGCCGAGTGAAACCACCCCAGTCTTAAGTAGACGATTTATTGAGTCACGTGGTTTTGAAAGGCGATGCCCCACTATAGGTGTCCTACTGGTCTGGTGTCCAGACAGAACGCACCCCATTGGTAGTAGTTTGCTGAAAAGTCATAAGATCTAGTACTTAGGAGTGACATTGAAGCTTTTTTTTGCAGCAAAGGCATAAAAAAATTTGGTTGCAACCAGAGCTGGGGCCAAGTACTCAGTACTCGTACTCGTTGGTACTCGAGTACTGGGCACCCAGTACTTGTACTCGTACTCGTACTTGTAATTTTAGAATGCTTAGTACTTGTACTCGTACTTGTACTCGTAAGTCCAGTACTTTTTCTTGTACTCGTACTTGTACTTTTTCAGATCAAAGCTGAAGAAAATAGCAATCAAACTGAACAACTGAAATTTGATGTGGATAAAATAAAGGTGCTTAAATCAAATAGTACTCGTTACTTTACTTGTACTCGTAAATTTTGCTTTTATAGTACTTGTACTCGTACTCGTACTCTAACCATTTGAGGAAGTACTCGTTACTTTACTTTACTCTAACAGTCATGCAGTACTTGTACTTGTACTCGTACTTGTAAATCCAGTACTCGCCCCAGCTCTGGTTGCAACTTGCAACTCTATAAAATTTGATTGCAGCTCTATAGAATTTGGCTGCAGGACCACGAGCGGAAGTACCAGTCATGATTTTGTAATTTTATGCATTTAAGTGCCATAGTGGCTAATGGCAGCATGCTGGTTACTGGTACTGCATAGGGGTAGAGGCATACTGCTGCTACTGTAACTCAAATGGATTAGTTTCTTGTGATTTGTTTGCTCTCATATAATCATAGTCATATTAAAGGTTGGCTCAACACGGTTACAGACATGTCAGGCCATACCTGTTAGATTTTTAGCTTCGCGAATCCATCGAACCATAGCTTTTCTGCCTACGGAAAAATAAGTGAGCCCACAATTTTTTTTATAATAAAATTTAAATTATAAATAAATCAAGATTTGAGCTTTCTTTTCGTCCTACTGACCCCAGAAAAAATGTCTTTAGAATATCCGAGAAGCTAATTAAGATTGATTGTGACTGGGAGATTTCTAAAATGTCGGGATGTGTTGGATTGACATTAAATTAATTGCCGGCCATGCCATGCATATAGGACTAGCTCCAGTGTTCATGACGCCATCTTATTATAATGTATTGTATTCTATAATGTATGTGCACAAACTTGGTCCAGAAGCCCCTGTGGGTCTCACGACACCTTACGGAGGTGTTTTTGGCGTCGGCTAGGGTGTTTCAGGTGTCCCAAATATCTTCCGATCCTGCTTGACCTCGGTCTAGTATTGCAGTTTGTATGGTAGAAGTTACATGTAATATTTGACCCATTCTATAAATACTTACCTTTACCAGAATTCACTTGAAGTTTATAATGTAATTCTCCATTGGCCAAATTGCAAATCCTGAAGATATTGCAAAAATCAATGAAGGAATAAATATTTTTTCCTCAATCCATAGTTTCTGAGTAAGGTTTGGGAGGGCAATTCAAATCTGGCATCAGCTGTTTTACAGCAGGTCTTCCTGATGAGCTAGGAAGTGTTGAATTTCCTAAAATTCTGCCATTTTATCCAGATTTTCACAAATTTGACAACTTCTGGCAGCTTTGCAAATGGGGTTATACAAAAAATAACACCAGATTTGATTTGCCCTGCCAAAACTTACTCAGGAACTATGGATTGAGAAAAAAATATTGATTTCTTAATTGGTTTTTGAAATATCTTAAGAATTTGCATGTTCGCCAATGGGGAATTACATTATAAACTTCAAGTGAATTCTGGTAAAGGTAACTATAGAATGTGCCAAAATCTTACATGTGACTTTTACTCTATAAACTGCAATACCAGACCAAAGTCAAGCTGGATTGAAATATAGTGGGGGCACCTGAAACATCCTAGCGTCGGCGGGATGGTGTTTCCTGGGAATTTGGGTGATTTTGTGACATCCCGCTGACGATTTTTTAACATCCCACAGAGGTATTTTTGTATCCCACTGGGGCTCCTAGAAAACGGAGACAACTCCACCGTGGATGTCAAAAGTGATTCAATAAGCTGAAACTTTATTTCCAAGTCACCGGGATAGAGCCCAAATTTTTCTCAATTTTTGGATGTCCGGCGGGCATTTTTTCAATGAGAAGACCGGCACACTAACCACTGTGTGACAGCTTTCAAAAATTTGTGGACTCATTAGTCTTGCAACTCAGATTCAATACTAAAAAAACAATACATAAACAAAAGATCAATTTACTTGTCAGAATTTAATTAACAAAGAAAATTAATTGCATACTTATAAAATATCTATTTTATTGCTCCATCTTTTAAAACTAGTTTGAATAATTAAGTGGCGGATACAGGGGGGGGGGGTTTAATTCCTATCAAAATATTTGGAGATAGTGTCTGAAAGGGGGGAGGAGTGAGTCTGTAATTTTTGAATGGCCCCTCAGGTGTTGAGGGATGAATTTGCAAGACAATTTTTCTCATAAAGGCTCCCAAGAATAGTAATATGACTAAATCAATTAAGGATAACATTTTTACACACAACTACATAGGGTTCAAGATATATGTGAAAAATTACTTGATTAAACTGTTACACTACCAACTGCAGTATCAATAATTGTTTCATATGTTCTCAAAATTAAGTATTTCATTTAAAATCTAAAAATTATTTTTTGTAGATATCAATTTCTTTGTTACTATATGGACTATCAAATGTCATTTATTTTTTCTGCACACTACATGCACCACCTCTTCCAGTCACACCACAAACCAGCCAGTCAACAGTTTTTATTTATTTCTTATTTTTTACAGTCTATCATCAATATTTAATATTATTTCTTCATTCTTTTAATTGTTGCTAATATTTCTTTAGACTATATAATGTAAAGATTTATTTGTAAACAATAATTTAGGTGGCCCCTTGTTAGCGGCTTTTTTTAGCCTTTAAGAGGTCTCCTGACTCCATGTAATATTTTTTATTTTTAAGAGTCAAATAAATACATTCTGAGTTCTGAGGCCAGACATAATCGAAGTTTAAATTCATGGATCTTCTCACTTTTTCCAAGGTTGATCCACAGGACAAAAATGAAATGCTGTTATCCCAAGTTTTTATCATGTCAATTAAATGAAATTGTGAGTAGCCTATGCTTCTTTTTGTCTCAGAAAATCAGTTGGGGTCAATGAAGTTAAAACTCAACTAGACAGCGGATGGAATCCGCACCTCCAGAGCTGGATAGTTGGGTTGCCCCCCGTCCCCTTAGGCCAAAGTTGTGTTGGGGCAACTGAAAGACCCTGGACATCCCTGAATGAATATGTCTCATAGAGACAGGAAGACTGTGTAGGGCAACACAGAAAGCAACGTCATTGGCTACCTGTTCCTACTAGAATACAATTGAAGCTGATGAGTACAACGTCTAAGGCATTGAACGACAAAGCAGCAAAGTACATTCAGACAGTCGTGCAGCTGAAGCCCAATGGGAAACATAACTTTAGGAGGAATAATAAACTCTTATTAATAGAACCAGCTTCAAAGAACCATAGAAAAATTTGATGAAAGAGCTTGCATACATGTGCATACTTTTCATAAGAAATAAGGACAATTTGATGCATGAAAAGAGAGTTCAAAAACAATGATAATGATAGCGTATTGATAGCCATGGCAATTATGTACTCAGCTGGTCAGTCTGAAGCTTCCAACAGCATCCATGTTTTAGAATATGATTTGGGAGTACTAATTTAAATTCAAGGAACTCATGAAGATCTAAAAGAACAACAAGTCAACAACTTTGCAAAGGCATTTGTATGCCAGCTTCCTTAACTTCCTTTCCAAGCATGACAAGAAAAGGACAAAATGGACCTTGGAGGACAGAGTCAGCACCTTGTAATTGTAAGTGTAATTGTAAATACTATCAGTCATGCACCGCACTGCAGGCACCTTCTCTTGTTTATGTACAATTGAGAGAAATTACAGTTTGTAGGGGTTGACAAGCCATGTAAAAAAGTGAATTATGCAGAGTAACTTAATATTATGATGCATTTTTTTCAATGGCACATGAATGTCTATTATTGACAAAAGAAGGCTAATATCAAAGCAAACAGATATTGGACTTCATGAGGCACTTACTTGGAAGTGCCATTGATGACATTTAGATTTGGCAGCAGCTCAAGGGCAATCATTCAATTGACCTGTCAGATGTATACAGGTTAATTGCATTATGGAAAATAAGTTAATCATTATATAAGGTTGATTGTAGTTTATTTCACCAATTTTTGTTATAAACCTAATTGGGTGTCACACTGATGAAATTGCAATCAGGTGAGCTTTTCCATGAAAGTTGACAGGAGCTCAAGCAAATTGCAATCAGCTGAGCTATTCTTGTAAATTTGGCAGCAGGTCAAGTTAATTGCAATCAGGTGAGCTTTTCTCTAAAAGTTGACAGCAGCTCAGACAAATTGCAATCATGATGACACTAGTTGAACTATTTGCATAGTATATAAGTGGAGGCATTTGACTTCATCATTCACTTCCAGCAGAGCAGACAGAGGAGACATCATGGCTATGGACATCTAATGCTAAGGTAGATGACTTGTTGAAGAGCTGTTGAAGAGAGCAGACGTGTCTTGAGGAGCTCTGAGCAAATCAACTGAAATAGGAAGTTCTATGGACTCTTACCTGCAGATTTTTGTGAATATCCGTTGGCAGTAACCATGGTATAATCAAGGCAACATCTGAGGTCGTGAGATAAAATATTTTGGTAGAAATTTTGCTTTTTTCATTAAAACATCACTTGTGTATTGGGGATTTTCCCCTATCATGGCCGATTGCACATAACATCCTGGCCCATATAGCAAGTAGCAACTGTTATAAGCAATGCCTGCAACTGAAGGTGTCAAATCCACTTGTGGACAGCAGTAACGAAATATAGAGAGAAAGGAAGAAACAACAATTGTGGTCATTTTTAAATCTTGGTGAGTACACAAAACTTGTTTTAAATTTTAGAAAAAATCATCCTCGTTTGCAAAAAAACACAAAAAAAAAACTAATTAACCTGCTTCATAATCCTTTTCTCTGTCTGGTTTGTCTTGATATCAGTGTTGATATTTTTCATAGTGATGGAAGTCAAACTAAGTTATGAGGTAGAACGCAGGTGTACAATTATAATAGATGTTGACAGAGATGACAGAGTAGAAGTTGGTGAGATCTTTGAAGAGCTATCTAATAGGGCATTTATTGTGCATACCAAATGCATGCAGCAAGTAACAAGGACTCGTTTTAACTGGTCTGTAACTTCAGAGGAAAAAGCCCTAGAAATTATCAAAGAATTGAATGCCTATCCCATGTGGGTAGGATCAAATTTATGCAAGGTGCGTTATGCTCGCAAAATGACGACGATGATATTATATGATACCCCCTTTGAAATGCCTGATGATGTCATTGAGGATCTTATGAAGCAGTATGGGGAGGTATTTTCTTTGAAAAGAACCACACACCGAGACATGCCCAGCATCTTTGATGGTAGAATTATAGTAATCTTTCAGGAGATAGTGCGACCTCTGCCAGAGACTATAGTGCTGGGGGATTCAGCAAAATTCCTAGTTAGGGCTCCAGGAGAAAAAGTTCGCAAGTTAAGGTGTAATAAATGTGATGCAGACACACATCTTGCAAGAGACTGCCAGGTTGTAACTAAATGTTACGAATGTAATGAAGAGGGTCACCGTAGAGTCAACTGCCCCGTGTTGTTACAACAGGTTAAGAATGCTGGTATCATGGGTTTTCCACCTCTTAACAAAGGGGTTGTAAATGAACAAGGCACTGTTGATAATAACGGAGAAGTGATTGAACCCACTGGTAGTAACATTGCTGGAATTTCAATCTTTACAAGAGCCTTTATCACCTATCCCAAAAACACCTCAAAAAGCTGATGAAAAGGATGCATCACATCCAACTCCTAGTAGCCCCTTAGGTAAGCCCCCGACCTATGCTGGGGTGACCGAGGGTAGGGAAAAAATTGCAAATTTGGAGAACCAGCAAGTATCACTGAGGCCTCAAACTCCAAAAAGCAAAGACACCATTGAAGAGCTGGAATCTTTTATAAATCAGGCCGATAGTAGATTGCCCACAACATCCACCCCATCAGATGATCCCAAAAAAGGGAGAACCTGGGTAGAGAGGGATTCAAAAGAATCCCCACAAAGAAAAAATAGGGTAACAATGACAGAATTTGTAAGGCCTGAGGACCCTGACTTGAATACGACCAAGCTACAGAATTCATCTAGTACAGACAGGAAGGGCAGGGGCAATAGTAGGAATAGGGATAAAAAAAAGTCTTCTAAAACGGAAAGAGAGTCATCTCAATAATGGAAACGAACCTACCATGCCAGATAGAGCTGGGTATGTCAATGCGCAAGACATTTGTTCTTCTTATGTGCACCCTGCTTTGGTTTGCTCGCAGACATGAAATAATGGAAGTCTAAATAAATGTCTAAATGGACGTTTTATCATATAATATACAGGGATGCCTGGACCCTTTGTCGTCCAACGCAGATGCAGAAATGATGCCTGTAATGATCAATTGGCACAGTGGGGGATGAGGAAGGCATTACTTCTGACCGATAGCCTACTCAAAAGTGAGTATATCCCAGGAGAAAGCAGAACGATAGGACAGGGAGGAGGCACTATGGAAACTTTTACTAACTTCATTAACAGCAGAAATGTTGTTATTGATGAACAAGTGATTGTAGTATGCCTTGGTACCAACACAATCTATAAGTCTAAGGAAGCCTATAAGGAGCACATAGCAAATCTGCTTGTCACGTTAAGGCAGAAGGCACCCCTTGTCCCCATTATGTGGCTTGAGGTTCCAATACGGCCACTTGAGAGTGGATATGACTTCACGCCAGTTGATCAACGCGGAATTAAGAAAAGGAAAAACTTTAATAAAAGACTTAGGAGTGTAATTAAGAAGTTCCCTGGAGTGTATTGTCGTTCGGTTTACAAAGCTCTGACGGTGAAACGGAGCAAAAACAGGGTCGCAAACCCTGAATCTTTCTTCCAAGACAGGCTACATCTAAGTCGGAAAGGCAAGGCAGATGTAATGAATGCCATTATACAAATTCTGTCGCTTGACCTAATGAAAATCATTGATAGGATGACCCAGCAGAGGACCACCTTCAGACCTTGCTGTCCTTGCAGATTGCAGAGGTGCCCTGTCAATCCACATCTTCGGCATGCTAATTGATATAATCACAACCAGAGCAAATTGTACTACCTGTTATATAAACCCCACTCACTGACTGCATTTATTTTGAATTTTATTTACTTTTCTTTCCTTTAATAATCCCACTGTGTCAAGAATGACTGATTACAATATAGAAACTTATGCTTCATAATTATACATACCTAACAAACCATGTCTTTCCTTTGTTTTCATGTGTTCTGCGAGCATCTGAGGTATGACGCATGTGTAAGTCATCTGAGGCTGAAACCTGATGGCAAGGTAAATGTATGCATATCATTCATGGCAGAAACCAAATGAATTGTGTTGCATAATGTCATCCGTGGCTGAAACCAGATGACAGGGTTGAGATAAGTCACTCGTGGCAGAAACCAAGTGACGGAATTGTCCTCCTAAAAGAGAACCTCCTGTGGCCCTACTTCTAGACAAAGAGACGATGGCACAGATGGATGCAAGGAAGAATGGTAAGAGATGACTAAGATAATATCTCTAAATTGTAGGGGTGGGATAAATAGAAAGGGTAAATTGGATAAATTACTATATTACATAGGGAAATTAAAATGGGACTTTGCATTTCTTCAGGAAACATCATGTATATCTGACAGGACGAGAAAAAAGATTGAAAGTACACTCAGTTGTAAAATATACCAATATAGCAAAACTGAAAAAAAAGCAGGCGTTGGCACAGCAACCTTGGTCAGAAATAGTATGCTGTTCACAGTCAATGAATGCAAATTCATTAATAAGGATAGGACCATAAAAATAAACATAACAATAGATAATAGACAATACAGCCTGGTAAATACATATATCCATCCCGGTGATAAATCAAAGCAGAATGTAGATTTTGGTTTCCTGTCAGAATCAATCAAAGATCAAAACTGCTCCTATATAATAGGAGGGGACTTTAATACGGTAAAAAATAGTTGGGAACGTACATCAAATGCTCAAAGTAAGCAAAAAGACATTAATTTTGTTAATTTCATAAAAGGAAGTAACTTGCATGATTTAACAAATATTTTCAATCACAAAAGACCAACTTACATAGGTCAAAACAACTGTGCACTTCTTGACAGATTCCTTGCATCGGACTGTGCCATCGTCAAGTCATACAATTCACAGCTATGTCCTTTCAGCGATCACTGTTTGGTTGAAATAGATTTATTTCAGACAACATCTGAGAGCAAAAAGAATATACGCAGAACTCATTGGAAACTAAACACAAGTATTTTAGACAAAGAAGATACCATAACTAAAATAAAGCATTTCTGGGAAGAATGGCGCCTATATAAATGCAATTTTATTGATAGTGGGGAGTGGTGGGACAAAGGGAAATGTAGACTAAAAAGTCTACTCATTGAAATAAGTAAGAAGGAAGCCGACTTGCGAAAAGACAAGAAAACAAAAATAAATACCGACTTAGAAATACAGCTAAGTATGGAAAAAAAAGATTTTGCTGAAATAAATCAACTAAAACAAGAGCTAAATAAACTTCTTGAGTATGAAGTAGAAGGTGCCAAAATTAGAAGTAGGCAGTTACTGCTGCCAGCAGAAGAGAGAGGTTCTAGATATTTTTATAATCTGGAGAGCAAAAACCAGGTAAATGAAACAATACAATCAGTGATTATTGATGAGAATGAAATAAGTGATCCCGATAAAATAAGTGAGGAAATAAGGGACTTCTATAGCCACCTATATACCTCAGAAGGTATTAGCAATGAAGCCTGTGACAGAATGTTGGAATCCCTTGACACTCCGGAACTGGAGGACAATGAATAAATTTATCACCATGGATGAAATCCGTAAGGCACTAGACAGAATGCACAATAATAAGTCACCAGGTAATGATGGACTGCCAAGGGAATTCTATCTAAAGGCATGGGATATATTATCTGTTGACCTGCGTGAAATACTGAATGGGGTATTTTTGTAGGGTCACCTGACTGACACTCAAAGAGGAGCTATTGTTAAATTATTATATAAAAAGGGCGACAGGAGGTATCTCAAAAACTGGCGACCAGTCAGTCTCCTCAATACTGACTATAAAATTCTGAGTTCTGTCATTGCACATAGATTATCTAAGATAATCCCGAAATTAATTTCCCCGACACAAGGATGTGCGGTGAAGGGAAGATTCATATTCGAAAATATAAGGCTAATAAATGATCTTATTGAAAGAGATGAGAACTTATGTAATGACAAATATCCGGGGGGATATTGCAAGCTATAGACCTAGAAAAGGCATTTGACAGGGTAGAATATGACTACATTAATAAAATCTTACGTAAACTCAATCTCGGTAACAACATTACAAAATGGATTAATATTTTAGTACAGACGCCCCATGGTCTAACTGAGCGTATCCCTGTTACGAGATCGGTGAGGCAAGGTTGTCCAATATCGATGGTGCTATTTATTATTAGCGCAGAGCCTCTCATTAGAACAATAAACAAATGCTCGGATATTTCAGGTGTAAAACTAGACAATACAAATAGTGTTAAGATCACTGCTTATGCAGATGACACAACACTCTTCCTGAAAGACAAAAAAGAAGTTGAGCCAAGTGACAAAATCATTAAAATGTTTGAGAGGGCCTCTGGGGCGAAGTGTAATGCTGAAAAGACTAAGACTCTGTATTTTGGAAGCTACCGCAAAAAAATTGGGATAGCTGACCAGAATCCCATAGAGATATTGGGCTTCCAATTTCATCATAATTTCAGTAAAACTAGAGACCTGAATTGGGACAAGGTAGCTACAAGAATTAAGAATAATCTAAGTAGATTTAAGAATAGGCACATGACACAACTGGGTAAATCTACAATATTGCACTCAAAGGCAATGTCCATATTGGCTTATACCAATAGAATAATACCTCCTAGTAAAAAACACATAGATACCATTGGTAGACATGTCAATAACTTCATATACAATACGAGACCAGAGGACTATAGTAATAACCATCTTGCTAGGCCAGTTAAGGATGGAGGATTCAATCTCCCCAATATAAAGATCAAATGTCTTGCTCAATATGGTGTGTGGTTGAACTACTATGCAAACGAGGGTGCCAAGCATCCCTGGACTATACTGTTTCGGCAGTTAGCTGGGAATACTGTAAACAAATTTAGCACTGACACCAAATTTGACAACCAACCTCTCATAAAGAACGCAGACAATATGTACAGCTTCTTTACGAACTTTAAACATCCAAAACTGGTAAACTGGGATAACAGCAATTATAAATTAATCTACCAAAAAATCATGGCCAAAAACTATAAGCAATACAATATTGAATTGCAAATGGGAAGAAATTTGAGTGATGTATGGAAATCATGGGCAGGGAGACCATTCAACAACAAATATAAGATACCTATGCACACAGTGATCTCTGATCATTACAATCGGCTCAAACGAAACAATAGGTCAATGAACTGTGCCATGTGTGACTACTCATTCGTACAGTCACGAGACCACTCATTCCTGAGATGCAGAGGGGCTGTAGATATAACCAAATACATCAGTGAGAAATATCACATAGACATAGACTCAGGCAAAATCTTTTATGAAAAGGCGTCAAATTCTGAATATAAGTATATCTTAGCTATGGTATATACAATCATAAAACTTGCTAGAGATTGGAAAAATAAGTGGAACACACCACCCTACAGACTGAAGATAGACACTTTTGAGCGTGTACTCACCAAGATGAATCACTAGACCACTTGATAATATAACTATATATTGTTGTATTTTACAGCTACATTTGGACCTTTCCGCCCATCTTCCCGACATCTACTTAATTCCATGATGTCCCCTCCATGCAGCAGAAACTGGGGAGGTGAGATGGAGATGGCTAGCATAGTTAAGGCACTAACAAAACTGGATAATTACACTATCTTCAACCATGATAATAATAATACAGTATGAGTTTCTCCCATATAAACACTAACCACTAGTTAAGTATATTTAGAATTTGTAAGTCCAATGATGCAAATGCAGAGGAATTATGGAAAGGTCCAACCCCATGTAATGTCAGAGCACATTTGGTTTAGCTGATTGGTATCTCAATCAGATTTAAATTCCATTTGTGGCTGAAACCAGATGGACACTAACTATGTATATAGGCACTTACCTGCCTAAATGTTTGTATTTTCTAATGCTCTGCACCAGAAAAGGTACATCCATTACGTGACATTCAAAATTTCTAAATGCCACAACACCAAAATAATCCACAGACATGGCCTTCAAGTCCTTGCTTAATGCTATTAAGTTGTTAAGGTTCAACAACTTGTGAAATTGCAGAACAAGGTCAAACACACATGGTTGGCTACAAGCGGACAACACAAACAACGCTGTTTTGCACTCTGGCAAACAAACTTATTAGATATAAACAAACCAACTCCATAAACATACAACAAACTCAGGTGAACAAATCTGATCAATATTTAAAAATAAGACATTGTAAGAATATCCTTATAACCATATTTGCTGTATTAACAAAATCACCTGAGTGTACGATGATGAAATTACTAGATTGCTAGAGCGGTACAAATCTATTTCCCATAAACAAGTAAGCAAATGACAATGTAACAGCAGTCACAAAGAGATGCTGAATATGGGTGTCTGCCAATAAATATACAACAAAACATCAACAGACGAAGAGCAGACATTAAAGTAATAGAGTACCATAATCTACATATCTAGTCTGAGTACAAAAAAAAAAAAAAAAAAAAAAAGGTAGATGACTTTTTTTAAAGTTTGGCACAGGCCTAGGTTTATTAAGGAATATCCATTTCAATGCATGGTTTTATTTTATACAGGAATAGCCTATGGACAGCACATAGCATCCCACTTCTTATGTTTTCACACCAAGTAAATGTCTGTGAGGGCTAAACCTTTATTGGAATCAACTGAAGCAATAATATAGACTAGTATTATGTATGATCTGGTGATAGTTTTTTTTTACTTCAGCTATCAAATACAGGGACAGTGGGTTGTGTATAGGACAGGCCAACACGTAGGGTGAGACAGTTGACTGCCAGTACCTGAATATTGCCTATTGTAAGAAAAATAAATTGTAGACTAATATGGAGGCCTATACCTTCAGAACCACAAGAAAAGGGGGAAAAATCGACAGGTGCCACTCATTAGATATATCACACATCATTATGAGTGCTCAGTACTGGTAAATAACAGTGGTTTTTCAACCTAAAAAAGACACTGAAGACGACAAGGTTATTTGGGCTTCAAATGCCCCAGAATGCATCTCAGAGCATTTAAAATTTCAAAATTTTCCTGGGGGACAGCCCCCAGACCGCCTTTCAGTGTTGAGATGTTGAAATAACACACCTAGTCCGACAAAGACTGACCGACAGCAACGAAGTTGTTGGTCAGACAACAAACCATTGAGACGAATTTTGGCGTTGCAACACCTTGCGCCGTATGCATATTCTACCATTTTCTGCTGGATCAATTTTACGCTGCTCGATTCAAAAGTTCTATAACACAAGTTTCCCGGAGCTCAGGTCACTTCATGTGAAGTTTATTTGGTTGTTTCTGGGAAATGAAGCACAGAATGTCCCATATATTGCCCCAGACAGCAGAGATGCGACAGATTCTGTGTCGCACAGTGCTAGAAAGTCCCAATGCACTGTATTCTATCTCAAGACAGCCTCTGGCTGTCTTGAATACGATAGAATATTCCGATCTATAACCCATTGTTACGAATGCTCGTTTTCATAGCGGTCTTTCGCGATGTTTTTGGTGATGTCCATCGACGACATTTTCGGTCGTCGAGCGATTGACACTTCCTCGGTGCATCCATGACCCTTCCAGACGAAGCATCACATCCAGTTCTACATCTGCATTCTTCGTTAATCTCCGGAAGTTTCACGACGGTTGCCGAAGTCAAGACTCGCCAGAGGTCGCCAGGGGTTCTTCCTGGAAGGGCGCTCGCTTGGCGGCACTGCAAGCAGTTTGGGAACCAGCCAGACTGGCCAATCAGATCGCTTCAATCCGGTGGGGACCCATCACGACTACGCCGACTATGACATCAGCCGAAAGTTACCGCATTCCCATTTAGAGACAGGCGGGGGCAGCCATATTGAATTTGTTGTGATTCCGGTGCGTTGCTGTGTCAAAACGTGTCGGAAAACGCCCGTTTTCTGACTATTCTCGGCATTGACGGCATTGATTTACAGTCGCTACAGATAGATATATCCCTGATCTATCAGCCACATCACTCTAACCCTTTAGGGTGTCGTGTGTGAAGAGATGGAGGAAGAAATTTAAGGTGTGTTGAGTAAATCACTTACGTCATGTTTACCGAATGTCGGAAATGAACGCTGACGGATCAGGTGGCGTAGCCGTCCAATCCTCCATAGCCCAGTGGGCTATGGAGGAATTATGTCTGGCCTGACACCGCAACTTCCATAAGAAATACAATACAAATACATTGTGAACTTATAATGCAAAAATGCAAATACGCAAATAACACCTTAATTTACTAATTCTCCTTATTTTTGATTAACTAAAATCGAGCAAAGTGACTTGCTGTCACTGAACAGTTTTTTTTTTCACCACTATAGAGATCTCTTTGACGTCTGTCTGATAACCAACTTAATAAACTTTGTAAATTTTCCACTGATTCTCTGGGCTCCCAGCTTTGACAGTAGACACCTTATCAAATGTTGTAGTCAAGGACTCAAGGTAGATACATGCATGAAGTGTAAAATAGAAATTTTCAATATAATCTCTTGTGACATATAATTTAATAGGCATATACAATATACATATATGGGCTAAAACTTAAAAGGTTAAACAAAGATCTAGAAGAAATACATTATTGACGTTCTTACACTACCCTCCAAAAGTTTGAATACACCCGGAAAAGTGAGGTTTCTTTTAAAAATACTTGATTTTGAATGCGATTTGTATTCTATACCTACATAACATAATATCACAACTCACATTAAGGCCATAAGTTATCTTTGTATTGTGATTTTAGGTCATTTTGGTACAAATTTTGATATTTTCTCGAAGCCGCAATTTTTGGTTTTTTATTATAATTGTTTTAGCCCAATTATCTCCTGGCATTATGAATTTTAATGATTTTTAAGTGTCTCCACAGTTGAAGCATGATCTTATCCTTAGTTCCTAACCACAGAAAGACTGTTTAACAATTAGACTTCGTCCACTCAAAATTACAAATTTTAGATTATTTTGGGCCAACATGAACTATTATCATTCACTGTGTCTTCTAAAGTGAAAATTATTTTAGCTGAGTCGTTTCACCCTTGCTTTGACCCAAAAATAGCCAAAATAAGTATTTTTGTCTAATTTTCAAACGGCTATTTTCTGGTCTGAAACAACTGTTAAAATCATGTAAACAGGTGGAAATGTGTAAAAAATGATTAAATTTCATAAAGCTGGAAGAAAACTGTGTTTTTACAGCTTTTCATAGAAAGTCATAATTTGAGATATTGAGAAAATTATATAAATTTATACTAAAATAGCCTAAAACATCAAAAAAGACACCAATTACATGTGTAGGTAAGGTGGCACTGTTGTTCCACTTCCTGTTTGATCATAACAATGTCTTGTGAAAAGCACATGTTTGAAAAAAAGTAAAATTACTATGAATCTAATTGTTGTCAGCAACATAACACCATGCAGAACTCTCTATGTAATCATTGTTGGTTATATCTATGCTAAAGTACACATTCAGACTTCTTTGATACTGAATTAAATGGCTTCAAAGTTGCCAGGTAAGTTGGCAAAAGTTTTCTGTGTTGACATGGTTTTAGGAGAATTTTGATCTCTTACCTTGCATATTGTCGTCTACAGGGCAATACGTTTATTTTGCCCTCTCCAGGTATATCCCTTGCAATGAAGGTTCAGTAAATAGATAATTCCATGTTGATAAATAGACCTGAAAATGTCTCAATTGAGATATTTTTGGCAATAAGTCCATGGCTCAGCTCTGATATCTTTTACTTTGACAGTGTTCATGACACTGTGTACCGTTTGCTTTATGCGAAGCGGCCCAGTTAAGGCTTGGGTTTGGCTTTAGTCAACGCTTTAGACAGTATAACAGATGTTTTTTGTGCCTTAAGTGAAACTACATCTTTCATGCAAATTCAATCAAATGTTGATATAGCCAGTATGCTAGATTATATTCTCACCTATACAGTGCATATTTTTATATATCAAAATATTTTTTGTTGTCAAAGATTACGTCATTCATATAAGAGGGACTTGGGAAAAATTGGACTATATTGTGCATTTTTCGATAAAATTGGGTACTTATACTATGTTTGAGGCTGAAATATTCTCCAATGTGTTTCACTATGCTGGTATGGATATATTTGTAATGTATCCTTAAGCTTGCAATGAAAAAATTCTTCTGAAACATAATGTTTTAGTTTAGGTTTGGCTTAGAACTTACGGGTTTGGCTTTTTTGAACGCAGGTGTTGTAAATATGTAGGGGTTTTATGCTTATAATTTTTTGGTTTGGCGTGTCAGTAGTAACTGACCTCTATAATAATAATTGTTGCATTTAGCAATATGTACAAATGCAGAATAGCTAGATGCAGCCAACATTTTCAATCATGGGCAGGATGGATGGACATGAAAGAGGAAAAGCCCGTGGAAATGAGGGTGAACATCAGTGCAGAGTTTGTGGACTAAAATTTTCCACGAAGACAGCAAGTACAACAAAAATGTGAAAAAAACGAAATTTTTCAGTTTTTTCGTGTACCTTAAAATAAAATCTGCATTTTTGGTACAGTCAACCCTTTTACCCTTACCAATTAACATAGTTTCCACCACATATTATGGGGTATAGGCTAAGGTTTATCATGTAAAACTTGGAAATCATACAGTCAATACTGTATCACTTCGTATTTGAAACATGTATTACTATAACACCAGATACCTGAGGATAAGCACAATGACACAAGAATCCCCGTACATTAATGTCAGCACAAATACCACCAAATGAACAAATTTATTAATGCCAATGAGTATTAAACATTACTAATCATCATCTTCAGTTAAAGGTAGTAATTCCGCCGATTCTATGTAACATTAAACATGCATTTACAGATCATAAACTGATAGATATAAAGTACAGTATACACTTCCAATCAACAGAATTACATGTTTTCCATAATTAAGTGAGTTTAGTTGATTGTGAAGCCTTCAACTACTTGAGGAGAGCCCTGCATTTCTTGATTAGTACACAATAACAATATTTTTTCACTGCATGAAAACTGTCTGTGTACATTTTTGAAAGAATCATATATATAGCTTTGGATGACAGTAAACTTGGTTGTATGGATGGGCTTAATATGACTCTTATCTTTCTGTTGGACAGCATTTTATTCAGACGACATACAAGCTTTATAACTAACTGTGCTTTTACAGCTGCATGTAATTTCACAAGTGTTAAGTATTACAAAATACAGCATGTTTATTTGGAATTACAGGTGATTTCATTAGCACGCGATTCTGGTCATTCTCACTTGGCTGCCAGGAATCAATGCTAAACAAGCACTTGCTACATTTGATATATCAGCTGTGTGACGTTCTGTCAGGTCTAAACCAATCAGATCAACCAAAAATGCCATGCATTTTGTGGGTCAGGAACCTTAGAATCGAGTACTAATGAAATCGCCTGTACATGGTATTATCATATTTTATCATACTTGTCATTAGTTATCAAACAAATGTGAAAGATCATTAAAATATCACAACTGCATTAATCATGTTAATCACCATAAAAAAATCATCCCTAGCACGGCACAGAAGAGAGAAGCATGACCCACAAGAACATCTGTGCGAAGCGTGTGGCTCCAAGTTCTCAAGCCAGCGCCTTGACATTTCATTCAAGAAAGCCCATAGAAAGATGCAGTTGGAGTTTCAAGCCTAACTGATTTTCATTTTCTTGCCCAATTTGAAACTGAGTGAAACAACCACTAATGACAACAATACCAACCGACACACTATACAGGAAAAAACTGACAAATTCTGTTTTTTGCACATATTTGTTATACTTGCTGTCTTCATGAAATATTTTAATCCACAAACTCTGCATTGATGTGCACCTGCATTTCCATGGGCTTCTCCTCTTTCATGTCCATCCATCTTGCCCATGATTGAAAATGTTGGCCGCATCTAGATATTCTGCACCATACATCATATTACAGCCGAGTCATGTGACCACATGCTCACCATTGACAGATTTTAATGGGGTCTGACACATTGGTCTGACACCTTCTGTTCATTTCTTGTTGATTTTTTACCTTTTTATCCGAATACCAACAACTTGCACTGCCTTCTCGACATGTTTCTATTACAGTTTCCTCTTCCATTCAGCTCTCTTTCCCACTGTGGTTGCCATCCCATAATAGTCCTACATTTGTTTATTATCCTACTGCGCCAAATTCCAGGCAAATGCACATGGCTATATTGCCAACTTGGGTCAAGTCGAAGCACATATAGCCTTACTGCCCTAGCAACAATTGAAGGTATCAATAATTAGACTACAGACAAGCTGCTTTTCATTTTCAATTGTGTATACATATCAAAGTTATATCAATTGCTCTTTACCTTTTAAACGCAATCCACATTCACAATTCCCTCTCAAATCTCAACCAATTATATGTACATGCATTGCATAGACTAGGTTTACCTTGTAGGCTTCACACAAACTTTTATCGATGCAGGCCCGTTCCGCTATTCAAAGCCACAGCCTTAACAGAACCTTCCTTAACCCTCTCATTCTTCTCATAAAATTATTTAAAAATCGCAAGTTTCCTTCCTCTTTAATTATCCTTATAGATCTGTGCTTTCAATGGGCTTTTCTAGTTTGTACATATTACTGAATGCAAAAAAAGAGGTCAGTTATATTGACAAGCCAAACCAAAAAATTATAAGTATGAAACCCATACATATTTACAACACCTGCGTTCAAAAAAGCCAAACCCGTAAGTTCTAAGCCAAACCTAAACTAAAACATTATGTTTCAGAAGAATTTTTTCATTGCAAGCTTAAGGATACATTACAAATATATCCATACCAGCATAGTGAAACACATTGGAGAATATTTCAGCCTCAAACATAGTATAAGTACCCAATTTTATAAAAAAATGCACAATATAGTCCAGTTGTTCCAAAGTCCCTCTTATTAGAATGACGTAATCTTTGACAATAAAGAATATTTTGATATATAAAAATATGCACTGTATAGGTGAGAATATAATCTAGCATACTGGCTATATTAACATTTGATTGAATTTGCATGAAAGATGTAGTTTCACTTAAGGCACAAAAAACATCTGTTAAACTGTCTAAAGCGTTGACTGAAGCCAAACCCAAGCCTTAACTGGGTCGCTTCGCATAGAGCAAACGGTACACAGTGATGAGGCTCTTTCAAGAAACAGGTGACAAAATTTTAATCTTGTTGTATTGTTTTGCACTGATTGCTGGCTATAATCCCCTGTCTTGAGCCTCGGGTCAATAGACTCTGAACTTGACACCCATTTAAATGTGATTAAAACTGGATTCTCATTCAAAGGGTTGTGTGACCATGCAAATAGCCTCAATGTGAGCTTACATAGTGTTTGGTATACGTATTCAATTAAAATGGTGTTGACGGTGATGTATTTTTGAAAGAAACATCACCTTTTCAGGTGTATTCAAACTTTTGGAGGGTAGTGTATGTTTCTATCAGATTTGGCATGGATGCTCCTCCTCAGTTGAAATTGACACAGAAGAAAAAGTGGTCACCGCCATGATGTTTCATGAATTGTTATTTTAAAAATTTTCTTGAGTCATTTGTCACATTTGCACAAACAAAATGGCATCTTCAAATTTACTTAGTCACTGATGAGGAGGAGTTACGCAACAAAGTAAACACCGCCTGTGCATGCAAACAGTGGAAGTGCATTCACATCGTATGTAGTTCCTTGCTGTATGAACAAATGCAGTTGTCGAACCAGCAGTGGCGTTTTCTTCTGTGAACTTTTGCCACTTCTAGGACAATCGAGGTTTGGCCTGACCATGTCAAAGTTAACTCATTTTCCATGAACAGTAGAACAGTAGACATTCATCATGCGACTATCTGAAATGATAAAAAATGCTTAATTAGTCAATCAGAGTAAATATTTACATTAACATTGGTATTTATGCATACTTCTGTGTTCGGATGCCTCTAAATAGCCCACACTGGTGCTGATGGGACGTAAAACACAAACTCACTCACTCACTGTGTTCGGAATATCTCTGAATATAAGATGTGGGTATGGTTTATAATTTAGGCGCACTAGATGAAACCTGGTGGGACAGGTGGAACCCTTTGTCAGGTGTAGGTTGTAGGATTTCCGAGGGGTCACTGCTCCTCCCCCCCCAAAAAAAAAGATTTTGGGGAAACTTTTTTTTTTTCAAGATGTTTCAGGGAGAAAATTTTGTGAAATTAGTTGTTTTGGGGAAATTAGGGCGATCTGTTTTTGGCAGCCTCCCCAAAATTGAGATTTCAAGTATTGCAATATATTTGGCGCAGAAAGTACAATAAATTAATTTTAAAATTCTAATTTTTTTTACAAATGTCCAAATCTTAATATCTTGCCTGTGAAGTTATATCGTATGATTTATCGATGTCATAATCATAAATTATAATATGTCACTGATTTATAATCGCATGACGCATCTCAGCCTAATATTATTGTCTGGCCCTTTTGGAGAGTGACATAATTTAGCTATCACGACTTTAGGCCTATATCGATCTGTATTTTTCTTTTATTGTACAGTTTCTTCCTTTTTCAGTCGCAAATTTATCATTTATAGAGATATCTGGTAGTGCAATAATTATGAATTTATCGCAGAAAATGCAATAAATTCATTTTAATAATTAACAGTATTTTTTACAAAGAAAGTTGATTTATATATATATATATTTATTCCATGCACATAAAAGGCATACCAATTACAAAAAAAGTAAATATGAAATTTTAGATGAGTTTACATATCATCATTAATTAATACAAAGGAAATTCAAAAATTTAATAGAGTCTAATTTTGGGAATAAAGTTAGTCCATGAATCAAGTCCTTTATGGCCACAACTGTACACAGGTCTCTCCTGTCACAATTCTCCTTTGAGAGCCTAGGTTTCCATCCATTGTCAAATGTCACACCATAATATTGACAAATGTACTTTACATTGCCACCGATTACTGAGTTGGCGACAGTTGCCCTGTTAGCTACATGCCTAACAAAGTCATTCTCACTCTTTGTCATGTTTCTCAGTTGCTTGACAAACATGTTGCAAATTTGATCATGGGGACTATCACTTTCAATAATCCTTGGCAGAAATCGACAATGAGTTCTGTTTGGCAAACACAGTAGTCTCCTAACACACCTGTTCCACATAACTGTGAATTCAGTCAGACTGTTTTGATTAAAATCCATTGTTTGAGTTCCATAGAAATGGCAGCATTTGGTTTTGAAAACTCTGGAAATGACCTCAGCCGACAGTCCATTTAAATTTCCGATAACAGTGTTAACTCTACCAACAAGGTCAGAACGTTTCATGGAAATGTCTTTTTTCTCAGATAGGTCAAATGTTAGATAATTGCCCAAATGTTTAATATGCTTTTGCCAGCCAAGCACTTTTCCCTCGAGTTTAACTTCTGGCAGCATTTCACACTGTCGCTTATCCCGACAGAATAGGATGCATACAGATTTGTCAGGATTATAAGTCATACCAAAATCCAAGGCATACTGTTCACAGATATCAACAAGCTTTCTGAGCCCAGTGATAGTGGGGCAAAGCAATGTCATATCATCCGCATATGAAAGACAGCCAGCATAATGACTGCCCAACCAACATCCAATTCCACTGGCCTTCAACCTCCGTATCAGCTCATCCATATAACAGCAAAATAGGATCGGGGATGAGATACTCCCTTGACGTATGCCATTAACAGCGGCAAAGTTTTCTGAATAGCATCCTTTCCAGGTTGCTCTGATGCACTGTCTCTCATACTGCTCCAACAAAAGCCTCATGTCAACTGCAGACACACCACGATCTATCAGCAACTGGAACAACTTGTCATGATGGATCTTATCAAAGGCCTTGGATGCATCAATCAGGCAGCTATAAACCCTGGTATTGTTCTCCATGTAATACCTGATTATTTCCTTCATTGCAAGGGTACAAATTGAAGTGCTCAGTTTTTCCTTATAGGCAAACTGAAGATTTGAGGTACTGAGTTTTTCGCCATTCCGTTGAATGAACAGTTTATCAAGGACTTTACCAATGCTTGAACTGAGGGCTATTCCACGATAATTTTTGTCTGTGCACAAGTTGCCCCTGTTATCCTTTGGGACTGAAACGATAGTGGCAAGTAATAGAGCTGAGGGCTGGTGACCATGCACAAGCATTGAATTGATCAACAAAGTCAGTTTCTCATAGTACATGTGACTGGCATAAATAAGATGATTGGAATCATATCCACGATCCCCATCAGATTTGTCTTTGTTTAAGGACTTAACATATATTTATGAAATTCTGATGTTTAAAGTTACCCCGAACCAAGAAATTACTGTCTTGATATTGGCAATTTTATATGTATAATGGCATAAAGTTATGTTTGGGAATATTTTTTACTAGTTCCTTTTCTGTTTTCTTTGATTTATTCATTGGAAACAAGTATTCAGTTATTCCTCCCTGGATCAGTCACGTCATTGCTGATGACGTCACAATGACCATTGTTATAAATACATAGCTACAAGTTAACTAATTCTAACAATGGTGATGACGTCACAAAGTTGATTGAACTCAAGACTGGCTTTTTTTCCGTGCGTACCCGAAATAAAATCTAGGGGCCATTTAGTGCAGTTATTGGTCATTTCAAAAGGAAAAAATGATCGTACACCAAAGGGACTTTACACAATTACCAACATAAGCAGGCTGGACAAGATGATGCAAAAATTAGACAAACTTTTGGTCCAATCCCAACCTATCATTCAGGGTAACTTTAAGGACAACTTCGCTAATTTTAGGTCAATCTCTTCTCTACGAATTTGTCGCATTATTTACGAATAATGCAATATAAAACATATACTGATCGCTTAGTATCAGCATTTCATTTTTGTGCAACTATAGAACGTGCCCATGCTCAGAAGGAATTCAGACCACCTGGCCTAAGCATAGGCCCCTGCGCCTTGGGGTCAACCAGATGATACATTGAGGGAGGCTTTAAATTTAATCCCCGTAATGAATTTTTTTTTTTTTGCATGAGAAGTAACACAAACTAATTTGTCATGTACATGTGCAAAGCGGCGAACCTTATTTTACTCATAATTTTAACTAAAGGAGTGAAAGAACCTTCTTCTTTATTTCGCATTGTTGCATATATTTTCCCGTAAGTTATGGCTGCCAGGCCTAGGCTGTAAGGCAATAGATCAACGACTTCAAAGTATAACCGTAACTGTGGTCTATTTGCATGGATCAGTTTTATCTAAGTCATAGCCCAAATTTATATTTATAGACCAAATTCATATCTTTTTTTACTCCAAACTTGGCATAACTGGCAGACAATTTTTTGGCAACATGCCAGCATGTCAATTTTTGCAAATTAGTTTTTACCAAATGTCTAATTTACAACATTCATGACCCAATTTTTCAGCAGACAACAGAAGCAACATTAGAAATCTATAGTACCTACCTTTACACCAATGCATCGAATGCATCATGCATCGTTATTTCTGTGGCAGCTCTGTCAACATGGTCCAGGGGTCATTGACCCAGGTGCAGGAATGTGTCATGTGTGTACGGTAGTGCACCCGTATTTGCTCCATGTATTAGTTCTCTAGAGCTGGACTTCAGTGGGTGTAGTCCTTCATGGCCAATGCGCAGAGGCTGCATTGATCAATGAATATTGTACAAATTGACAGTAATCGCGCCAGCATGCTTGCACATGTTGCAGCTTCGATGGCGCCGCATGAACTGTCAAATTTTGATGACGTCACTACTGATCACAGAGCTGGAAAGCTGTAACAATGCCTTGAATAAAATAGTTCCTTCTCCTGTGCCATGAATTATGTTGGAAATTCGTTGTTTGCCTCTATTGAATAACCTTGCTATAACACTTTGTATAAATGTGAATGGCTGAAATAAAAGCAGGCAGTTTTTTTTCCTCCATATGGGATTTATTAAAATTCGCCCACTAATATGAGCGTCACAGTTGGTGTGCAGAGGTCAGACAAGAACAAAAACAACAAAAATGGAGACTGACATCATTTCGTAGGCTGCAGATTCAGAAGAATTTACAGTTTGGTAATTATTTCGAGTCATTGTAGATTAATTTTAACACAATTTTGTGCAACTTGGTGTAAGGAATTTTCGTTTTTCGGCCTCAGATGGAAGATCCAATGCCTTGAAGTGGAACGTCTGCCAAATTGATCAAAAGTTCATTTCATGACGGCTGAAATTCAACTGAATAATGAGTTCAATGTCAATTTTCTTGGAACATAGGCAATTAAAAAAAATCCCTACACTAAGTTGCATTAAATTTTATTATCTTCCATTTGGTTTAGGTCTTGGGCACAGAAACAGCTGCACTGTAAAATCGGAGGCACTGATTCAGCTCAATTGATTGAGTGAGATGGTTGCACAAGTTGATTAAGGTAACATAGATTAATATTTTAAGCTGAGATAACTCAAAATACCGAGCTGAGATAGCTCAAAATACTAAGCTATGTTGACTAAGGTATTCAAGCTGAGAAAACTCAAAACAATGAGCTGTGTTGACTTACAGCTCAAAATATTGAGTTTTGTTGACTTATTGATTCAAGCTGACACAACTCAAAATGTTGAGCTGTGTTGACTTATTTTTTAGTTGTTTTTGATTTATATTTTTTAGTTGTTTTTGATTTATATTTGTGTGACCTGTCTTATAAAGTTATTTATGGATATGGGCTGTAATCCCAAAATATTGTTTGATCTCTCAAGGGGATCCACCTGATCCAGTATGCTTCATTTTAGCACACCATGGACAGGCCCAAGATGCATTCAACAAAGACCATTGCATCACAAGGAGATTTAAAATTTAATTTCTTGTGAATAAATCCCAATGGCCTGTGGCTCATCTGAGTTGGTACACAGTGCTAGAAGCCTGTATTTGAACATACTCTGACTTGGAAATTTTGGTTGACGTGTGAAAGCATGCATCTAATTACTCCCACAAATTAATTTAAGAGAGATAAAAAAAAAAATTAACCAGCTAAAGTGGTGTGCTACTCATTTTTTCTCTGGGATAGTGTAATATAAATGTTCTTTTTTCTTGTAAGTAAGTAATTATTTAAAACTAAATGCAGTCTTATGAGAAGTGCTTGTTATAGATGGCGCTATATGTGGCATGACTGAGATGTCAAGCTATCTGCAACAACTGAAGCTTTAATGTTTTCACAGCTTAATGTTATGATTCATTTGAACTACTTATAGCATTCAGCTATCATACCTTGACAACTTATAGGATTGAGCTATCATAGCTTGAAAATTATGAACATTCTCAGTCAGCTCAAATTATTGCTTCAACACAGTTTTCAAATTTTACAGTGTGGTAACTTCTTAATTTTGCAGCCTACGAAACAGTGTTGAACTGGAAAAATTGCTTTTTTTTGGGTAATTTTTGCAGATTTTTCATCCAGCTTTTTTCTAATTTGCACCAAAATCGTTTCACATGCATACAGTTCTGACTTACCAGTGATCAGTTAGGGCATTGAGTTGTCTGAAATTGTAACTGCCACTCATATCGGTGTTAGATTCAGAAAAATATACTGCAGCAAAGTGATCAAGCCCAGACTTTCACTGTCAAAAATAGTTCCAAATTTGGACACAGGTGGCAGGGCAATGCAAGACTCCACGCTCCCCTTAAGCTTAGATAACTCAAAATACTGAGCTGAGATAGCTCAAAATACTAAGCTATGTTGACTTAGGTATTCAAGCTGAGAAAACTCAAAACAATGAACTGTGTTGACTTACAGCTCAAAATATTGAGTTTTGTTGACTTATTGATCCAAGCTGACACAACTCAAAATTTTGAGCTGTGTTGACTTATTTTTAGTTGTTTTTGATTTATATTTGTGTGACCTGTCTTATAAAGTTATTTATGAATATAGGCTGTAATCCCAAAATATTGTTTGATCTCTCAAGGGGATCCACCTGATCCAGTATGCTTCATTTTAGCACACCATGGATAGGCCCAAGATGCATTCAACAAAGACCATTGCATCACAAGGAAATTTAAAAATTAACTTCTTGTGAATAAAACCCAATGGCCTATTGCTCATCTCAGTTGGTATACAGTGCTAGTGGTGAGGCACCCTGACACTGAGACTTTCTTCAAAATACACTTAATCATTTTAGTATTGGTATTTTTCCCTTATATTTTGCTAAATGGTATTGTCTGATATGTTGCTTTTCCAAAATAATTTAGGGGAAAACTTTTCACTGATCAACCAGATTGAGGGCAGTGGCCTTGATGCTATTAATGAAATTGAAGAACCAAATTTATTTAATAATTCTCCATACTTCGAAAATTCAGAATTTGTTAACTTTTTAACCGAAAAAAAGCATTCGTTCATTATTTATAGTCTTAACTGTCAATCTCTCAATGCCAAGTTTGATAATCTCAAAGTTTATATTGATACATACAACAGTTTACATGAATGTGAAATATCTGCTATTTGTTTGCAGGAAACATGGCTCTCGGAAGGCAGTGATCTTAGTTTATTCCAACTTGAAGGATACAGCCTCATCCATCTAGGTAACTCATGCAGTGCACATAGTGGTCTAGCTATATATTTGAACAAAGCCTATCAATATGAAAAAGTCATTGTTAAAGATAATTCTGAGGTATGGGATGGACTATTTATTAAAGTTTCTATTAAAAACAATGTTTTTCTGAATAAAACTATTATATTAGGTAATATTTACAGACCCCCTCGTCTAAACTTGAATAATATAAACACTTTAAAAACGAATTGACTGAAATATTTGATTCTCTTAGAATTTATGATGATGTTTACATAACGGGGGATTTCAATTAAGAACTCTTAAAGTTCAAAGAAAATAATGGTATAAACTTATTCTTCGAATTCATGATCTCAAACAATTTTTTTCCACAAATTACTCAACCAACTAGACTGAATGAAAGAGGAGGAACTCTAATAGATAATATTTTTGTAAAGCAATCCAACATCTATTCCCAGATCTCTTCAGGTATAATTATGACACAAATTTCTGATCATCAACCTTACTTTGCGGCAATAAACAATCTGAGACACAGTCAAGCTAAATTAAAGCACATTAAGGTGGTGTCATCGGACACTAAATCGTATGAAAATTTCAAAACAGATCTGAATAGTCGCTACTTCCAGGAAAAAATTAACCAAGCACAGTCGTACTCTGCAAATGATAGCTATACAAACCTTAACAACTTAATCGGCTCATTGATAAGTAAGCACTTTCCTGTAAAATATGTTAAATTCAGAAAGTACAAACATAGAAAGTCCAAATGGATTAGTGAAGGCATCCTTAAGTCAATAAAGTACAAAGATAAACTCTATGTTCAACTAAAAGCGACAGCAGTGAATGATCCACTGTTTCACACAAGACAAACCAATTTCAAAACATATTCTAAAATTTTAAAACGAGCAATTAAGTCTGCAAAGAATACCTACTATAAAAACTGTTTTGAAAAATATAAATGTGATATTAAAAATACCTGGTCAACAATCAACAGTCTACTTAATAAGCAAAAAGATAAGCAAGATTTCCAACCATATTTTGATATTTGTGGAATAAATGTCAGTGATCAGACAACTGTCTGCAATGAATTTAATAAGTATTTTACTAATATTGGCCCGCAACTAGCACAAAACATTCAGCAAGTAGGTATTGGCTCATTCAAAGATTATTTACAAAATGCATCTGAATCCGAATTTAATTTTCATACAGTTACTCCAGAAATTGTTATAAATGTTATCAACTCTCTCAAATCTAAGACTAGTCAGAGTTTCGATAGAATTTCAAATAAATTACTAAAACATGTTAAAGTTGAACTGTCAAACATTCTATCCGGCATTTTTAACCAATGTGTAGCAGAAGGATCTTTTCCAGACCTACTTAAAAAAGCTAGAGTTATTCCAGTGTATAAGCAAAAAGAGAAATATCTTTTTACAAATTATAGGCCAATTTCTATCCTACCTAGTGTATCAAAGGTCTTTGAGAGAATTATATATAACCAAATTTATGAATATTTTTCAAGAAATAATATCTTCTATAAAAGTCAGTATGGTTTCAGAAAAAATCATTCAACTGAACATGCAACCCTTGAACTTGTTGATAGAATAACTCAAAAGATGGACAAAAATCAGCTTCCACTAAATATTTACCTTGATCTCTCAAAGGCCTTTGATACTTTAGATCATCAAACACTTCTTTTTAACTCAGTTATTATGGCATCAAAGGATCAGCCCTCGATTTATTAAAGGACTATTTAACCAATAGAACACAGCAAGTTGAATATAATGACACTGTATCTGATCCATTAACTTTAAAATGTGGAGTACCCCAAGGGTCTATATTGGGACCATTGCTATTTATTATCTATATGAATGATATCGTCAAAGCTAGTAATTATTTCTACCCCATTCTCTATGCTGATGACACCACCTTATGTGCTACTCTTAATGTTTCCTGGAATAGGAGCGATAATGAAATAATAAACAATGAACTGTCTGCAATAAGCAATTGGCTGAAATCAAATAAGCTCTCGTTAAATGTTTCCAAAACTAAAGCAATGCTTTTTTCGGCTAGTAACAGAACAATAGCTTCCCCAGAACTATTTATTAACAATACCAAAATTGAACTTGTCAACAAATTTAAATTCCTTGGCACAATTTTACAAAATAATCTAAAGTGGAAAGCTCATACAGACATGATTGGTAAAAAAATTTCAAAAACACTTGGCGTTATGAAAAAACTGAAAAGGACCATACCTTTAAAAGCCTTGCTAGATATATATAATGCTCTCATATCACCACACTTAAATTACGGGAATATCATTTGGGGAAGGCAACAAAGTAACTTATGGAAGCTTCAAAAAAGTGCAGTTAGGACAATTACCAACAGTAGATATAATTCTCACACTGACCCACTTTTCAAAAAATTAAATATTCTTAAAATGAGTGACCTATGTGCACTGCATGAGCTGAAGTTTTGTTACAAATTTGAAAATGAATTGTTACCTGACTATTTCTTAAAGCATATGTTGTCCAACACCTCTAGAATTACCAGTAATGCCACCCGGCAATTTAATACCTTTCGCCTGCCTTCCGTGAGCCATGAATTTGCAAGACATGGCATATCTTTTAGATTTCCTAAGGTTTTTAATAACATTGAATTACCTGTTAGGCAAAAGATTTATACACATAGTATAGATGGTTACAAAAAATATATAAAAAATATTTTTATCAATAAATATAATTCAACTTGTAGTATACAGAATTGCTACATTTGCCACAGGCATTTGGTCGGTCAGTGAAAAAGAAAAAACCCCTCTACTTAATATAATGTTATTGTTTCTATTTTATAAACCTTGTCGACAGTGTTAGGGCCCTCTTCACCAGCAGTGCAAGACCTACAAATTTTACGAAGCCTAGGTGGCCCCTTGATAGCGATACTTGTAGGTATCATAAAGGGGTCACCTAGCTCATTAGTATTCTTGTTTCTTACTTATTTCTCTGAATATGGACTTGTATATACTAATGAGCAAATAAATGATTGAAATTGAATTGAATTGAATTATATTTGAACACACTCTGACTTGTAAATGTTGGTTGACGTGTGAAAGCATGCATCTAATTACTCCCACAAATTAAAAGAGAGATAACAATAAAAAATCTACCAGATAAAGTGGTGTGCTACTCATTTTTTTCTTTGGGATAGTGTAATATAAATGTTATTTTTTCTTGTAAGTAAATAATTATTTAAAAGTAAATGCAGTCTTATGAGAAGTGCTTGTTATAGATGGCGCTATATGTGGCGTGACTGAGATGTCAAGCTGTCTCCAACAACTGAAGCTTTCATGTTTTCACAGCTTAATGTTATGATTCGTTTGGACAACTATATTACAGCATTGAGCTATCATACCTTGACAACTTATAGGATTGAGCTAGCATAGCTTGAAAATTATCAACATTCTCAGACAGCTCAAATTATTGCTTCAACACAGTTTTCAAATTTTACAGTGCACATACAATGTTCAGTAGTTCAAAGACTATTTCATTGCAGTTCCTTTCTGTGTCTTAGATTTTGTTATTCATCTTATCTCTATCTCGAAAATAGGGATGGACATCGTTTGTCAAGTTCGATACGACACGTACTGTCGATACTTTTTTTTTTTTTGGTTTTCGGTGGGTATCGCGAACCACAAATTCAGCCTGATCCGCAAATTAGTGCATTTTTCGGCAAAATCTGCAAGACAAAACCATATTTTGATCCAGAAATTAAGCATTTTTCCCGTGGCTGCAACCTGGGTGAAGGTCCGTAAATGTTTCACTCGCGGATTTTCTGATTTTCTTGCTTAATAAAGTCATTTTTGTCATTTTTACAAGGAAATGAAGCATGTAGAAGGCAGGAATGGATCAAACCGAAAGTGCATAAAATATTCATTGATTTCGGTTATCAAACCGGCGGAAAGAACCAGTACGGCCGATATACCGTGAACCGGTGTCTATCCCTACTCGAAATGCATAGCGCGCGTCAGCATACCCTAAGCATTACCTTGCTCAAGTATCACTGACTTGCAAGATTTTTTACAGTTCCTCTTCGTTTATTTTTTATTTTTAGCTCATTTCATCTGAAATACAAACCGCATGACAGCATACCCCCAGCACTACCTAGCTGAACTTGGATTACCTTCTGCCTTGAACTCTCATCTCTAGCCTCTTACAAACCTCAGAGCCTCATTACTTTTATATTAACTCATGTATCTAACAGACCTCAGAGACTCACTACTTATGCCTCTACTTTCTGACAGGCCTCAGAGTCTCAGAGCCTCAGAGCCTCACAACAAGGGCTTTGAATAAAGTTGGAGTCAGATTTGCTTTTCAGAAAGCCAAAGGAGTCGGGAGTCAGAGTCGTTTCCCTTTTTATCCGACTCCGACTCCCAACTCCTTTGGTTTCTGAAAAGAGACTCCGACTCCTTAGGCCTCCTGAATTAGGACTCTGACACCTGACTCCCAACTCCACTTATCTGCATTATTGCTTACTATCATTACATGCTTAACAGGGGAGAAAAAATTATTCTAAAAAGTTTTCATAGCATTATGTACATGAACACTTGTTTGGGAAGTTTTGTGTAAAATTTGGCTAAATTTCACATTTTTTAAACTGTGCTTTTGTAAATGATATTAATTATTTTGAGGA
This sequence comes from Platynereis dumerilii, assembly GCA_026936325.1. Classification (NCBI taxonomy): domain Eukaryota; kingdom Metazoa; phylum Annelida; class Polychaeta; order Phyllodocida; family Nereididae; genus Platynereis; species Platynereis dumerilii. Next base: position 443,713 of record JAPTHN010000130.1, read on the forward strand.
GTCAGGAGTCACCCATTTAATTTTTGACTCCGACTCCACCTAAAAAATCAAAGTCCAACTCTACCCGAAAACCTCCGACGCCACAACTCTGACTCCGACTCCAAAGCCCGGCTCACAACTATTACCTCTTATCTCCAACAGACCTCAGAACACCACAACTCTTTCCTCTTACAGACCTAAGAGATTCACACATTTAACCGGGTTATATAGCACTTACGAACCATGCAAACTATCCAACTAGTGTGTTGCCTGTACGTAGCACTTACAAACCTGCCAACTAGCTGACTAAGTTATAGTGTTGCTTGTACGTAGTACATCCGAATCAGCAACTTAGAAATTAACTCCTTTGGTCAGTCACAAATTGTGTGATACTAGATTCTGACTTACTCCTAAGGTCATTAACAAATTGATTGATCCTCGATTCTAACTAACTCCTTTGGTCAGTCGCAAATTGCCTTATCCTCTACTCGAACTCCTTCGGTCAGTCACAAATTGATTGATCCTTCATTCTAAATAACTCCATCAGTCAGTCACAAATTGCCTGATCCTTGTTGCTAACTAACTCTTTTAGTCAGTCACAAATAGCATGACCCTCAACCTGAACTCCTTCGGTCAGTCACCAATTGCCTGAACCTCATATATGTATGTATATTTATTAAGACCAGAGAAGCAAGGATTATCAAGCTTGACTCTCAAAAAATCAAATTTACTGTATTACAACAGAACATCATATAATTAGCGATGACAATTGAGTACAAACTGTCTTAGAATTGACAAGGAAACTGGAGTTAAGCTATTTCATAAAAAACTAGTAGGTGAAATTTTTATTTTTCATTTTTGGAATGTTAAGGTCCAATAGTGTGCATGAGCAAAATTTTAGAAAAAACTATCTGATCCAACCAATGCACTTGAGTCACCTTAATAAACTTGAAGTGTCATCAATTCATGTTGACAATGTCAAAATTAATGCAGCCGATCATGTTAGTAATCTAGGTGTAATCTTTGACAAAAACCAGCCAATGGAAAAACAAGTCAACAAAATGTGCCAGAATGTCTATTTCAATTTAATAAATATCTATAAAATCAGGAAGTCGTTGGACCAGGAAACTTACAAAAAAGGAATCCTCTGGTTGATTAATGCACTTTTGTCCTTTTTTAGATTGCTTTGCAATTCTCTAAAATGATGCTCAATTTCAGGCATTTGAGCTGTTCTGCTCCAAATTTTCAGCATCAGGTGTCTCAGAGAATTTGTCAAGTTAGAACAATTTTTTTTTCGAGGGGGAGGAGGGTTTAATGGAAACTGGGTCATTCTTGGCATCTTTAGTACGCATAAAAAAGTACACAGACGAACATTTTTCTAGTGTCAAAATTCATCCCTCGGCCGTGTTTTTAGTGTTTTTATCACATTTTGAGCTACGCATAGCATGTTTTGCCATTCAATAATTATGTAGTGACCACCCCATGGAACAGGCACTAAATAAAAAAATTTAAAAAGTGCCTCAACATCATCTAGTGCTCCTTTTCTGCTTTATATTGACACCAATTGCATTTCTACCATTACAACCCTCAGAGATTGTCAAGGCCTTCAAAACACTCACTGGCTTCAAAAGAAATCTCTCAAGACTCACCTGGTTAAAAGCTTCTAAGCCTTCTACAAATAAATCCATCACGCACAAGTGCTAGTGAGTAGTTTCATGGAATAAGCACTATATAAATGCCCATTACTATTTTTATTATTATAAATTTTTTACATTTCACGTGATGTACAGGATCGCACTATTTCCATGTCGGCCTTCAGTGTCACTATCTAGGGGAAAAAATCTAAGACAAACTGATGCATGGGAAATTTTCTGGAATCCACTTGGCTACAAGTGCAGCCCAATGGGTGGCATAGGGCGTAGGGTATATATGCTACAGGAAAGCCCTGAAGAATAAAAGACAATGAACAGCCTCCAGCATTGATATAGAAATCAAATTTTATGCGAGCATACGGAGCAAAAATGAGGTCTTACAAAAAGTATGTGCGCTTTCTTTTGGATCAGTTCAGGTCATATTAATACATGTATATAACAAACATTTGCACACAATGAGGTCTGTTGCAAGCATGCAGAGGGAATCATTCAATAAAAAGTAAACTTACTTGGACATGGCAGGTCATCCACCGTCACGTCCGTCCATGGTTTTCCTGAGCAGGAATCCCGTTTCACTGTAATGCCTGTGTTCATCTTTGCCCAGCAGATGTACTTATCACAAGGAAGAGGGTTGGTGCGAAGGTCAATACTCAATCCAGTACAACTTGCTCCACGGCAGTAGGTGTAGGCATTCTCAACTTTTGTCAGCTGGTTTTTTTCGAGGATAAGATGATTCAGTTGAGGCACGTGTTGAATGTTGCTCATGTCGAAGTGGGTCAGTGCATTCGATGATAACCTCAGAGTTTTCAATGCAGGCAGCTTCAGGACACCATTAACTTGCTTTAAACCATTGCCATATAGAAAGAGATATGTTAATGCATTGGCTCCCTCCAGTTTTGCTGCATCAAGTGTTTCTATTTTGTTGTTATTCAGATAGAGAGTTGTGAGGGTTGAAGCTGATCTGGTCACATTTGGGATGACTGTAATCTGGTTGTATTTTAGAGAGAGGTCATTCAGATGAGAATAACGCACCACTTGGTCCCAAGTGGAGTTTGAAATCTGACAACTTTCCATTCTTAGTCTTTTCAGGGAGGTGGCGATTGCAGCAAAATACAGTACAGTTTTTAGAGGGTTCCGGAGAGATTAAGATCTTCCAGGGGATTGTTGTCAAATGCATCAGGAGAGATGCTACTGATGTTATTGTCGTCCAAGGCCAGCTTCTTCAGCTGAAGATAGGATGAGAAATCTGTTCCAGTGATCCTTGTCAGTTTGTTATTCCGTAGATTCACTGCTGCAGAAGTTACAGGAATGTCGGTTGGAACAGACGTCAATTGTGCATTCTGTTTGTCGTATGTAAATGCCTGAGCCTCATCCATCAAGAAGATTAACAGCATCAACCCCAGCAGCAACAGTAGATCATGCAATGCCATGATGACAAACCTATAATGAAAACATTCATTGATCAGATTAAGGATTAAGTCAACGTTGATCAAGGGAGGAAATTTCACATATTCTGCTGGCCATTTATTGTCCACGGAAACTTGACAACAAAGGCCAAAAGCATTGATTCTCCTTCAGAGTGATTTGTGTGTAGATGTATTAAGGTTTGACGCGGCATTGAATAACATAACCAGGAAATGAATATAGGTACAAAAATTTAAGTTACACCATCATATTAAGCAGGAAAAGAGAAATAGGCATAGCCACAAGACGAAGCACGGGTCATAAAAGCAATTTTGTATTGCAGGCCAGAAGTAAAGCCTATGTCTTGAGTGGGTCGAATTGCAGAAAATGCCGAAGTGGATATGTATCTCAACACATAGGAGGTATTAAGCTCTGAAATTTCCCTGGTTAGTGCTTGGGATGGTCCCCTTTGAAATGGTGTTTAATGTTGAAAATTACACGACACTTTATTTTTAACCCTGTGGGGCGAGAATCTGTATGCATTCCCATGCTACAAGCCGAAGGACATAGGCAAATACAATCTGTTTCGTGTGTGGTATGTTCCACTCCACTGCCATTCAACGTCTGCTCAAGAATCCCAGCAGACAACTTTCTCAGTAGTCAGTGGTATAATTCCTCTAAATTCACATTTATCACAAAGAAAACACCTGGATGTCCCATACAAGTATGACCTTCTCTGGTACATTTTCTTGATATCACACATGCCAGGTAGTGTTGACAGTTGTTTTAAGCAACACAATTAAGCAAAAAATCAATCTTAAATCCGAGTTCCACACTGAACTGCATACAAGTTATATTGTTGTGGCTGCCAAACCAACAATGATAAAAATATGTCACATTAGATACCCCATCTTAAACACTTATTTTCACACTAAATTTGCAGAACAACAAGTTTATTTTGGTATAAAATTTTCATATCAAATTAGTGTATTTAGAATTGTGTAGAAGTGTTATAAAAATTGAAGTGAGGACATTCAAGCATATTAACACAAACAGAAAATTCACATATTTCAGTAAAACTCAGTTTAGCTGGAACAAAGAACATGCTGACATGCAAGTGAATTATTTATGAAAAAACTGTAATACACATTCAGTCAGTGTACTCATTTATGAAAACACTGGGATTAAAGTGATAAGAGAAAATAAACTACTCATATCAATTTAAAACAATGTAAAACAAGGGACAAGTGTTATCTTAATTTCAATTAATCAACCATGAGATACGCATCTGTATGCTGATTGGTGATAAGTTTCAGTAAGGCTTATGAATGAATAGTGATTGACCTGCCCCACAAATTGCAATTCCAGACCTCAACTTGTCTTTTTATATGACTGTCTGCAATGAGATGCTTTAGGGAGTTTCTACTTCCACATTGATACTAAAATTCCAACTTATCAACCAATTTACATTCATACAATTTGGACACAACATGAGCATAACACAGTTTAATTGGTTGACGCCTACATTGGATGTGCAAGGCATATGTGCAATATCTGTTTTTTTAGTTTGCATCTCAGATCAAGAGCAGAACTATCTGCTTAGTGATAGCTATACAGCCTACAAACTTCCATTTGTCACCAGAGTTAGACACAGATGGGCACTGCTCAATGTTCATTTGCATAAGATGTGTATGACATCATCAGTTTATGTGTTTTTTGATGGGAAGATTCAGCTGAGGAAATTTTGTAAATTTGCCCTATATATTATGTGCTATTTTGTGCGTGATTCCATGCAATAATCAGACAAGGAAACACCAGACAAGCAATATTCAGACTAGGAAAGATCAGGAGAGAAAATGTTAGAAAAGAGAAGACCAGACAAGTAATAAACTGATAAAAATAATCAGGCAAGGACTCTGGCCGGTTAATGCACTTTTCCCGCTTTTTTTAGACAGCACTGAAATGCCTTCAAAAGATGCTTAATTAAAGGCATTTGTGCCGTTTTACTCCGAATTTTCGGCACCAGTAGTCTTAGTTACTATGTCAAGGAAAATTTTGGGGGGGGGGGGGGGTTAACTGTATCCTTTGATTGGAAATGAAGCTATTTTAGCTTAAAATCTGATAAAAACACCAAAATAGAGGCCGAGGGATGAATTTTAACAGTAGAAATGCAAATGAGGTGTCAAATGAAAACAGAGCAGTAGCACTATATGATGCTAGAGGCGCTTTTTTGAATTTTGGTCTGTGCATTTTTTTTGCCTAGATCAAAGATGCAAATAACGGCTCAGTTTCAACTAAAACCCCATGGAGCAGGCATTAAAATCAAAAAATTGAAAAAAAGCGCCTACACCATCTTGTACCACTACTTCTCTGCTTTCATTTGAAACCTCATCTGCGTTTCTACCATTAAAACTCATCCCTCTGTCTTTTTTTGAAGTTTTTTTTTTCATATTTTAAGCTAAAAAGATAATTTTTCACCTTTAAAAAATACAGAGACGTACCCCCAACCCCACCTCGAAATTTTTTTATTCTTCTTTGAGCTGTTATATTAGATGACTGACGCCGAAAATTTGAATGAAATATGTGAAACTGCCTTTAACACAGCAGCATTTGAAGAAATGGCAGTGTATCCCTCAAAAAGCTCTGAAGTGCATTAACCAACCTGAGGAAAATCAGATAAGATAAAATCATAAAGCAAAAACAGGCAAGGTAAAATACAACATAAGAAGATCAGAAAAGCAATAATCAGACAAGTAAATGTCAGACAAGAGAAGATAAGGAAGTAATAATCAGACAAGGATCAGACATGAGAAAATCAGATAAGCAATATCAGACAAGCAATAATCAGACAAGGAAAGATCAGACAAGAAATATTCAAACAACTGCACACAACAATTCTTTTTTTTCTTTAAGAATTTTTTATCATGTATCCGTCTGTCTGTCTATCATGCTACTAATCTAATGAATGATTAGTCAGTATCTTTACTATCTATCTTTGCTATCTTTATATTAATATCTATTATTACTATCTGTTGAAAATAAATATTCATTCATTTATTCATATATCTTAAAGTTTACCATCTATCTATCCAAAATTTAGAAGCTGTCCGTGTAAATTTTGCTGTTTTTCTATCAGTTATATAATTAATATCTGCCGGGGGGGATGCAGTTTCAGATGCCATTACATAATATGGTCTGGGCAAGTCAATTATGAACCAAATTAGCATCTACAATATGTATCAAAGAAACGTTCCCAATCAGCACAAAGCTCTGATAGAAATGATTGACTTTGGGTCACTTGGTTGACTAAATCCTGTAACATACTTGAATATTTTGTGCAGTTTCTCAGTTTTGTTTTCTTATCTTTATTATTGAAATAATTGTGATGGACAAAATGACAACTTTCTTGTTTGTAAAATTGTTCATTTTGGAGATGGGGGGGTGTCCGATCGTCCGTCTGCTCTATTTTGACTCAATTTTACAGCTACCTGTGTCGTCTGCTTCTGTGACAAGGTATCAGTTCAGTATGGAAGAGTTCAAGCATTGCAAAGCATGCTGTCATACCTTGTTATAAGTTATTAGTGAGAGGAGTTAGTGGACTGGCCTAGCCCAGCAATACACGGATCACACTCTTTCTGTCTGTATGAAGAATACTGAAAAACCTGCTGCTAAAATATTATAAGAATGTAAGATACCTTGCTGCTGAAATATAACTTTAAAGGGCATTGAACAACCTGTTGTTAACATATCATGATTAAGAAAGAAACTGAAAAACCCACCGCTAAATTATCATGATTAGAAAAGACACCAAAAAATCAATTTTCATAATAAATAAAACATAATATCAATATACAGGTACCATATGTAACTACCATTGCAACACATTTGAAACATTCAGTACTTACGAAATGGCGTGAGCTCGTGGAGTCTCTTTGGTGTTCAGTTGTTGGTGCAATGAAAGCAAATTCTTAGCCAAAGAAATATGTTGCCAATATTACATGCAGTCTTTTCTCACAATCAGCACCCAAACTGTGAAAGCTGCGAAGACTGTCTGTGTCGATCAGGATACAGATGAAAAGTGATGAACAAGTATGCCGGCTCACGATTCTGTAAGTAAAATGTATGAAGAAAATAACTTGAAGTGAAAATAAAACTTTTCCCAAATGGTCACTTGGTTTTAAACTTTTAGGTAACACCTTACAGGGACCAATTTGGTTTCAAACATTAAATATTATGTATGTGCAATTTATTTTATGACTTTCCCAACAACTATTGATATGTACTTTAGTCTTCTGAATATTGAGGTGAAAATACGACGTTCCTGAAAGAAATCAATATGCTTCAATATATCTTCTGATCAGTAATATAATAGAAGGATCAATTTCTTTTCAAACCTTTATATGCAGTTCATCATTGCAACTTTTCCCAAAGGGTGACTTAGTTTTAAATTTTCTGGTAGCACCTTACAGTTGAAAGAACCAATTTGTTTTAAACATTAAATAATATTTTGAGCAACTCATCTTTATTACTTTTCCAATGATCATCATTCGTGTTAAGTGCATAATATTGTCTATTGCTTTAGAGTATTGCGAAAGGGAACTCGGCAGCCACTTCTACGATACAGTAGCATATTTATTGGGCACAATCGGGAAATGGTCCTCCTCAGACCAACAATTAACATGGGGAAGATAGGAAATGCCACAACTGACTGGGTATTCCCCACATGCGCTGACCTTTTGTATACAACCCTGCAGGGATACAATGACAGAACATGCAGCAAGCACTAAACATTAAAAGAAGCTTATGGCCTATCTCAAAAATAATGAAGCCAAAGTGTAACATGACCATCAAAATTTTATTATGCTTATTTTTATCAAATGACCATGTAATTTTGTTCGGGAACATATCTAATTTCCAGCAGTTATATTTACCATGGATTTCCAACAGGTGGAAATAATTGATAAAAGCTGAAAAACGCCAATTTTTTTAAAGTTTTTATTTCCACTTCTACAAAGGAAAACTAAACTAAATGTTAATTCATCATCAAAGGAAATCTAATTTCTTTATATGATGACATTGGGCACATACTGAAGAGTCTTCATGGCAGTTTTCATTCAAATACACCAAATATATTGTGAGAAACACACTATTTTTGATAATTTTTCGGTAATATGTGACCTGCTCCACCAAAATGAGTTAAAAGTAGGCAATCTACATTTCATAGAAAATTTGCAAAATGTGTCAAAAAGTCACATTTTGATGTTTTTCAGGTGTTGGTACCACTTTCTAGCAAAGGATATTTCCTTTGAATAATTGAGATAATTTTACGAGAAATTTATTTTAATGATCTAAAATGGGTGTTCTTCTTGATTTTTTTAGTTCTTTCATTGCAAAGGCAGGCAATTCAAATGCCATTTAGGCGTTTACTCAAATTTGATATTTCGCTTCATCAATGTTTGAGGTACCATATCTTTGGATTGGATGGAGATATCAAAACATATGAAACATCCCTTTAAACCCATTTCCAGTAGAATAAAGTCATTTTCACAACTAGATATGATAACAGGCCGACTTTGAACCCATTTTGGTGGAGCAGGTCACATATATTCTAAAAATTGTAATTAAATTTGCCTCAGAAACATATATGTGTTCCTTTAAAATGATTTCAACTGTCCTATGTTATGGGTCTGGATGTTGACTTCACATTCATAACAAATAAATGCCACTGAAGTGAGTATTAACTCTGCAAAAGACGAAAGAAACGTGATTTTCGGCCCTTTTTCAGATAAAATCCAGATTTTAAGTAATGACGTGGCATGAAATTGTAAAAGATGCTCCGGTTTTGCTTACAATCAATTTTATATGATATTATAAGTCATAACTGATGGAACAGTACGACTATTCTGAATGAAAATGGTGTTTTTTTATTAGATATTGCCTGTATGGACAATTTGGCCCCAAATTTGAAAAACCATCATATATATCATATATATCATATTAATAATTATTCATGGCATCTATTCGGTGCAGTATATACATTAGCATTATTTTATAATTGTACATAGTCCATGTGAGATTATTCTTTGCCTGGTAGCATTTCGCCTCATAACAATTAAACTTTATGAAGGGCACAATGCAACTAACGATACAAGTATTTCAATGATTTGTGGAATATTATTAATTTATCAAAGTGTTATGTACTTGGGAGTCTTAGACCAGTTTTCTTGTGAGTCAGAAGGGCCAGGCTTTAGATAAATAAGTCATGACCCTTCAACCATACATAGGAAGCTTATTAATAACAGTTGATGTCTTTTTTTCAGTGCCATACAAATGCTTTATGGCACGCGAACCATAACATTCACAGTAAAATAGAAATACCAAGTAAATTATTATTTCCGTTCCTAAATGGATATTAATCACAAAATATGTGAAATTTATTTTTGAAGACCAAGAGCCTTGGCAAGAGTCCAGTCTGGCAAAAAAATGTACATGGGCTGATTGGTAACGTTTGCCTATGAAATATGAATGCCCGAAAGGTTTGACATTTAAATTGTAGGAATGTCATCGCCTTTAGTTTATCGGATATATAGCTTCCTGGTAATCATTTTAAAGGAAATTTTTCAGAGAATCCAAATATGTTATCCCCATTCTTATATCTGTGATAGGGCCGAAGATATCGCAAACCGCGACTTTGCGGAAACGTAATATATCCTGAAAACTTCAAGGCCTATGTCAAGGGGGGTAGCGGTGCTCCGATTTTCAAATTTTTTTTTTTATGTTCATAACTCACCTAATGGCACATTTTGAGCCGGTATACATATGAAAGTAGGATTAAGTCCCCCCCTATTACTATGTTTCAAGCCAGTCCCGGTTAAAATCAGCGCTTTCAAAGCATTTTGCCGCATGAAAGTACTCCTTGCATTACGCGTGCGACATATGCACCTTGCCTCAAATTCATTGGAATTTTTTCATGAACTGAATTTTTTTCAAGCATGAACGGCTCCAAAACAACTTAGTAGGTGATACTTGATCTTAATGACAAAAAGATTCAACTGACAAGTGTAAAATGGAAATTACCACATCCCAGATCAGGAAGCTTCAAACTGACTCAATCTTTCAATGACAACCTTTGAACACAAAGAACTCAATGATGTCAAGAAAGTATATAAATATACTTGTTCCAATGAATTTATTAAGCCTTTGGATACAGAGACAAAAGAAAATGAAGAAAATAACAATGGTATATGTCAAATTTCATAAACCTGAAATAATTCTATTGAAGAAAAATGTAATTTCACGCTAAATTAGTGAAAAATTCACGTTTTTTAAATGTACTTTTAAGGTTATCTCAACAACCGTCAGTAATATTGTCATGAAATTTTTGGAACTTTGGCACAAGAATGTATTCAAAGCAATTGTGTAATATAAAGTTGTTGCAAAAGTACATTCCTACATTTTATGACCCCCAATGAAATCCGGCCGTTTGAGATAGACCTAATAAAAATAGCATGCAATGTATGTACCGTGTCCTCGAGCAATTTAATAACCCCTTGTAACTCAATGGGATATGATCATTCTTTGACACATCTCTTTAAATTGCTAAAAGTTACACTCTGTCTATCTATCAATCTATCTATTAATCTATCTATCAAACTGTCTATCTATCTTATCTATACAACCCTGCAGGGATACAATGACAGAACAGCAAGCACTAAACATTAAAAGAAGCTCATACATAGCATGCAATGCATGTACTGTGTCCTTGTGCAATTTGATAACCTCTTGTAACTCAATGGGATATGATCATTCTTTGACACATCTCTTTAAATTGCTAAAAGTTACACTCTATCTGTCAATCTATCTATTAATCTATCTATCGAACTGTCTATCTATCTTATCTATACAACCCTGCAGGGATACAATGACAGAACAGCAAGCACTAAACATTAAAAGAAGCTCATAAATAGCATGCAATGTATGTAACGTGTCCTCGAGCAATATAATAACCCCTTGTAACTCAATGGGATATGATCATTCTTTGACACATCTCTTTAAATTGCTAAAAGTTGCTATCTATCTATCATTCCAAAATGTTGCTGTGTGGCATTTTTTGTGTGACCTGGACCTAGTTGGACAACACGATTGCCCCCGTTTGTCAATAAGCCGAAAACCCATATGGATGGAACCTTTGAAGGTTGACGCAAAGAAATAATGTCGAAAATAACAAAAAAAAATCATATTTCGAGAACTATTGGTCTTAGAAACTTGTGAATAGGCTCAAATTAACCGAAATCCTCATTTTTATATCAGTGTTTCATAGTAACTATAGGCCTAAGTACAATATTTTCTATGTTATTGGACAAAAACTGTTTTTTTTTTGCTCGTTTCCGTCAGAATACAAGCGCAAACTTGCGTTGCAGACTGTGTGTAGTGTTAGAGCCTAAATACATGTAATTGCAAAAATTGCAATGTTTACATTTAATATATATATGAATTTTACAGTTCTATTTAAGGCCACACCACAATAATTTTATGGATGACGGAATCGCCGCTCCTAAAATTGTGAGTTTAAAATTAAAATTAATTTCAAAATTAATTTTGCGCCCGCTTGGTTTTAGAGAGCCTGGGAAAAAAAAAAAATTTTCCAACTCAAATGAACATAAAAACATAACCACTGGGTGTACAAAAATGGTAGACCCCATTTTAGAAATCGCAGATTATGCTTACCTTGCTCAAAGCAGATTAGTAGTTGTATGGATGGCTATTAAATGTTTTAAAGACAGTTAAAATAATTAATTGTTGGAATTAATTAGAACCATTGTTCATTTGTTTCGGGTAGCACATAAGCACTAAGTTTCTCTCTTGCCTTGGCAACTCTAACTTTACTAAATTTTTGCCTTTTCTTTATCAATTTGAATGCCTACTACTGTTAACATTATCTGTTTTACCTGCCTCAGATAGGTAGATATGGTAAGTGCAGCCCTCTAAGCTCAGTTGATTGTTGAGAAAAGAGCCCTGAACATGTTACACATTCACCTCATGTGAGAGATCTTTACTTGCCCAGTATAGACACAGAAACAACGAGGCTTGAAGAAGCCCCACAATATAAAGAAATATTTATCGATTTAGCCCTACATAAAGAAATTATTTTAACCATAGTTCATCAGCAAATATAAAACAAAAAACTTTTCTTTTTTTTTTCGGAAAAGCACGGTAAAAAAGAATTATACTTCTAATTTAGATGCCAATGGTAAGAACGATTATACGATACATAGTAATCTTAATAATTTTGTATGGAAATGACCTGTTTATTTGCTTGAACAAGTTAATAAAAAATTTATTTAAACAAATTTAAAATCATTTGGAAGCTTGTAAATTGCAAATACAGATATTTCAACAAGCAAGAAAGGTCAACTAGAAGGTCATAATGACATTAGAACAAGTGGTCTGGTTGGACAGCTGGCAAACCACAGACACTCACTGCTAAAAACTATCACTGACAGTAATCACTTTTAAGTCTTCAACTTGGGAAGAATCGACATTCAATTCTTCATGAAGACCTTCTAAATTTTTCGCTCGCTCAAAATTTGCACCTTTTAGCAAAGTAAATTTTAAATTTAAAAAAAAATATTCGCTCGCTTGCATTTGAAAATCTGTCAAAAATTAATCTAAAAAATAATTTAAAAAAAAAATTCGCTCGCTCGCTCCATTTTTTTCTCCCAAAAATCCGTCATCCATAAAATTTATTTGGTGTGGCCTAATATTATTAATTACTGAATCATACTATACCAAGTTGTTGTATACCGTGCATAGATTATGCCTAAATTGATTTGATGAGCGAGATACTTGATTTCCTTATGACAATAAAATCAATATTTAGTTTCATATAACTGCATGGTACTCTGTGTGGAGCTATCTTAAAAGTCATGAGGTTCACTGACAAGATCTTTAACAAGCTTATAAAACAAGTAACATTCACGTCACCAATGATTCACCATAATAATTCTATTTCATAAGTGAGACAGCAGTAATGCCAGTAATGGCATGAAATTAAATTGAAGAGTATAACATAAATAATGACTCTATTAATACCAAAAGTCCAATACTGGAAAAAGGATGTCCCTGATGGACAAGTAACTCTCAAATTGATTGTTAATCATATCCATTTGTTTCCTATGCTCATCTTGCAGTAATGATATATTATAAGAAGAAAATAGAGGATTTTTTAAGAAGAGAAACAAGAAGATGACACAGGATCTAATCATTTTTAACAGTAGTATAACTGAACAAAACAATTTACAATTTATTGACTGTGCCTGACATCTTAATGCACAAAATTTGTATCAGGAATATTGGTCCAATACCCTCAAAGATTGGGTTTGCATATAGCTATGAAAATAGAGTAAGCTGTTTCTCAGAGGAGGGAAAGATTAAGCTGAAACATCTACCTCTGCCAAGTGACCTTGCGCCAATCCCAGTGACTTCTTAAAACATAGGCTACGCAGCAGCAAACCTTCAGCAAATAACACATTCAGAAGATTACTATTACACCATAAAATTGATTTGTTTACCAAATTGCATATCGGTAAACAATAGTGGTCAAGTCATGGCTTCAATAATGCCTATTTGCCCGCTGCACTGCCATCGGCCTAACAGCTTGCCAGAGTTTGTAAAATGAGGAAAAGGCTTCAGTAGGCTAATTTATGCATATTATGGTACAGTTTTATGTATATACAAAGTATAGGTTGTGAGCTGTCAGTCGGAAACCAAAAAACATGATGCTGTTATAGTTTTCTAATTTTTTTCCAATGATTCAAAAAGTGTTAAATACACGTCAAAAGGCTCTGCTACATTGTATAGGTGATATGTGTGGAACAGTTTGTTGCTGTATATGCAATAGTGGGGTAGTTTTGGCTCCGACGCGAAAAAAAGTATTTTAAATATTTTTTCTCAATATTACACAAAAAGTATAGACTATCTATCAGTCAGACCATGAAAAGGCAGACCTAGACCATGTAAACCATATGTGTACCAAACTTAATCCATGTACAACAAGTGTACATGCAATTGTGACTAAGTCCTGGGCCAGAAACAAAAAATAATTCCTTTGGTTTTCAATATTTCCAAAAGGATATAATATTTTCCATCAGACCTTTTGAAAGGCACTACTAGACCATATAAGGCATATGTGTACCAAACTTTATCCATGTACATGCAATAGTGACCGAGTCTTAGTCTGAAAAAAAAAAAAAATGTATTTCTATATTTTTTGCAATTTGTTCTATCATTGAGACCATCAAAAGGCACAACTAGACCATATAGGCCACGCCTCTACCAAATTTAATCCATGCACAAGCAATAGTGACTGAGCCTTGGCTCGGAAAGGAACAAAAACAATTTTATGTTTTTTTTTTTTTTCAAAAAGTATGGAATATCTATCCATCAGACCATCAAAAGGCACAACTAGACCATACAGGCTATATGTGTACCAAATTTCATCCATGTACATTAAATAGGGACAGAGTACTGGCCCGGAAACGATCTATCCGCCCGCTGCCCGCCGCCCGGACAACATTTTGCCCTAGTGATAACAATACCTTCTGCGAACAAGTTCGCTGAAGGTAAAAATACAGTTCTTTCTCTTAAATCTGTGGTGCATGCCTTCAGTGACATTGAATTCTCCAGCATCTCGCGACTGGTTTGTTTTTAGCACTCTTTATCTGATTGAACCAACTTACTTTTGACCAATGAACAGTTAACCAAAGAAAAGCAAAATTTACACAGACAACATGTGACAAAAGATGAACAGGAACAGTACTACTTGAGGAGAACAAGTCAATCAATGTCTTGTTCAGAAACAATTTCAGGCATGAAACTGGGATGTTGAGAATCTTTCTTCTCTAACAAGTCAAGATTCTAGAGTTATCCAAGCTCTCAACACTCTAACCACAGGCGTTCTCCTACTGAAAGAGAATAAATCAATTGGGTTAAAGGAAACTACGCCTGAAGATATAGTGAAAAAGGACCTTGATGCTGAAATGTCTGTGCTCTCCATCAATGATTAAGTGGACAGAGAGGCAGTAACCAGCAAGAATACAGCCAGGGAAGCACACATTTAATGCTAAATCAGTTATTTTGTTGAACAAGGAAGATGCACAATTTGGTCTCTGAGTGGTCTGATGCCCAAGCTGAGTTGGAAAAGTGTGCATTGTTGAAAAATAGAGATGTTAACAATCCCTGTTAAGTAACAAATACTAAAAACTAAAAATTAAAAAAGAGTTTTATTTGTCAGGTTAGGTTATTTATTTAGTCAAATCAAGTCTGTTTGATAAAATGACTACACTTTAATAATAAATGTATTTTATTAAGCGAAAATTCCACAATTGCTCTAACTGCTTGATTACAGTAAATAGGCGTATAATAACATGTAAAAAATTAAGATTGTAAATATAAAAACATATAAATTTAAATAAGTACCAAAAACTTTCGTCAAAATATTCAATGCTGCAGTATTTACCATTACTTAGCGAAAAAAACCTCTTCATATTTATCACATTTGCCTATTATGTTTGTCAATTGTGAATTTCAAGACCATCGGACATCGGTAAAGGAGGAAAACTTCACCAATGAGTGCCATTGTCCAGTGCAATAGTCACTGTTTAGCATCAGTACATGATTTTTTGTTGAAGCAAATTAAGTGACTCTTTTACACAATACTATTTGATCTAACTCCAAAATTTGAGTCCCCTTAATAAGTTGTTACAAAATAATTATAATATTATAAAATTCAAGGGAAATAAATTTGACAATATCTGTCAACTCAATATTGTTAATAAATCATCCAGGCTGTTGACATTTTACCCCTCCCATTCAACTGATCAGAGACCTCATTAACCAGAAATTTACTTGACATTTCCCTTTGGCACATAACATCTCATGGTTTGGATGGATTCTGCATAGTTCAGTAGATCTGTTGCTGGAAAGCAAGTTTTGTTGTTATTGTAAATATTGTCTGTGATGCACTGCAATGCAGGCACGAAATTGGTGGTGAGCCTTCCACAATGATACAGCTCAGGCCTGCCAAAGTAGGCCTACGGCACCCAAGGGCAGAGACGAAGGGAACATTGCCTAAGGTTCCCATTCCATAGCATTCTACGGTGTTGGTGACCGCCATGTGATGATAAGTGATGACAATCTGAGTCTGGCACAAACCCTTTTCATTCAGGGATGTCCAGGGTCTTTCAGTTTCCCCTGCACCGAACACTTGATACAATCCACCTCCATTCAATGTCCCATGGGCTCCCAGACTAAGTTGAGCCAGTCGTAGCACAAACAAGCACCATAAACCATTAGGCCACGGAGGAACCGCAATTTTAATTGAATGAAGGACACACATTAAACCTTCATTAAAAATAACTCAAGGTACCGCATCTCAAATAGCTCATGGCGCCCCATTTGTAAATTCCATCCACTGGTGTATTTCACCAAGTTCTAGTTTATCCTATTTTTTGACATCATTCTAGCACATGCTATAGCTTCTTTAAGCAGACTAAGTTTCATCAAGATGCTAGTAATAGCTGAAGCACCAGCAGAAGCTCAATATTTTACTTTTCACAGGTCAAAAGCAATTTTTTCAATTCTTGGTCAGATAATGATTTCTATATTATCTAGGTCTGCACTAATAAAGAAGTATATGATCCATCTATCAAGCGAATCCATCATACTGTTTTTTTGGTCGGGCCATGGCTCATGGTGCCCCGTGGCTCATGGTGCTCCAGTCTCCCCTACATCAACTAGAAGACAATTATAAAGTTGTGCATAGAATCTGATGCACAAAGGTCAGTGCGAGGCGGGCAAGCCAAGATCACTGTGACTAATTCAACAGTACAACAACTTGAAGACAGTAATAAAGTTGTGCATAACTTCCAAATGGTTTTCTGGCTGTCTCAGTTCATGTGATCAATGTCTTATTAAATGTAATTGAAAATTATTTGTCTCACTGTTTTCTACAGATACCATACCCCACAGAGACAGGAAGTGGGGCATGCAAACACGTACCTGCAAAATGAGGGCAGTTCGGAGCAGGTAGATGAGGGAAGCAGGGGATAGTTGGGGGGAGCAGAGGGTAGTTAAGGGGAGCCAAGGTACAATGTTGGTAGTTGAAGGGAGCTGAGAGTAGTTCAGAGCAACTGGGGTAGGTGAGGGAAGATAGGGATATTTGGGGGCAGCAGAGGATAGGTAAGGGAAGCCAAGGTACAATGAGGGTAGTTGAAGCGAGCTGAGGGCAGTACAGAGTAGCTGAGGGTAGTTGAGGGAAGCAGGGGGTAATGAGGGAAGCAGGGGGTAGTTGAGGTCAGTCGGTGTAGTGAAATGAAACCAAGGTACGCTGAGGGCAGTTGCAGGAATTTCAGGCCAGATGAGGGTGCATGTGGTCAACTTGAGTTGGCCATCACCAAACACTGGGAATGACCTGGTTTCTTCCAAGGTTATGTAAGTTCCTCAGACTCAGTTTTTGTTGACCGCTCACTGAAGCTTGCCAATTTGCCTTTGCCTCCTATGTGGCTGCAGATTTATGTAAAACTTCTATGAAAGGTTACAACACAATGTTGCATTTAGGGGGGGGGGGTATTAGGCCATACCCCCAAGGCCAAAAATTATCATGGGAAAGATCAGGCTAGAGTAGCCTGCTATATAATAGTTGCGAGCGTTAGTGAGCAGGCTACGACATTTCACTGAAGGTGCTGCCAATCAGGTTCTCGCTCAGGTGCATTTTTGAAGCAGCCCAGTGAAGTTCTGCTGATAGGCAGCAGCGCGGACCTTAGGGGCAACAGTCCTACTGCCCTAGATCCCAATCCGATACCCATTTTGACTTGAATTTCATCAGTCTGCAGCCTCCCTCGCTCGCCTGCTTTAACAACAGACTGGCTTGTCCATAGAAATACATAGAACGGATATGAAGCTATAGCAGATGAAGCAACCAAATCTACCATATTGGAACTGCCTGGCAGCCTGGCATTTGGTAACCGTGATGTCACCAATAATAGTGACATCACTAGTAACAATGGCATCATGTGACGTCACAATCAGCCAAACACAACATCTTGTTGCTCCTGCTGTGACGTCACAATGACGTCATGTCTCAGGGCAGTTCCAATATGGCGGATTTGGTGACCTCATCTCGAGGTGGCGTCATACAGCCTCATGTCCATTCTATGTATTTCTATGGGCTTGTCAGTCAGGGGAAAGATAGGAAAAGCAGCAAATCGCCCTATATTCACCCCGTGTTTTGGCCCCCTCTTCAGGCCATTGCCAGATATGCCCCAGTTACAGCACTTGTTTAGCCAATGGTGAAACTTAATTGCTGGCGTTGAAATAGCGGTCAATTTGTACAGTTTCCCTGTAGTATTGAGACTGAATAAATACTTTTACATTATGCACAAGGAGCAGTTACATTTCTGCTTTATGAGCAATAACTCAAATGTTCATATGCCATATTTTTTAGAGCACATGCAAATTCTTTTGAAATTGCATATATACATATGTTGTTAATTTTCATTGATGACCAAAGCTGTAAAATGGTAGACACAACTCCCTCTGTGGCCCTTTACATGTTCGGCTTAAATGTTTCATATCTCTATATCTGCCAGGTTATTCTGTGTGACATATAAGCAGTTTGTTATAATCATCTCCTATACTTGCAATGCTATTGAGAATTCCCCCGTGGCCTAATTGGTAAGTGCGCTTGTCAACTGGCTTTGAGGGCGTGGGTTCAAATCTCACCCCGGGAACTCACTTTAGTCCGAGCCCATGGGACATTAAATGGAGGCGGGTTGTACTACCCAGTGTTCAACTGAAAGACCCTCGGCATCCCTGAATTAATAGGGTATGTGCCAGACTCACAGTCTTCTCATCTCATCATCATACGGCGATCGCTTGCCTCGATATAGCCCACTAAGGTGCTGCAGAGGCGTAAAACACAAACAAACAACAATGCTATTGTGCAAAGTCATTTAGTGTTTCAGCTTTCTGGGAAAATTGCAGCAGACGAATGACAACTGCTTACAGAAAGCACTGGAATGTTTCTTGTGAGGTCATATCCCTACCTCTGATGTTATATGTTTGGCTCAAAAGCAGTTTGTGAGGTCATATCCTATACTTGCAATGCAATGCTCTCATCAAAAGTCATATAACGTTTCACACAACCCATCAGTGAGCTTTCAATTTACCCAATAGACAAATTGACATTTCATATCGATATATGTGATAGGGCTTGTTGCATGCTGTGATGTCACTGATGGCCACTAGCAGCTGAATGTAAGTACTCAGCATTCGTCAACTGTAATAGCATTGTCAGCAGGTCAGGGGAGGATCAAAAAGTGCTGAATGGGGAGGGAAGAATGAATGGTGCTAAATTTATGATAGAATTTTTTTTTTCTTTCACTAAAATCTTTAGTCCTGAGGGGCCAGCGCTTGAATCTCCCTTCCAGACCTGCACAATGAGGGTGAATATGGATCTTTTCTCGTGTGTTTGCATTTTACAATACTGGAGAGACATCAATCAATCCGTAAAAATGCATTGTTAATTTAAAGTTACGGCGACAATCGATCGACAGCATTCAAAACTCAGTTTTTGAAAGATCGTTATTGGCTGATTTATAATTGCGAAAGAAGATGAGCCAGACATATAAAAAACATTCATGAACGGTGCTTCAATTTCAATACCGATTAAAACGGTTTTCCAAAAATAATTTCTACATGAGCATTGAGTTTGAAAGCGGCTCTCAGTACTATCACACAGTGCCGAGTTGAGTATCAGTTTTTATGAACACTGATAGACAGGACAGAGCCACCA
Organism: Platynereis dumerilii; assembly: GCA_026936325.1. Taxonomy (NCBI): domain Eukaryota; kingdom Metazoa; phylum Annelida; class Polychaeta; order Phyllodocida; family Nereididae; genus Platynereis; species Platynereis dumerilii. The sequence continues at coordinate 463,600 of JAPTHN010000130.1, forward strand.
GCTCACCGAGCGGAGCGAGGTGTCTCGTCCCTTATGACAAAGGAGTGAACCAGATGGTTCAATGAACTTCAATCAAAAAAAGTGCATAATCTCTTTTTAAAATTAAGCTCATGTCATGATTCTAATGAAGTTAGTAAGTACTAGATAATCTGGCACTGATCTCAGTAGAATTATTGTGCCGGGGCAGAGTCTTGTGTTTGTTCCCATTGAGATCCTGTCCGCTTTCTTTTTGTATGATGTCAGAACAAAATACTATGATTTATACAGAGATATTATGATGTTCCCTTGCATTTTATAACTATACTTTGCCAGTGGATTAATCCTGCCTTTAATGGACAGATATACTGTATATCTTGGTACATCCACTTCACATCAATGTCTTAATAACTTATTTATATTTGACAAAATTGTGACTTCCAGTCGATTTTTGACTGATGCTGCCCTCTTGTGCAGTGGATTTTGCGCTCCTGTGCAGACTTGTTTTCATCCTTATATCAGTGGACTGGTTGGCAGTAGGTTACGTCACAACGATGTTGTGAATGAGCAGAGATGTTGAGTTAATAATCACAGTGCCACTTCAGCCAGGTTTGCCACGTATTAAAGATTAGTCCAAAGTATAATCCTTTGTGAGTAGCTCTGTCTGCTTAACTATTGATACCTGTAGTCTCTGGGGCATGCCTAGATATATACATCACATGTGAGTCCTAAGTCTCACACCTCCTTACACCTGACTCTGGTTTGTTTTGGTTTATTTCCTCTACCCTTTTCCAGGTCAGGTCCTGGGATCTCAACACTATGTAATGCACCAGACAATTTGTAATATTGTGTCTTTTCTCGTATAACAATTCACAATTACATAATTTGACAAAATTAATATGACGTGGTTGGCGAGACCAGATAGGTGTATTTGCCATTACCAGTGAATGAAACACAGTATTGCAAGAATTATAATTAGAAGTTTACATAATCTGATTACAAAATTATATTCAAGAAAAAAAAGGGAGAAAAATTAACTAGAATTTTACGGCTTATCATTAAAATTAAGTGAATCCTAAGTTGATGGATTAATACTCGAAAGATTTAGATTTTAGAAAAGAAGAACAGTGACCACTGACCAGAAAAAGCACAAAACACATAAAAAACTATTAATTTTTTAAAAGTACTATTAGAATTGGTTATGTGATGAACATATAGTTTAAAGTGATGACGCAATGAGTTACTTCATCATGTAAAGCATGATAATGAATGATAATGTGATATTAACAAATGACCGTGAATACAACCTTGATGTGAAGTTTACAAAACTTGATCTTCATGAAACAAACAAATCTGAATGAACTCTGGGTGTGATACTTTATCCTTAAAACTAATACTTCCTACCTACTTAAAAGAATGCTACTTGAAGATGATCATTTTAAAATATAATTCTTTTACTTGTAAAGTCAATTTGCTTTACACCATGTAACGAATATGTCTATTGCTTTCTCTGCATTAACATATTGAAATGCAGTTTCATGTGCAAAAGAAGCAGTGCATAACACAAAAAAAGCAAGATGCGTCTAACTTCGATCCAATAGAAAAACCCTGCATTTCTTAGCCATTCCAATACTATAAGACTACTAGATTATATCATTTGTATATCCCAAAAATGTTTATATCTTCACAAATTGAACAACATGGGGTGTGCCTGTTAAATCAGAGAAAAAAGAGGCTTTTTATATGTAAAATTACATTACTGTATACATGTATCTATTCAATTTTCTATTTCTTTGCTAACTGAACATATTATCTATATGTATGCCTAAGGATTTGATATAATTTTCTGGAGAGTGTCGGTGAGAATCGATGTGTTATCAGAAAAGCATATACAGTCCTTAGTTATGCTTTACAATATTGCATTTACATAAATATACATATATACATATTTTTTCCAGAAACTTTTCAAAGACAACGAGGTCCATAAAAAACTGTAATCCATTTAGCAATTTTTAAACTCTATGATTTTTTATTGCCAGAAACTGTCAAATTAATTCAATGAGGCCTGTCAAAAACTTCACTTGTATTGATGACATCTTTTACATTTGTATTAATAAAGTTTTTCTCAAATGCAAGATCATTAGCCAATTAAGCAATTGGGAAAAGAGCATTGCTAACTCCTTAAAGGCATAGATTGATTTGTCACTAATTGGTATTAACACTAATTTAGGAGTATCAGGGAAGTATCGACTGTCAAAATTTTACTAACTGACTGATAAAAAACACCTGAAAATAAAACTCAGCAGCATTAGAATGCACACATTTTTAGACAGCTTCACTACTTATAGATATCACCAAGGCTTTTGTCCATCTCTATGGGTTCACTAATTTTCAAGCACAACTGTACCAAATTAATCACTTAGAGAAGTTGTAAAATGATTATGCTTGTTTACCACATGTTTCCAGTTGAAAAACTCTCAAAATAATTAAATGTTTTGAAAAGATATTTGTGTCTCTGTCTGTTTTTAAGCTCTGGGCCGCATTTCAAGACTTCTGGTTTCCATGGCAACAAAATCAGCAATTATTTTTATTTCTATGATCTAATTTTTTGGGGATCAATTGCAAATTACCTCAGTTTTAACTGACCAAAATATCATGTGTCTGCTTAAAATATTGCTGAAATTATGACCAGTCGGACAGCAGTTTTGGAAAACAACTCGAAGCAAATTCATAGTTCCATTTTGAACTGTCCATATAAAAAAAAAGCCTCGAACTTTGTGAACGCCCCTCCTATTTAGTAAAGTTCTGAGAGTTTATCAGACTATCAATCTTTTTCATTTAGACTGAATTTTTTTCGAGTTCAGAAGTACTACCTCTTTTAAGCGAAAAACACACATCTGCATTACGAAGAATTGGTTGAAGCAACACATGAAACATTTAGTACCTAACTTTATAAGGTGAAGAGCTGATGAAGTACCTCAGGTGCTTAGTGATTAGCGCAATGAATATGATTTGTCAACCTCAGAAATACGTCAGGGCCGAAAATGCAGCTACCACCAGTCTCAATCTGCGAGCGAAAAGTAATTGACAAATAAGCCAACTCATATTTCATTTATAAGAGATCATGAGCGTGGCAAAAATGATTTTTAAAAATTTTTTTGTATCTCAAAGTAATTTCTGAGAAATTAGACCTGCTTGCCGAAAATTGCCTGTAAAAATATTCAATTTGGACTATAAAGCTGACATTATATCTGATTGCAGGCCTCTTCACAGCACATCTAATGCTTTAATCCAGAAATCTCTAACCCTAATAGAAGTAGCACAAATGGCAAATGAAGCGGCCGTCGCACAGAATTATGAAATTCCAAAAAAGCAGCTCACAGAGCTCAGCAGAGTGCTGTTGCTATGGTAATGCCACCATTGATGGGCCATGAATAGTGTGACACCTTAAATGATATATTTGAA